>JAODYD010000109.1:0-13285 GCA_026262445.1 Bipolaris bicolor | reverse complement strand
CGGGCTGCTCCAAGAGTGCGCCAACGCACAGCCTGATCAAATGTCATACAAAATATACGTACATGTCATGTCCGCTAGCACATCAAGCAACCACTATCATGTCAATGGTCACACATGAGATCGATCTGTTTGCAGATACAATTGTTATCCTTAAGAATCCCTGCAAAAACTTCGCCCTGTGGGACGAGACGCCCGTATCCTCTCAAATTGAGGTTCATGAGCCGGAAGAGAAACAGCTCATAGATGCCCAGACGTTCGAGGATGATCGGGCGGACAAGAAGCTGTCAAAGAAGGAGAAGCAAGCCCGGATGCGCGCTAAAGCCTCCCGCAATAGCACTGTCCCGAACGTTCCAGAGGGCAATGGCGAGCACGATGAGCTTTTCAGTGAAGCCTTGTCTGAAGAGCAAGGACTTGTTCAAGATCGGAAATTAGTAACAAGAGTTGGTGGGGTAGAAAACCCAAGCGTTGAACTAGCCGAGCCCGCCTCAGGGCCGACCCAGTTGGAAGATGATGAGATTCACTATCTCGTCTCATCCCGCCACTTAATGCTAGCTTCACCATGGTTTAGGCGCACATTAACAAAAGAAGAGTTCGTTGAATCTTCGAAAAATGTATCAGACGGACGGTACCACATCCAAGCCAACGATTGGGACGAAGAAGCTCTCCTCATTCTTCTCAACATTTTCCACGTCCGAACACGCCAAGTTCCGGCTGCTGTAAGCTTGGAGATGCTCGCAAAGATCGCAGTTCTTGTCGATTACTATGAGCTCGAAAACGCAGAGGTGATGGAGCGTGATGTCAGGGATTGGATTGCCAATCTGAGGCGTAGTGTCGCGATCCCATCCTCTTACTGCCGAGACCTGATGCTGTGGATCTGCATCTCTCGGGTATTTCATATGAGCGAAGAATTCGAGAAAGCGACAGCTGTGGCGATCAAAGGAAGTGAAGGGTGGATTCAAACCTTAGATCTGCCGATCCACCAGGAAATTACATGTATGCTCTTGACTTGCGTCGATGCGAGTTCTAATTACTAACTCTAATTAGCTAGTATCGACCGCAGTCGATGCAATGCGCTTGAGCACGTCGTCTCTGAATTGCACCGCTTACTTGAGGTCTATAGAGACTTCAACTATTCCTGCCCCCATAATCCATCTTACTCTTTTCAATGTGGAGCTTTCCTCTTTGGCGCATTGATGAAATATATGGAAAGATGGGGTTGTCTCTGGCCCCGGCCAGAGAATCCTTTTATGGGAATCAGCCTCAATGAAATATGCAATAGGAGTGGAATGGCAAAGAATACGAAATGGTGGGTCAAAAGTGAATGTTACGACTACTACAGAAGACCCGACCACGAGAAGTTTGAGGTTCACCCGTGCAGTCTAAATGTCAAGATTGATGAAGTGGTCCAGGATGCAATGGCTAAAGTGAGAGGATTGAAATTGCAGGACTTCAGGGATAACAGCCAAGTTTCGTTTCAAAACTGATCCAAATGTTCAGCTTTAGACATTAACTATATAACTTCGGACCGTTTTCATATATATGATTTGTTGTTCTTATTGTGTCTGTCCACAAGAGGGGCTAGATAACAACATGAATGCAAAACGTATTAATTCTCCATAGCCAAGCTGTAATTAGCATTTTCTTCATCCGTGAAACGGAGTTTCGAAGATACGCTACCTAGTATATAATGCTAATATGAATTCGACCCCTGATACATCCCAATCGGGTAATTACGCACCTTGATCCAAAACCACGCGTATGCAACGCGGATCGGACCCCAATTCTCCCCTATTATAGTCTAGCGCGAATCAGCCCCTTAATATCTGCATTGAAGTCTTAGCGTAGGCCTCCTAAACTACACTCTCATGCAGTTGCAGCTTCCGGTTTTTGTAAGCAGGCGACCTCTGATCCCACGCTAAGCCTCTGTCGCTTAGTGGTAATCTTGCCTGAATAGTATTAGTTTCTGTCAGCAATGCGTCCTCTTTCAAGCTCTCAGACTGATTAACGCCCGATATTAATGTAATCTAACTCCCTTTGGGCAAGCGTACACCAGGCGGGTCCGTGTCCTCTGTGGGATGACAATTCGGCTATGTCGGATCAGTACCGGCGGTAGTGTCACTCAGAGGCATATGGGAGTGCGTAGGACATCAAACAAGCCTTAATTCGAATAGACACCTATAGGCCTTGTACAAACGGACATAAAAGTCTACAGAGCTAGCTATAGAGAGTGTCTCCTTATATACCTTGAAGGGGCAGCAGATACTTCCTCCGATCCGGCTCTGGGATAGATCCGATACTTGGCGAGGTTGTAACATCGTTACAAGCCTGTGAATAAAGCTAATACCATGAACCTTTGATTTTATATAGTAAAGCCGTCTAACTACTACATAGCAGCGCTCCTAATACTGACTCAATTACCCTGCAAAAACGTAGATTCCTTAAAAACATTGATAGCTACAAAACTCGAGCTGTTTACATAAACGTTGGAGATCCTCTAGTCAAATCCCAACCCTCCTTTAAAGTCGCCGACTTTTCCTCTAAATACAACACTATAGTTTGCTATGAACACATATTTAATCTCTGTTATACTCTTGTAGACTGTTTTGGATCGGGCTTCCTCACCTATCTCTTCGAAATTCTTAGTAGCCATTAGCCCCTACATAAGGTCATTACGGGGCTCTCTTCTTCTTTCTGTTTATTGTCTTCAAGGATAGTTTCCCAGTCTTTTCAAGCTCCTCCTTCACTATATTAGAAACTCGGAGAAGATTCTTGGCCGCGTACTTTTTCAGAACATTGGGTTCCTCTTCCCTCTTCCCAAGCTCATAGCAGCTGTTACGAATAGCGTTTGCTAGACTTTGTAGCTGGCTCTCTGTGTATTCAGAGTAATAAATGTGCCGTTTTGACTAGCGTTAACTAGTTAGTCTCCTGAAAAGCATTAATTATACGTAAACATACCCATTCACCCCTTTTAAGTATATCACGTGCAAGATAGTATGCACCTGCAGAAAGAAAGCTAGGAATGCAGTCCACAAACTGTTCGTCTAGAGTTGCAACCTCCAGAAAGTACTTAGCCATGTTACGTGTCTTTTTGTTATAATCATCTGCTTTGTTTATACGTCGCAGGAAGCTCAAAGGGCCGGGCCATCCAAGGTTATATTCGAGTGTTCCCAACATATACTTTTCTGCCTTGATAAAACTTTCACGAGTGTAGGCGTTTCCGGTCATATATAAAAAGTCATCTAATGTTAGTTCATCTAAGTTTTTATCTCCTTCGTATTTCAATGCAATTAGCAGAGCAGTAATACTGGCGAGCTGCAGGTCCTCTTTGTGGATACTTTTAGATGCAAGGAATCGATCGAGAAGATTGACAGCAAGAAAAAGAGTCTCGGGTGAGAATTTGAATTCCTCATGCACTCCCATGATCCAGTCTATTACAATAGATCGGTATTTCCAGGTAATCTCAGATTGCCTATCCATGTAGAGAGGATCTGGTTTTAATAGTATTTCCATAGAACGGAGATGTTCAAAAATTTCGTCGCTTTGCCCGAAGTTCATGCAGACATGTCTTTTCTCGTCCTTGAAGTCATGTTCTTGGTGGTTCTCTTTAAAGAATATTTTCGCCTTTCTTAATTGGTTTTTTGTCTCCTCCGTTTCCTTAGGAACAGAAATACGGGTGTCATCGGTTACTTTGTCGAAATCTAAAGGAGGTACCCAAACGGAGGTTTGACGATTAGTGTTTGCGTATGTTTTACTCTTTTTCTCGCTAACAGCATTCGTTCTATCAACTTTAGCAGGAGTATCACTCGTGGCTCCTGGATTGTGTCTAATATTTTTTATGATTGTAGATTGTGAGGTAGTGTTGCTACTTAGTTTCATGGTAGATAAACCTAGTACAAGATCGTTTTGTGGTTTTTCGTTTTTGTTAGCCGGCTTTGGGTGTAACACATTTCTTCTATTAGTACGGGTTTTCTTTATAGGGCTATTAGACTGTTATTAAAAATTATGTTAGCCGACTGTATAAGAGTTTTTTAGTGTAGTTTGCATGAAGCTATAAGATTTACACTTGAGCTATGTGAAGGGAGTACTTGTTCATAGAAGTGCATGTTTACCTTTGAGCCTACTGTATTCTTTTTTCTCCCCATCGCTGAAGGGGTAGTATCTTGGGCTATGCTGTTGTAGGAGGAAATGCTATGGTGAATCAGTGAAATATCCACACTTGTTATCACAATAGGCTTTCCACAATATTATATGACCCGGCTCCTCTATAATTTTAGATAATCGCAGCTTTACCCTAAGAAGTACTTTTATCGTATAATAGACTGTCAACAGTTGTTATAATGAAGTAGGGAACGAGGTAGTAATAGTAATGTGCGACATTCACAGCTAACTCTTTTATACTGTCGGTTAGTGACAGTAAGAAGTAGATTGTAGAGAAAGTTTAGATCTAAGTTCTTAAGACAAGAACTAAGCACTGTATGAGAACAATAGGGAAGAAAGAGGAAAAAGCTGAAGGCGCAAAGAGTAGGGTAGTAGCAGGGGTTGTCTTGGGAAAGCCTAGACCATAACACATGCACTGGAAATTCCAATTCTACGGCCTGTAAAGTAGAAGAGAGCCCGGTAAATATATTGACCTCAACATAGCAAGACTATAGAGCATGACAACTTGTCTTCATGTAAGCATCTTATCATGAAGTCTAGTATGAGTAAGTAATCCATAAGCAGCAGCGCAATAACGTAAGCCTATCTAGAAGCCATTTATAAGATCTAATTAACTTAACTGACTAAGTATTTAGGTAACTAGTTACATATCTTTGTAGAGACAGTTAAATTAAGTGAGATGCACACTCTCTTGCACTTACAGCTTCCAATTTCTGGAAGCAGAAAACCTTTGATCCCGCGCTAAGCCTCTCTCGCTTAGTAGCGATCTTACCCAAACTGTACTAGTTTCTACCAGTAATGCTATAGGTCGATCTTTTTTCAGGCATTCTCTCACAAGACTGGTAAAACCGGAAAATGGCGGCCCCATCAACCGCGATGCAACACCACGCCAAAACACCGCTAAAACACCGCGTTTTCGCATAGCTGACGATGCAAAGTTAATTCAATATTTTGAAGCTCTACCGTGATAGATATCTACAATATTTTAGAGTCAGTAGGGGTATTGATCCACCGTTTTATTGATTTTTTCTTGCTCAACGCTATCCAGCACCTTGTAGAACCGTTACACTCCCTTACGCTGGGTTGCACACCTTCTCATATAAAATTTGTGGCGGATCGGTGCAACCCAGGTCTCTATTATACTCATATCTGGAGATTTTGGTGGGCTCAATATGTATCCCATACCATGATAATCCATATACTAGAGGTTTTTTTTGGATATATGGGTAGAATCCCGATCCTGCTAGAGTATATATTCACTACCGCGTTCTAATAGATAAGCTTGTAGAGCTAGTAAAATAGCTGTTGTATATATTGTGGCACGATACGTGATCGAGCTCAAAAGATCAGAGGGGCGACCCGCAATCGAGTAGATAGAAATAAGCTGATATTTGATCGCTGCAAAGGATTGATTAGAGAAGGTGCCTATCTACCTACGAAAGAAAATCGTAATATATACTATAAGCTAGTCACGTGATGCTACACCACAATATTTTTGCAGTCATTTTGCTATCGCTATTGCCTGCGTTATACGGGATTGCGAACTTGAAGTTGTATCCTACTACGCAACATATATGAAAATGGATCTGGAGATCCGGATCTACCTTACGCTGCTCCTCGTACTGTATATTTTTTGGGTCCTCGCGGTGCTTGACACCAGGGCGGCGTTTGATATGGTTTGGATATTTTGGCCCAGTCATCTAGTGGATCTCATCACACCAGATCACATCGCGCCACGCAGTTCTAGTAGGCCTCTGCTGTAATTATATAGAACAATACTCCAGCTAGCTGTTAATCTATGCTTGTTTGTGCTTGCCTTTGACAACAGCTTTGTAAGACTTAATACCCTCATCATGGGCGACGCGACGCTGGATCGCACCAGTGCTCTACATGATATTTTCTTAACCTCGCCCATCACGATACTCTTTGACGACACCAGCTTTTTTAGAAATATCCTACTAAGGGAGGCTTTTATCGTCGAAGGGAGCTTCATTGAGCTAGGTGCCAATCGCGGCGGTGTCGCTCCTCGTAAGCTGGCGTGGTGGTGGGCGGGTATCGACGACGTCATCAGCGTTTTGGAGACGGCGGCATCGTCGGGATGCGAGGATATCAGAAGCTGTAGATTTCAGTATGCCAAATAGAGTAGAAATACTAGCTAGATTGCATAGTATTGACTGTTGTTGAGCCCATAGATACACTGCAAATATGGCGGCACGTTTGGGAGTTTGCAGCTGCGGGCGCTGCCCATCCGCTTGCTCCTCCAGCGGCTGGAGCTCTGGCGGCGGCGTATTAATTTTCAAGCGACGAGGCATAGCAAAAATAAAGACTGCATATTTGATTGCGCGTATCTTTCGTGTAAAATAAGCACGTGGTGATGGAGATATTTCCCGTTGCGGATGGGGAGTTTTGGTGGGATAAGCCCGGTTGTTTTGATTTTCCAGTTTTACCGGTTTTGTGAGAGGTACTAGGGTTTAACCAACTACTGTTTAATCCTAAGTGCACCGACCTTTGAGGCCGCGCGCCCGTAAGTCGAACACCAAAGCGTCAGTATCACACAACATAGACTGCACCACTAGCCGCCCATACATGCGCAACTCAAGTCCAAAGCCGCCGCTACGAAGCTGCCATCATAGCAGCTGTGTTAGAGAGCATTTTGGTAATTTTTTGAGCCCGCTATACTGCAGGAGGGTGGTGCAACTTAACAATTATGTATAGGTTCAGCATAGCGCAGACTCACTGCCCACGACAGACGGCCGTACCATGCGCAAAATTTAGAAAAAAAATTCTAGCGTCTACAGAAGCAAGCATATGGTCAGGAATTTCTATTTGTGAGATTTTTGAGATTATTCAGTCATGGTGCGGTGCAGAATTAAATTTTTTTCAATTTGAGAGTTGGCGAATTTGAACCAAAAAATGAAAGTCAAATCAAGCCACAGCAACACGGGTTCCTAGGTCAGCCAGTTGAACGTCGGATAGCCAGGTATTGCTATAATTAATAAATAGATAAATAAATACAGAGACACAATAAGACTAGTACTCGCACTCCACTTGCACTGCCATTACTACAGACCATGGATGAATTTCGAGATATTTTTGTGTACTTACCCACCCATCGCATTGCTATATGCAAGCGCCACAAGCAGGGTATTGTTAAGTCGCAGCTGCGCATCCATTTAAACACCAAACATCAGGAGCTGGCTCCCCACACACGTCGCAGCATAGTACAAGCCACCAGCCAGGAGCCATGGCTGCGCAACTGGGCCAACAATGCAGACCAGGTCATGTTTCCACGCCCAGATGCTGCGCCGCTACCCCATCTACCCGTGTACACAGATGGCTTGAAGTGCTGTAAGTGTGGGTATGTTAATCGCAGTGAGAAGCGTATCCAAGAGCATGGCTTAAAGCAGCACAACTGGATCCACCCACGCCAGAAGACGCCAGGACGACCATCCAGTACGCGGTCCAAGTGGGCTACTGTCGTGTGCCAGAAGTTCCAGAACACCAGCACGCTGGGTCGACTGTTTGAGGTCCAGGGCGTTGCACCCGCTGAACCCGACGACGGTGATCACGAGGAGACAGAGTTTAGGCGCGCATTGACCGTCTCAGCGACGCAGATTGACCAGGTGGTAGAGAACAAGAGCGCCAGCAACATCATCGAAGAGGACAGTAGCCGGTGGGGATACCAGACATGGTTGAACCGAGCAGGCTGGGCACGACACTTGAAGGGGCTAGACCGAGCATGGCTGCTAGATAAGGCACAGTTACCCAGCTACCGAGAGCGGGCATTGCGTGATGTGTGTTGGGCAGCGGAGATGGTGATTTGGAAGGCGCAGCAGGTGTCTCACTCGAGTGTGGTGGGTATGCCGGCCATGATGCATATTAACCGGCGCGAGCATGGAGCGAGTGGCAACGAAAAGCCGTTCAATGCGAGCCAGACCGAGCCGACGATGAAGAAGTACCGCATGGTGTGGCTCCAGATCATCGCGTATATCTGGCGGACGTACGAGCTGGCTGTGGCACCGTCCAACTCGAGTAACGAAGCACAGGGTAGGCGGCCGGCATACTGCTTGACTCGTGAGCAGGAGGCATGCTTGGAGAAGATGAAGGAGATTACTGGGTATGACCGAGAAGCGGAAGAGGAAGAGGAGGAGGAGGAGGAGCAGGAAGCTGCTCGCTTGGACAGGGACATGGATGATGGTGACTGTGACAGCGAGGGGGACGGGTTGGACGAAGAGCAAGCCGTGGCACTGCAGGATCAAGTACTTGGGTTCATGCTTGCGCTGCTCGATCACAGGCTAGCAAGCAGCGAGTATGAGAGTGGGTTGATCAGTGGCATGGCGGTGCTGGGTGTGAGCGCCGATCGGGCATGGCTGGATCCGCTCATGTATACACCGAAGCAGTCGGCTGTTGTTAGTATATCGCGCATGCTGGTGCTGTATCGGACACACAAGAAGCGAGGTGAACAGATGGCTGAGCTGACTGCTGGGGGGTACAGTGAAGAGAGGGCTGGGATGGTTGCGGCTACGCATTTTGAACTGGTGCAGACCATGTGTCACCGGTTTATGTCGCTGACCGACTACAACGGGTACCCGACGCATTCGTGCAACTGGTGCTATCCACGGCGCTCCTCCCACTTCTGCTGCCTGGACATCGTTCACTCTTGCAGTCTTGCCTTTTTGGCACAGGTGGGCCAGCCTCTACTTCCAGCGCAGTACTCTTCTGCTTTCGGCCACGTCCCACCGTGCTTATGGATGCCTTGGTTTCTGCGGCCTCCTGCATAGCATCTTTGCCCTTCCGACTACGCTTCCCCATAGCTTTAACTTCTTTGGCTGCTGCCTCTTCCGCTTGCTTCAGCCGTTTACTTTGGAGATGCTCATAGCTAAACACCCACCCAGAACTCTTGTCTAGTATATCTGCTCTAGTTGATCGTCGGGGATTAGCTCCTTTATTGGCTGGGGAAGTGATCGTATACGATCGATGGTGTGATCGTTGACGATCATCTGTGATTGGTTCCTCGGCTAACTGATCGTTCAAGATCAGTCACGTGACATGCGGCGTAGTTAAGAAGGATTCCTGCGATTGCGGCGTAGCACTTCCTATGCTGCAATCCTCGGAACTGCTTACTACCCTGTCAGTCTGTCAGACTGTAAGGGGTTTTCTGATCAAGGATTGAGGTGGATAAAGGTGATAGATCACTGTGATGAAAGACTATGATAAACTTGATGATCGAAGCTGATAGTATTGATTGCTCTGCTTTCTCTAGCGGCGCGCAGGCGCGCCGCCTTATTGAGCGCTATCGCTATTGCTTTTTGTATCAGGTAGGCGGCTGAGTATCAGCCTTGCCTAGGGTTAGACCTTGGCGCTCGGCTCTTGATCGGCCCGGATCACAGAATCCGGGTGCTCAGTCACACCCGGATTCTGCCACTTAACTAACTAGTTAACGTGCGGGATCAGTAAGCTGCGCAGATCAGTAAGCTGCGCACCCCACCAAACCTGACGCGACTCTCTATGCAATTGATCCACAACAACGTAATAAAATAATATAAAACTAAGAGATCAAGTTTATTAGCTAGTTTTACACGAAGTGCGAGTGTGCCCTTGGATATGGCACTTTGAACACGTTGGTGGCGCGCGCTGACGCTGCTCACCAGCCTGGCTCTGAGTAGTGCCTATAACCACCCTTTCTGCCTCTATAGCAAGCTGCTGAGCCTGTTGGACCTGGAGCACCCCACCAGAAGCGATATATTGACGCCGCTGGTCTTGCTTTTGTCGTTGGCGCTGGTTGGCTGCACGTAGCTTCTTGTTCTCCTCTAGAAGTATTGTTGCTGATTGCATTGCAAGCTGCGCGCTCTTCGCAAGCTGGCGTATAGCAACGCTTGTTGGACTATCTGACTGCCGGCGTAGCCGCTCTTTAAGATAGAGTACCTGCTGCTGAAGCTGCTCTACTGTATGCGGCGTTTCTGCCTGCGTTATAGCGCCACTATAGCTAGACGCAGGTAGTGGAGACGGTGTTCGGATGACTGTTAGTGACGATAAAACACGCTCTGGATAGAGAGGGACAAGGCCTGTTGCTTGAAAGCCTGCCTGGATATTCTGCTGAGTGAAAACTGTCTGCCGGATCCGTACGTAGACTGCGAGGAAGTCTACCTTATTAATATGATAGACGCCTTGACGGGCGAGCTCCTCAACCTCACGTCCGTACGCGCGCTTAAGTGGAGAGAAACAGCTTACGTCAAGAGGCTGGAGAAGGTGCGACGTATGAGGCGGCATATAGAGAGTAATAATCTTATTCTTAGTACAGTACTGATTAAACTCTGGCGTAGCGTGGCTGCTATGGCCGTCTAGTATAAGAAGACGATAGACTCTAGCTGTACGAGCCGCTGTATGCTGGTTGAAGTGCTTCACCCACTCTACACCAAGCTCATCTGTCGTCCAGCCATTGTCTGACACAGCAATCCTCTAGTCAAGTGGGAGCTCGTTATACTAGTTAGACAGGTGGACTTTGCCGCGCAGTATCATGAATGGTGGAAGACACTAGCCAGACGCGTTAACGCACTCAATAGCTGTCACCCACTCGCGATTACCTGGCTGGACGACGACTGCTCTGCCTACTCTGTCAGCGCTAGTGACTACTTTTGACGTGCTAGCGACGCCTATCGCGAATCTAGTCTCGTCAAAGTTGTAGATATCTTGGTCTAGGACGCCGTACGTCTGGCGCGTCTCCTCTACTAGCTTGAACCAGGCTGTAATGGCGATAGGATCCTCGCAGAAGGCGCGCTGACTATGTAGCCTTCTAGTCCATTTTGTCTGAAGCTCAGGCTGGCTCTGGATAAAACGCGATACCCACTTCTTGCCAATAGGTTGTGGAGGTGGATCTTGGCCACGCGCAGCGAGTAGAGCGTCTGCCATTCGTCGTACGTCGATGATACGGGCTGGAAAACCACGCTGATCAAGGCCTAGGATCCACTGTATAAGAGACTGCTCTTCAATTGGCGATAGCTTTCGGTTAACAGAGACTGTCTCTGATCGTGGCTGAGTACCGCGGACGCGCGCTCGTAGCGTTGATTCTGGCACGTCATACGCTGCTGCAAGGGCACGGAGAGATTGTTTTTGATTATTTTGATACGATACTATAGCAAGACAAAGTCTGCCTTCACGAGAAGTCTGTATAGAGCGTTGTTGTCGCGGCATTGTGGTGATTGTGTAGAGAGTCGCGTCAGGTTTGGTGGGGTGCGCAGCTTACTGATCTGCGCAGCTTACTGATCCCGCACGTTAACTAACGTGTTCCACCAGTAAGCGGCCCACCCCAGTAAGTGGCCCACCCCACCAAACCTGACACGACTCTCCACACAATCACCACAATGCCGCGACAACAACGCTCTATACAGACCTCTCGTGAAGCTAGAGTACTTCTAGCATCTCGTGCGCTTCAAGAGAAACGTGTAACAAGCTAGCGTCAGGCTGCCATGCTATACGACGCTCCACGAACGACGCTCCGACGACGCCTCCGTGGTACCCAGCCGCGATCAGAGACAGCCTCTGTCAATCGCAAGCTATCAGTTATTGAAGAGCAGTCTCTTGTTCAATGGATTCTAGAGCTAGATCGACGAGGCTTTCCACCCCATATTATCGACGTGCGACGAATGGCAGACGCTCTACTCGCCGCGCGTGGCCAAGATCCACCTCCACCACCCGTCGGCAAGAACTGGGTATCGCGCTTTATCCAAGGCCAGCCAGAGCTTCAGACAAAGTGGACTAGACGACTGCATAGTCAGCGCGCCTCCTACGAGGATCCTGCTATAATCGTAGCGTGGTTTAAGCTAGTAGAGGAGACGCGCCAGACGTATGGCGTTCTAGATCAGGATATCTACAACTTCGACGAGACTGGATTCGCGATGGGTGTCGCTGCAACGTCAAAAGTAGTCACTAGCTCTGATAGAGTTGGTCGAGCAGTCGTCGTCCAGCCAGGTAATCGCGAGTGGGTGACAGCGATCGAGTGCGTTAACGCGTCTGGCTAGTGTCTTCCACCCTTCGTAATCCTATCTAGTAAGGTCCACCAAAGCAACTGGTATCGCAACCTCCCACTCGACTGGACTATCGCCGTTTCGGATAATGGCTGGACGACAGACGAGCTTGGTGTAGAGTGGGTAAAGCACTTTAATCAGCATACGGCCGCTCGTACAGCTGGAGTCTATCGTCTTCTGATCGTAGACGGCCATAGCAGTCATGCTACGCCAGAGTTCGACCAGTACTGCACCGACAACAAGATTATCACTCTCTGTATGCCACCTCACACGTCGCACCTCCTCCAGCCTCTAGACGTAAGCTGCTACTCTCCACTAAAGCGCGCGTACGGACGCGAGGTCGAGGAGCTCGCCCGCCACGGCGTCTACCATGTTGACAAAACAGACTTTCTTACAGCCTATGCACGGATCCGGTCGACTATTTTTACGCAACAGAATATCCAGGCAGGCTTTCAGGCGACAGGGCTTGTCCCTCTTTGTCCAGATCGCGTCTTGTCATCGCTAACTATTATCCAGACGCCGTCTCCACCACCAACAGCTATAGATAACAATATTACAGCGCAGGCAGCAGCACAGACAGAAACACCACATACAGTAGCAGAGCTTCAGCAGCAAGTACGCTATCTCCAAGAGCGACTGCGCCGGCAACCAGAAAGTCCAACAAGTATTGCAATACGCCAGCTTGCTAAAAGCGCTCAGCTTGCAATGCAATCAGCGACGATACTTGCAGAGGAGAATAAGAAGCTACGTGAAGAAAATCAGCGTCAGCGACAGAAGCAGGATCAGCAGCGTCAATATATTGCTTCTGGTGGAGCTCTCCAGGTGCGACAGGCTCAGCAGCTTACTGCAGAGGCAGAAAGGGTGGTTGTAGAGGCTGAACAAGGTGAGAGCAGTCAGCGACGTCAGCGCGCGCCGCCGACGTGCACAAAGTGCCACGTTCAAGGTCACACAAGAACTCAGTGTAGAGCTAGATAACAAATTATATTTTTCAAGTTTTATCTTATTTTATTGCGTTGTTGTGGCTCAATTGCGTAGAACGTCAGGTCAAGTTTGGTGGGGTGGGCCACTTACTGGGGTGGGCCGCTTACTGGTGGAACACGTTA
>JAODYD010000011.1:909196-998338 GCA_026262445.1 Bipolaris bicolor | reverse complement strand
ATAAGAACCCATTCTTACTCTCACTCTCACTCTCCTCTCTACTAAACCATCACCATCACTACTATCAATTTCACCTTCCTTCCACCTCAACCTAACCCTTCTCTTTTACATCTTTCAAAAATGCGCCTCATCGCCCTCGCCCTCACCCTCGCTCTAGCAGGCATCGCCTCCACCGCTCCCACCGCACACGAACAGCTGGAACAATACCTCCAACAAGAATCAAGGGATGTCAACGACCCCAGATACGTCATGGGCTGCGATGCGGGATACTGTGGCTGCTACAAGAATTGCTGGTCGACAAAGTGTATTGTGGACTGTAGATGGGGATTTTGTGCGAAGGCGTGGCCGAGAGGGACGAAGTATCCGCCGGTGTGCACGGGTTTGGGGCGATGAGAATGGGGAAGCTGTGGGTTGCGATATAGATGCATCGAGAAGGAGGGATCGAGGTGGTGTGTTGAGGTGGTTTTGGATGAGTCTGTTTTGATGTGGATTAATACAAATAATTATATCAGTATGTTCTTGTTAGCTGTTGTCCTCTTTGTAGTGTGCAACGATAACAATAAGCATCACACAGGTGTCCTTCGTGGAAGGAACACGACGTCCCCGCCTTCAAGACGTGCAGTCTAACAGTCATCCCTATTCTCACCAAATGATGGCCTTGGGAACAAGACGATGTTAATTCTTAGTAGGCGTTAGATAGTGGGGCCATGGAAGACAGTTGATTAAGTCAGGTGCCAGTGTTGTTCTACTAGTACATTGGATCCCTCCCTAAATATCGTGCACTTGTGGACTGATAGCTGGACATCAAGTGATGTTGAAAAGCCGAGTTTTACGCTAATCAAATATCCGTCCCTAACAGTTCAATTGCGCTGGGGGAGTGATCCATCAGTGAAATAATATGAAGGGTCAGCGTGAAATCTTGAAGCCCCCAAGATGTAGAAGAAGCTAGGCGACATGTACTGTTCAGCTTTCTCTCCATCCACGTAAGATCCACGAGTTGAGAGTTGATTGATCGGCGTAAGCTAAAAGAACTGATTGGCCTCACGAAGCGTAATAAAAGTAATCAAAGGTCAGTCTCTATCTTACTCTTCACGGAAGTATTCAGGTGTAACCACCGTGGTCACGATGCAAGCTCAACTGACTGGTAACAACAATATACAGCATCGAAAATCATGCAACATGTTACGTATACTTCATGAACGTAGGAGTCTTAATTTTATGTATTTGCGTATTCTGGCAAACGTTGCTCTGATCCCATTATTTCAGCGCAGAGCGAGATATCTGCTGTCTTAGAAATATAAATTCCCATATATCCATTGCCCTATTCCTTTTGATTGTACATGGGGAAGAGCATAGCTAGACTTGGCATTGCCAAAACAAGAAAATTGAAAAATAAATAGGTCGATTTGATAATGGGTCTGATTGTGGGCCTCCTTGCGGGTATATATGTACACGCGATGAGTACCGTGCGTTCGGAAAAGAGGATACTTTCGTTTTCGTCAAAGGTGCCCACCGATCATCCCGGAGATAAATAGAAATGCCGTTGCCAAGTAGAATATCCATGACATCCGGTACAATCTATACCGTGAGATCTCAACATGCATATAATCGCCACGTGCTTTCTGCGACAGTTACCTGGATGCCGGTACTAGGGTCCGCCAATCATCATCTCTTGATACATGCGCAAAAGCACTTCAACCAACATCTCAAAAATACGAACAGTGAATTCGGCACTCGCCCCTCGTGTTGTCTTGTGGGGTTGGTCCCCTGTATGCGGGAATACGCGTTGGCCTTGGCGCGCATGGGGTTTCCTGACGCCATTCTTGAGAAATTGACGTGAACACCACACCCCCATCAATAACGGCGCCTTCCAGCAACTAACGAAGACTCTAATCAAGCCCATCCAGGAAAACATGTCCAGCTTGCATCCCACAATTGTGGTCCTGCATTGCGCTATCTCGGGGGGTTACCTTGAGTGGCTAGAAGATTGTGGTGGTTACAGCGTAGGGTATACATATGGAGGATTTAGTTCGGTATTGAAGCCACCGACCCCATAGCACCGGCGTCTCTCGAGCTGCCAGACTGCTGCCGAGCCGTGCGTGACGCCATGACTGTCACTGAATGGCAGATTTCGGTTCTGAGGGCAGTGGATTCACAGATAAGAATGACGATGCCCAATCACAGTCCTTCTTGTGTCACTTGGGTACACTTTTCCGGCGCTCCTTGGCCGATTGTAGCTTCGGCAAAATGATGCGTCTGGATCGCTCGAACATGTTGTCAATTCCTGTTGATGTTGCGACATTGTGGCGGCGTCTCGAGGAGAAATGTTTTCGTGTAGGTTAAATACAGTGCCCCGGAGATGCTCGGAGACACCAGATGTGCGTCTCAGAACCCTGATTTCTGTTTGTCAATTGTATTCAGCTGCATCTCTTTTTGGTTACTTTTTCTTAGCCAACGGGCACGATGGCGGAACTAGGTGACGGCAAGAAGCAGGTACCCGTGCCCAAACACACGGATTCGGGATCTTCAGATGCGGATTCCAGGGACATTGAGGAGTCATACGGAGACAATGGCGACAACCATGTCTTCAGTGATCCCGTTGTTGCAGAGCATTGGCGAGAAGTCTACGAGCGAAACAAATATGAGAACCGACATCGATTCGATCCAAACTACAAGTGGACAGCTGAAGAGGAGAAGCGCCTCGTCCGCAAAGTAAGCAAGGACAATTCATGAGAGACAGGAAATAAAACGCTGACGGCTTGGCAGCTTGATCTCAGGATTACGTTCTGGGCTTGGCTGATGTTTTGCGCACTGGACTTGAACAGGAAAAATATCAATCGCGCTATCTCGGACAACATGGTAAGTTTGCTTTCTACTCATCCAATTACAATAACCCAGCTAATCATGCTTGAAGTTGGAAGAATTGAGTAAGTGAGAGAATGAGAGAAACGCACCGCAAGTAGCTTACTTTGTTCCAGACATGACCACCAATGACTTCAATTATGGACAAACGGTATTTATCACATTTTCCATCTATCTAATAGTAATTCTAATGCTATACAGATATTCCTCGCTTCGTTCCTTGCAGCAGAGCTTCCGAGTGGCCTCATTAGTAAGGCAATCGGTGCCGATCGATGGATTCCTTTCATCATCTGCGCGTGGTCAATCATCAGCGCATCTCAGGCAGCAATGAAGTCAAAGGCCGCATACTATGTAATCCGTTGTCTACTTGGTCTCACAATGGGTGGCTTTATCCCGGATATCGTGCTGTGGCTTACCTACTACTTCGTATGTGTACGGTTGGTGTCACTCGATAGACGTATTCTAACATTACCCTAGAAATCTAATGAACTCCCGAAGCGTCTGGCTTTTTTCTGGACCGCTCTTAGTACTTGCCAAATTGCTGGATCATTGATTGCAGCTGGTGTCCTGCAAATGCGAGGAATCAACGGCTGGTCAGGGTGGCAATATTTGTATGTTACTAGATCTAATTGTGAGAGCCGATGCTGAGTGGCATGCTAGGTTCCTTATCGAGGGTGTCATCACCTGCTTCATTGGTTTGCTGTCCTGGGGTTTAATGCCTCCTGGTCCCACTCAAACGAAGCACTGGTTTCGAGGCAAGAACGGATGGTTCACTGATCATGAGGAATACATCCTCGTCAACAGAGTCCTCCGTGACGAGTAAGTGGCATAATACGTACCTTTGCTACAGTGCTGACTCTAGTAGCCCTTCCAAAGGTGACATGAACAACCGCCAAGCCGTTGGAATCAGCCATCTTTTGAAATCCTGCTTCGATTGGGAACAGTGGCCGCTGTACATTATTGGCTTGACGGCATATATCCCTCCTGCTCCGCCGAACACATATCTCTCGTACATCCTACGACAACTCGGCTTTTCCGTCTTTAAAGCCAACTTGCTCACCATTCCGTCGCAATTCCTGTTTGCCGTGCAACTGCTCATCCTTACCTGGCTTTCCGAGAGAGTAAAGGAGCGAGCCATCATCAGCAGTATTAGTAACATCTGGATTTTCCCGTGGCTGGTTGGCTTAGTAACTTTGCCTGCAAGCGCCAGTCCTTGGATTCGATACACACTGCTTACTGGACTCCTAAGCTATCCATATTGCCATGCTATCCTTGTTGGTTGGAACGCCAAGAACAGCAATGCAGTCCGGACCCGGGCTGTTTCTGCTGCTCTTTACAACATGTTTGTCCAATCAGGAAACATCATCGCAACGAACATCTACCGCGATGACGATAAGCCACTGTATCGACGTGGCAACAAGATATTGCTTGCGATTTGCTCCTTCAATATCGTATTATTCTACTTGGTGAAGGTGTTCTACATCTGGAGAAACAAAGTCAGGGACAGGAGGTGGAATGCGATGACAAAGGAGGAGCAGCAAGATTATTTGTTATCGACAAAAGACGAGGGTATGAAGAGGTTGGATTTCAGATTCGCACACTGATTGGGTGGTATGCAAGTATTAACCTCTTACTTTAAGCTATTTGGAGATCCCAACCTTGGGTTTGATTTGTGCGAAGCAAAATGTGGCGATCTGAATTTTCCATAGGGAGAGTCGCGAGTTCAAACTTGCGACGGCCTCCAAATAGGGTTATGAGACCCAATAGTCTTTGAGTCAGAATAAATAGCCAGGTAGCAATGATACTGGTTTTTTTGGCACTACCTCCACGTATCAAGCCCTTCATTCCCTACACCCTGACACATAAAGCTAGCATCCGAGCTCTTTCTTCTTCGACTTACATGCATAAACCCATCCAGCTTCTCCCTCGCACTCTGCTTAATAGACTTACCAGCTTCAAACGCAGATTCTACAAAAGCATCTCGCCAGTGTATTGGGGGTGCATGGTCACGTACCGCCACGGGTTTTCTTTTCGCCTTCATATCCGCGGTGTTGGTCGGATATGTGGGACCATACGCTGGAACGTGCAAAGTTAATGGAGGTGTCTTATCTACTTTGGGCTTTCCACTGGATGTGTTTTCAGATAAATATGTACGTAGAAGAGCGTCGGTGTGCTTGATTGGGAGGGGAACAATATCTGCAGAGCTGCCAATGCTGTCGCGTTTTGTAGCAGTGTTCTTGATTGAGCCGCTTTTGGAAGCCGTGAGTAGGCCTTGGAATGAGATCTTGGATTTGAGGGTTACTTGGGGAACTGTCAAGTGAGGTCCCTTCCACCGCGGAGAACTCGGATCGGTTTTCGACTTGGGTTTCTTGGACGAAGTCTTGATATTCTGGGGGCGTGTGATGGGGCGAGGTGAAGAAGGAAGACCTGCTTTTGGACCCGGCCTTGATGCTGGTTTAAGATGTGGTATTGGAGGTAGTGGCTTGTTCATATCAATAGCTTTTTCAATGGGTATTGGTAATCCCGCGTAGGAATGTACGATGCCGGAGTCTCTTCTTGTACGCGTGTTCATGGTTTCCTTTTCATTTTCATCATGCTGTGTATGAGCTGTTTCTGGCAGGGATACCGGGAAAACTACTGCATGCCGATGTGAACGTAGTGGATGATCAGATGCCGGAGATACTGAATACAGGCTTGATACGTCCTGATCAGTCAACTGATAAAGGGTGAATTCCCTATGCTCTTGTTCATGCATCTTCCATGTTGTCCATACTGGTTGGTTTTCGCCTTCTGACCCGGAGTTATATATGTTCTTTACAGAGCAATACTCTGGCATTGAACTGTCCAAGCCTTTTGTGTCCTCACTTCTTCCCTGTCCCTTCTTCATAGCGGGTGTAAGAGTGTTCAGACTATGGAAATAAAATTCGTCTTGATTATAACAATTCAACGATGACTTTGTGATCTGCTCTTCACTGGTTTCATAATTTGCTTGGTTCCTTGCCGCATTGTCGCTTTCATCTGCCCACTCGGTGTTTGGAGTGTCTTGCTTTATGTTGCTGCCATTTTTCGTTGAGGAATTCATGATCTTTTTGAAGCTGACCATGCTTGTGTATGGAGCTTGCCCGACTGTGATATTAGGAATGTCCCAGATTCGTGTCGTGGACGTGCCTTTCATCTATAGACTGTCTCACTCACGAGGCCAATATTACATGATAATTAGTACAGTGGTATGATATTATGTTAGAACTGAAATAGGAGAGCAAAATTCCTTCCTCAAGGATGATCTAAGTGTGAAAGACGGTGTGAAGTTTGAGACAAAGGGCCGTATGATGAAACCCCGCCGCAAGCCAACCGGATTCTGATCAATTTAGTGGCAAGAACAACGAGACAATGGTTTTTTAATTGTTGAACGTAGCTTTTTGTGACCCATACTGGATGTTTTTCACTTTGAAGTCTAGCTCGAACGCACACTTCGGAGTCAGAAAAAATTGCAGAAGTCTAATCGCTCGGAAATATCTACTTGGACGAACAACAATTCCTGTAGCTTCCAGAGGCTATATACTACACCAGCGTCTCACCGCAATAGATTCAGTCTTGCCTGCTCTATATTGTAGAAAGAGTAAAATTATTACCAGTGCCCATCAGGGAATCAATTCACACAATCCGTGACACGCCTTCCATTTTAAGGAAAGATAAAAGGAAAACAAACAGGTTCGTTCACTAGTGCGGCGCAAAGGTCTCCGTTTGATTTATTGCCTCCTTACCCTTCTCCAGATTCGTAATCTAAGGAAATACGCAACCTGTTAGTTGGTCAGCACTCATAAATAGTGAATGTCACATTGACGGTTTGCAAACGCCTGTATTGGCTATACCCAAACGTGGTGCCAAGCCCACCTTTGCTATCAACTCTTTTTCTGCGTTCATCGCCCCCTTCAACTGCGACGAGCGGAAAATACACTGAGAATACATCAAAATGGCAGCCT
This sequence comes from Bipolaris bicolor, assembly GCA_026262445.1. Classification (NCBI taxonomy): domain Eukaryota; kingdom Fungi; phylum Ascomycota; class Dothideomycetes; order Pleosporales; family Pleosporaceae; genus Bipolaris; species Bipolaris bicolor. The sequence continues at coordinate 991,493 of JAODYD010000011.1, read as the reverse complement.
TGAGGTCGCTCAACTTAGTTGGCTCAACTGGGCGCTCTTACATATTCAAAAAGCTGATCCAGGAAAGACCACATGTTGGTCGCGTTTGGCTAGTATCGTTCGAGCCACCTCCCATATCGTACTTCCTCTGGTAACTAATGCTTCTAAAGGTCCAGAAATGAAAATTTCATCCTGAAGGACATGCCTAAAAACATGTTTTCGGGCTTCAACGAAGAAATCCGACCAAGGCTTCCTCGCACTCCTCGCATACGGCTGCCAATGGATACCATACCAGATAGACCCATACTCGTGTACGAATACCTAGATCAAGACCTTCTAAATCTGGTTCAAGGTCAGGTATCGGTGCGAGCTCGAAAAGAAATCCTCAAAGCCATCTTGGAAGGTATTGCGGATTTGCACGACCGCGACATTGTCCATTCAGGTAAGCCTAACCGTCCGGATCTCCCTATGTCAATACGAATGGTTAATTCTATTTAGATGTCAAGCCCGATAACTCCTTGGTCAGATACCGCAGTATTGGCCATGATATCTTGGTTGAAAAGGTGCAGGTCAATGATTTGGAGAATGCAGGCTATCTCCCAAAGCCTAGGTGCGTTAAAGGAATGTTGGCTGGGAATGACAACTGGCGCAGCCCTGAAGCCAACTTTCGGGAAACACTCAACAAGCCAACTGACCTGTTTTCATTCGGGTTGGTGGCAAGTGCCAACATGAATAAGAGAATTTCACTGCTAAAGTACCAAGTGCATCTACGCTATCCTAGGGCGCGTTGTACTGGGCTGCGATGCCGATTTTGAGTTCCACGAATCAAAAGGTATACCACCGATTTGCATCCGCATGCAGCGTCAAATCTCCTATTTTGGGGACCAAGAAGGATTGAATGATCTCATGAAGCATTTTGGCGATGAGGAGACTAAACGCGAGATTCTTGGCATGCAATGGAAAGCCCGAATTGCAGACAACCACCCATATGTCCCGTTTTCAGAGTGGAAGGGTGTCGATTCGACGTTCAAAGACTTAGCCCGAGGATTGAATAATCTGGACCCCTCACGGCGACTTACGTCTCGTCAAGCATGGGGACACCCCTGGTTTGAAGGCATCAAACTTGCTTTCTAGGAGCACAACAATGGAGGATCGGAGTGAGGAAGTTGCTAAGGCAGTGATCGATACCAAACTGTGGATATTTGGGTGCAGGAAAGTGTCAGGTGATCTAACTGGAAGGGTAAAAGTAGGAGATTTCTTTTCTTTTCTTTATTCACCTTCCATGGGATTACCCAGAAGTTGACCTATTAAGTGTTATGCGGGTCCGAGTTCATACCCGTATCTTCGCTGTCTTCTTCACAAACTGATATATTTTAAATCAACTTATTCGGCTATAAATACCACTCCTCTCATCCTTCAGGTCAAGGCTAGCTAGAATACCAAGATCCTCATTCCTGACTAGGTCTAAATCATGTGGTGAACATCAGTCTTTACGTAGAGCTAGTGCAGGGAAAGGGATCATCATGTGAGATTCTATTGTTCCTGTCAAGTGATATTATGTCGAGAGATGAACCATGTTTAGCGGTCCACGGACCAATAGAGTAGTAACACTACTACTAAGTGCTGCCACGGTAGGTCCGCGGTCCATCAAATATCTGGACACATTTGCAATTGGTCAATGTGTTTGTCATTGAATACCGTTGTTCAACTAACAAAGTGGGATGAAGCGCATGTTAAGTGGCTGAGCCTGCCATCTGCAGAGTGGCATCACGCCACATTTCGCATGCCTAGCTCTTGGCAACCTAGAACAACGGACGACTACACGAGCCTACCTACGGGAAGTGTATATAACATTCAGATTCTTTCCCTTGCTCTTCTTGCTTATATTCCTTTCACCTGTCATACCTGAACCCAGAAAAAACACACATATTTGCTTTTTCCCACAACCACTCCAGGACTCTTGCCAATTCCTACTCCATCAAAACAATAAAGAGCATCACCACCATCAACAACACCAGTAACTCAGCATCCAAAGAGAGAAGACAAAACAATGACCCAACCCAAACTCAAAACCACAATCGCCATCCTCGGCTGCGGTGACGTAGGCTCCACCCTCGCCTACACCCTCATCCTCCAGCCCATCTGCTCCGAAGTCCTCCTCGTAGACCTCAAGCAATCCCTCCTCGAAGCCCAAGTCCGCGACCTCTCCGACGCTACCTACCGCGGCGGCAGCGGCGTCCGCGTGCGCGCCGCCACGCACGCCGAAGCCGGGCAAGCAGACATTGTCGTCATTACCGCTGGCGCCAAGCAGAAGACCGGTGAATCGCGCCTCTCACTCCTCAGTCGCAACCTGCACATCTTAGAAAGCATATTCGGTGCCATGGCGCCGATGAATCCGCATACGATTCTGCTGCTTGTAGCGAATCCCGTGGATATCCTGACGTATTTTGCGAGGAAGATGAGTGGGTTGCCCGAGAGCCAGGTGCTGGGGACGGGAACGAGTCTGGATTCGGCAAGGTTGAGGGGCGTACTGGCGCAGAAGGCGGAGGTCGCGCCAAATAGTATTGATGCGTATGTTTTGGGGGAGCATGGGGACAGTCAGTTTGTAAGTTCCTTCATTCTTCTTCTTTCTTGCTTTAGCCACTGTCAAAAGCAAAAGTCTAGTCGATCATCACTATGATGTCCCCTACCCATTTGCAAAACCGAGACCCAGATATCTAGAAGCGAAAGAGTGCTCAGATATAGAATGATACTAACGTCAAACAGGTCGCCTGGTCCTCCGCCACAATCGGCACAACGCCCCTCTCCCTCGCCCTTCCCCCTTCAACCCTAACTGAAGAATTCAAAGACAGCATCTCAGCCCACACACGGGGTGCTGCCGGCGCCATCATCGCCGCAAAAGGCTGTACCGCATTCGGCATCGGCAACATCGCCGCTAGCATCTGCAAGTACATCTTATTCGACTCACGTTCCGTGCGCCCGCTGTCATTCTACCAGCCAGATCTAGGCTGCTGTCTGAGCATGCCGGCAGTGATAGGTAGAAAAGGTATCATACGTGCGATGCCGATTCAGCTGGATGAAGATGAGCAAAAGAAGCTGGAGGATTGCGCGAAGGGCTTGAGAAGAGTGATTGACGGGGCCGAGAAGGAAGTAAGTGCGGATCGGGAGTTGGAGGAGGCATTGGAGCAGGATAAGGGGGCTTGAGCAAAACTGCGGCTCCACCATTTCCAAAATTGTATGTATTTCTAGAAACAGAGGAGAAAGGGGTGTTTACAGCAATGAATCAACAATATACTACTAAACCCCCAAATGTCCCCTCAGCTTCTCCAAAACACCAGCAACAACTTTCTCGTTCTTACCCTCTTGTCTCTTACTCTCCCGCGTCGCCACTTTCTCAAGCTGCTTCGCAACATCTTTGTTCCCAGCATTGATCCAGTACGCCTCGGAACGCTCTACGAATCGCACAAAAGCCTCGAGCACAACTTCCTTGCCATCCCAGCTCTTTCCACTAAGCGCTTTATCCAACACAGGCCAGATTGTCTTCGCAGTCGCAGCATCAATCCTCTCGCTGCCGACCGCATTCGTAATTTGCAGCACGCAATCCGCGACTGTCTTGGCGGCCGTGTGCTTGATAGCCCACTGTCTGCTTTCAAGATGCGTATCTGAAAGCGCGAGGATCTCCTTTAAGTACAAAGCTACAGCGCGAGGTCCAGCGACATGGTCGTCCCATGTTTCGCCGAAGCTCTTGCGGATCTGCTCTTCTGAGTCGTGTTTAGCGAGGAAGATGAAGGGCAGGAAGTCTGCGGCGAAAGAGTTGAAGCGGTCCGTTGCGTGGGAGCTGATAGCGCGCATCATGTCTGCGGCTAGTAAACGATTTCTGTCACTGTTTTCTTCGGACTCGAAGTAGAGTTTGTTGACGAAGGCGAAGGTGGAGAGGATTTGCTTGTCGGATGCTAGGCGTGCGAGGTAGCCTGCTGCCGCTGCGTATGAGGAGCTTACTGTTTCGTTGCGGTCGTGGATTTGCTTCTGGATTAACTTGAGGAATCCATCGGCGTAGGGGTTGAAGAGGAAGCGATGACGTGTGGCGAGTGTGACAAGTATGCGCGAGCATCCGACTTTCGATGGAAGGCCGACTGCGTTCTTCATGGCAGCTTCGATGCGTGGGACTAGTGCAGCCATAGTGTCTGCATCTGCAAGGTCGAGACAGCGCTCTACAGATTCTGTCAATGGCGACTGGCGTACGCTAGCGAGGCGCATGTCGTCAATCTTTTGCTCTGTAAGGTTGTATTTGCTAGCATTGAGATGAACGTAGTTGACTGCTTCTGGTTCCAGACTGCTGAGCAAACCAAGCAGGCGCTCAACTAGTTCAGGTACATGTGGATTGAGTGTCTTTGCGTTGCTCTTCTTCACAATCTGAAGGAGAGTGTGTACGGAGAAGAGACGGACTTCCTCAGCTGACGACTCCAGACCGGAGTTTGAAAAGAGGAAAGGTATCACACGCTCAAGCTGAACGGTCGCAGACTTCAATGATGAATCTCCGGCTTCCAAAGAGCGGGTTAAGATACCAGTCAGGACACGAGCAAGCGACGCTGCAGCTACACGGACTGTTTCTTTGATATCGTCCAGGACTTTGAATGTCTTTTCCCAAATGGCGTCAAGGTACTGCTCGTACTATAAAATATTGTTAGCTTAGGCATTACAATAGATATGAATGCTCACCTTATCAATGCTGCGTCCTTGTACCAAATCTGCAATGGCTGCACAAGAAGCCTGGCGAACTCGCCACTCTTTTGTGAGGATGCTGACAAGAAGATCGTCCATGATTGCATCAAAATGCTTATCTATGGTTGCCGAAGAGTCCTTGACAAGGGCATTCCAGATGTCGTTCATCGAACGTTGCACATTCGTGTTGGGATCGAACCTGGATATGGGTCAGCAGCGCTTCTTCATAGTTGTCTCTCACAGTTCATACCTATATCGGTAGAGCTTGGGGTATAGTTTTGGATTTGATGCAAGGTAGCCATCGACACTTGAGTCTGAGAAAATGTTGCTTAGTCCAAATCGACCAAACGCAGCTCGACTAGACCAGATAGAGTTGTTTGAAGCCATAGACATAAAGCGATAAACTAAGCTCGAGTCACCGACTTCGGCTGCTAGGTTCAAGATATCCTTGTAGGTCGTAATAGAGCCATCGCCAGTGGGCAAAGCGCCAGGCTCGAAGAGCTGCGTGTCGTCTGTGACGGTACCCGCCATCTTCGACTTGTTGTCTGAAAATGAACCAACCAAGTCACGCACAAGGTCATCCTTCAGCTGCCGGTCTCCCTTTTCATAGACCAATCCAAGTCCTCGCGAGGCCGCCTCTTGTACAACCTCATCGCGATCAGAGAGACAGTTTTTGAATGCGACCTGGCATTGCCCAAGATAACCTTGCATCTCAGGCTTGTGTCCGCAGTACTGGAGCAGACACAGCAACCATATCACCGACGCTTTCTTCAGGGATGGTTTCGTCTGCACACAGCCCTTCAAAGTCTTTTCCAGTACCACTCCAAGTGTCTTTTCCCGCTTGGGTCCAGATGGCGTTTTGAGAGGTGCATCCCATGGCTCTACAGGCTGGTTCGGATCCAAGACATCTAGCTCGGCAGTCAAAGCTTTCGATTCCCAGCCGCTTGCGAGACAGCTCAACGCCTCGCCTACCGAGAAGTGAACCTCTGGTTGACGCACCTCATGAAGCTCGTACAATTTATCTTGTATGGCCTTGTAGTCGGATGCATCATCCGAGCCGGGCTCTGCTTCCTCAGTAATCATAGACAAATGGCCCAACGCCAGTATCGCACTGGTTGTACCTGTCTTAGCAGAGTCATAAATATGCTGGGCGATATCTTCAACTTTGGCGTATTTAGAAAGCAGTGACGGGGTGATCACATAGAAGAGACTAAGCTGATCGATGCAACTAAAGGCTGCATTCTTCAGTGTCGCATCTCGAGACTCCTGCATGATAGCAATGAGAGAGCGAACCAGCTGATGGATAGGATGATCGTCCGTGATGGCTGGGGATGCGGCGTTCTCCCTCCAAAATCTTCTACTGTAGTAGTAACCAAGTGCCAGGATAATGCCACTGATTTGATTGATATCAGCACCAATTGCTGTCTTCCAAGTGTCCAACTTTGCAAAGAAGGCGACTTGCTCGCTTTTTAGTACAGTCTGATCAGCGCTCTCATGCGACGCTAACAGGCCATATGCGTGCGCAGCAGCAAGACGCCGTGCAGGATTATTGGATATGATGGATCGCCGCAGTTCCCGGAAATCCTGGACGACCTTTGCTTGCACCCAATGTTTCTGTGGCAGCAAGGAAAGTATTCTCACAAACGTGGTGCCTATATCTCCAATGTCGCTAACATCGTCTCGTGTGAGCCTATCGAAGCTAGCACGCAATAACACTGCCAGAGAGCGGGCGTGGGTGTCGTTTGCCGCATATGCGCGAAATGCTTGCCGAGCGCGCATATCTGTAGTCATCTGCGTATCGAGCTTTCTCTCCCAATCTTCTGGGATATCCTGATCTATACCCTTCTCAACCAAAGCAGATTGCATAGCGACGCTAGAGCAGAAGCTGATGACGGTCGGGAGGGCACTTGGAAATTCTTGTTGGAAGTATCTAACTTGGACAAGAGGGTCTTCTGACGGGTCGATTTCCATCGCGTCGGCATCTTGCCCTTGTTGTGCAATGATGAAGTTGACCAGTTTGTCAAAGTCTGGAAAAACCAATTTGGTCTGCTCGCGCTCACCTGGCGGAGTGTTGGACATTCTGAACCAATAGGGATCAAGGCCTCGTCTTCCTTCTTCTATCAACTCGTGTCGATCGTTTGGACCCCCGCTAACAGCAAGGATATCTATCCATCGAGCAAGGACGTCTGCGTAGGGAAGACAGCGATTCGCGAAACGTGTGGCGACATAACGAGTACTTCTCGTGAATCTGTCTGAGGCTGGTGTATTTTCCTGGTCTACAGTGGCATATCGGAGCAGTATTTGTCTGAATCTGGGCATAATTGCAGCATCGAACGGTTTTGAGAACGCTCCAAGCACAGAGGAAAGGGCCTCTTCTATACTAACCGCCACATCTTTGCCAGCTGAATCTTCACGTAACGATCGGAACAAAAACTCCAGAAGATCAAGCGATGGCTCCAATAGTATTTTTTCTGGGGCAGCTTTGGCCAAGAGTCCAATGGTTTCATAGCCGTAGCCCCGAAGCTCCATATCTTGGTCGCGGTCTGGGGTTGGCCAGCCTTGGTCTTGAATGAAAGCCCTCAGATTTCCAACAAGACTCTCAGCAACTTGAGATAAATCTGATACTGCTCCACGTCGAGCGACAAAGTTGACAAGAGAAAATATAGCTGAGCGGAATTTCGAAGCTTCTCTTCCAGCGGTTTTGTTCGTCGCATTCAGCTCAGGCGAGAGGAGGCCTTCTTCAACAATCTTTGCTATTTGTCGTGGGTACGTTGTGCATTTCACAGACTTGGAGAGCACAGTTAAGATCTTGATGCGCAGCGGTGTCTTTACGGGAAGCGACCCGCCAGCTGAACTAGAGCCGAAGTAGAGTTCGAATAAACTCTCTACAAGTTCCGGTTGTTCCATATCTTTGGATAACATGACGCGCTTCAAAGTATCCTCGCCAACCTCAGATATCCGGGAGTTGGTATCGGCCGATGCAAATAGTGCCGGCAAGAACTTTTCGTCATCTTTGAACAACCCACTTGCCATGAGTCGCGCAACTAGAGCTTTTGATTCAGGCAGATTCAGACCGGCATCTGCACTAGGATCCCAAGCATCTGGCTTTCCTTGAAGTGTAAGGAACTTGTATTCTTCAGACGAAAGCCCAGGACACTTTAAAGATGCGGTATCTTGCGGGCTGCTTGTTCGAATAATAGTCAACAAAAGTAGTTTTCCAAACCACTTGGATAGAAATTGCGCGTCATCATCGGAGAGACCCAAGGTGGCTCTCAAATCGTCGTCTTCTTTACTACCTCGGAGAGGTAATTTGAAGAGGACCAAAAGGCGCAGAATAAGATGAAACAGTTGAGAGGCATGCTGTTCAGATTTCTCGTAATCCTTGGCGATGCCTTGAAGTAATACCGGGAGAAGTTCCAGCCGTTCAGCTACGGAGAGACGCGATATGCCCTGTTGAATGTACAGGATGTCGAAATGCCGAATGAGGGCGACATGCCCATGTTCTTTGTACTGCTTTAGAAGAGCACTCACTGGGAGCTTGATATCTCTGTATGATTGTGTCAGCTGATAGATCTCGGCGATTATATTGAACAAGAGATGCGTACTGTGATTTGATGCGCGTATTGATGTGTTGGCAAATGGAAATGACCTAGGAAACCCGCTATCAGCGGCGACCAAGGGAAACAGGGGCCACAGAATGTATTCATGATCAAGTCTCTTACCTTATTGCGCACAGCAGCACTTTCCGACCCGAGCTTCAATAGCAGCGGTGGAAGATAGGTCTTGAGCAAGTCTTCAAGTTTCTTGTCTGAGCTGGCGAGTGCTATGCGCATCTCGACCTTTCCCACCAGGGAAAGCTCTTTGGCTTCTGGAGTTAGCTCTGCCGCCATATTGGAAATCGGTTGGCGTGTGGTAGTGGTGATGCAGACGCAAACGGCTTTTTTTGGCAATCAAACCAGAGGCCTAAATATGGCAAAGACGACAGGCAGAAACGGAGGACGTGTCCTGTCGGCTGGCGAGAAAGACGGACGACCCGACGGGGATAGAGGCCAAGAGGGGCGTAGTGTATTCGCGGTGATTGCCACATGTCGTGTGTCGGACATTCACCAGTGAGGCGACAGGGGTCTGCCGCACGGGGTCCCGAATGACGCACTCGCCGCTGCCTGCATTCATTGCGAACAAATGCACCGCGTCTTCGACGTGATTCTTCCACAGTCGACGTCTCTTACTCTAATTCCCTCCTACAACCACATCCAGAACTGCAATTCGCCTCCTTTGGTGACAGTTTGCCCCGCGACGGTTTCTGTGTACCGGAACAGCCAAACAAGCCGAGCTTGTGCCTGTCACCATCCGCCCAGCAGTCATATCGACACGCACCACACACAAACCTCACCTTGTGCAGTGCATCCGCTCTTATCGAAGGACCTCCTCTACTTGTACATTATCACCCCTCTGCGTGGGTACAGGGTGTCCGGTTATTGTTGATTGGAAAGTTTCAAAGGTACATAGGACTCTGCCCCGCCACGGTTTACTTGCACCTCGATCGCAACCGCCACACGGAATTTCTGAGCGCCCTCCTTTGTAACCTCACACTCCAGACCCAAGCAGCCTCCGCGGAATAGCTTTCCGTACTCGCAAAGCATTTCGTTCCTTGCGCCAGACGCTCAAACACACGGCCCTACGCCCGGTACTTCTCGTTAGACGTAGTCACTGGCGAGCAAAACGCAAACACGCGCCCAAGATGGATGAGGAATCCGTGCTCAATTTCTGCAGCATCACTTCGTGTGATCCCGAAAAGGCTGCACAGTATCTGCGCTTGACCGATGGCAACTTTGAGCAGGCTATACAACTCTTCTTCGATGCCCCGGGGCTCGACTTCACTCCATCCGCACCATCACAACCTGCCCCGGCCGCCACCGCACAGAATCCTATAAATATCGATTCCGACGATGACATGGACTTCGATGCCACTCCTTCGGGCACAAACCAACCTGCAAGAAGTCAACATGGTGTCGAGGACGACGAGGCCATGGCGCGGCGGTTACAAGAGGAGATGTACGGCGGTGGTGGACCCGGAGGAGCTGGCGTCGACGAAGTTCGCGCGCCTATGCAACGGACGACAGAGACCCTGGTTGGTCCTGGCTCCAATTGGGGCCCTGCCGACGAAGAGGAGGACATAGATGCTCTAGTGCAAGAGCAGCTGGCTCGTCGCCGAACTGGTATGCCGCACTTCTCGCATGCCACTTTAACAATTGACTGACCCATTCAAATTTAGGCCGTGCTGGTATCTTCAACCAACACACGACCCACACGAATGTCTGGGACGCTACCACAGATTCGAGCACGCGGCGACGAGAACTCGCGACCGCAACGGGAGGTGCGTCCGAGCAGTCTTCTAAGATGAACATGCTCGCAGAGCTATTCCGGCCACCATTTGAAATAATGTATCAGGGCTCGTGGGAGAAGGCACGCGACATGGGCAAGGATGAAGAGAAGTGGCTCCTCGTTAACATTCAGGACCCTGCAATCTTCGACTGCCAGCGACTGAACAGAGACATCTGGAAGAACGAAGACATCAAAGCGACTGTCCGCGAGAACTTTATCTTCTTGCAGTACGCAAAGGACGATCAGCGTGGACAACAGTATATGAACTACTACTTCCACGCTCGCGACAGCTCAGATGCTTACCCACACATCGCCATTGTCGACCCTCGAACTGGTGAACAAGTCAAAGTATGGTCAGGCCCACCGATACCCGAGGCCGTCGAGTTCCATGCCCAGCTTCACGAGTTCCTCGACCGCTACAGCTTGAATGTCAACGCGAAGAACCCAGTGGCGAAGCGAAAGTCAGAGTCGAAGAAAAAGGACGTCAACCGCATGACTGAGGAGGAGATGTTAGAGATGGCACTGCAAAACAGCCTGGAGAATGGTAAAGGCCCACAGGAAGACGATCCGGATGCTCTCACTAAATCGACCGACAACATCAAGGGCAAAGGCAAGGCCGAAGAAGCTGCGCCAGAGCCAGAGTCAGAGGCTGCTCCGTCAAATCCAGCCTTTGCCGCCATTTCTGCACAAGCTCCTCACACTGAGCCTACAGTTACCGACCCAAAGGTAACCACACGCATCCAATTCCGAGGCCCATCAGGTCGACCCATTGTCCGCCGATTCAACCTCGCAGATCCTGTACGCCGCGTTTACGAATGGATCAAATCTGATGTACCCTGGGAGGGCAAGCAAGGCGCCGAGTTTGATCTTTCTTTCATGGGCAAGAACCTTATCGAGCATCTGGACGAAACGGTCGAAGCTGCTGGTCTCAAGGGCGCAAGTGTCATGGTTGAGTTCATGGACAGCGAGTAAGGGGCTCTGTTGAGAGGCGACTTGCGTGTAGGAATGGATTTCACTACGCACAAGAATATGCTCTCAGGTTGAAGAAATGGAGGATATTAGGACGACAGACGAGACGCAATTAGAGCTTTATCCTATGGCTCTTGCTCCAAACATACTTACATTACTGGCGCGGACTCCTCCTGTATAGATTCTTTCTTGACGATTCACTACCGATACGTAGTCAATACCCGTGCATTGTTTGCAAATGCAGCTACCTCTTTCTGTACCCATTAATGGAACCAGTACTTTGGACTATCATCATGGTGATTATCGTGACTATGAGGAGGCAATGCATCAGACGAACATGTACGTTCGTATGAAACCGTTTGATTTCGCGTCTAGAAAAATAGCTAGACTCGCGCAATGGATGTTCCAAGACTATTGCTAACCATGTCTCCAACACACCTCACTCAATCATCATCAACTCATCGACTCTGCCCCGATCTTCCTTCTCCTCGAATACCTCTCCCTCGGCTTCTTTCTCCTCAGCTTCTTGCCCCTCGCCATCATCCTTTTCTCCACCTCGCTCGACCTTGCTCTCCTTTTCATCATCCATCCTGCTCTCAGCATCACCAGCTGACTCCTCCTCCTCCCTTTCTTCTCCCTCTTCTTCCTCCTCGTCCAAATCCTCGTCCAAATCCTCGTCCAAATCCAACTCCTCATCACTAAATGTCCCATCCCAGGCATCCTCCTCCTCGGAAACAAACAACTTCCTCCTCTTCTCTATCTCATCCGCCGTCCTCTCCCGTTCCGGTCCCATCCCACGCCTTCCCCTTTCTTCTTCCTCTTCCTCCTCTTCTTCCTCGACCTGCTCCGTCTCTTCGACCTGCTCCTCCTGTTCCGGCCATTCTTCCTTTTCCACCTGTTCTGTCTCCTCAACCTTTTCTGTCCCTTCTACCTGGTCCGTTTCTTCTACCTGTTCTGTCTCTTCCATCGGCTCCGTCTCCTCGCACTGCTCAGTCTCAGCAGCCTCATCGCTTACCTCACCCGGCGCGACTTCAACGCCGCCACCGAGGTTAAACCGGACTCTCACGTACAGTTTCTTGGGCTGTGATGGATCTCTTAGTGCAGGAGTTATGGTGACTTCATCCTCGCCAGCATAGTCGCTGGCTGGAGAGTTGACCCGCGTGTCCCCTTCTAGGCTGCTAACCACCGAGTCGGCTTCATCGCCCATTACGGAGTCTACCTCATCGCCAGTTCCGGAAACGTCGTTGGCGGCTCTAGCGAGGGCCTCGACATGCGCGAGCTACGCGGCTTTGACTTTGTTCGCGGCTTCCTGTGCTTCCTTTGCCTCCTTTGCTTCTTTTGCTTCTTGGGCGACAATGGCGTCTATGATGACCTGGAGGTCGTCGGCTGAGTCTCCTTCTTCAGAGAAAATGGCATTATCGTCTCCTTCGTCATCGGATACTTCTTGTACGAGAGGCGGTGGGCATCGTTCTCTTGTTGGTATGCCGCGATGAGGGTCGTCGGAGGGAATGGCTTCGTGTCCGTAGTGTTGGATCTGGAGACGGCGTCGCATTTGGAGGTATTGTTGGTATGGTGTGCCTCGGCAGCGGGCGCGGGAAACAACGTTTTCTGCAGCATCGAGCCCTAGTGGTTGGCCAGTGTGAGAGAGACCTCTTCGCATTTGGGGTTTGCTTTTCTTTGTAGTATCTGGCTTGCTCGCGGGTGCAGTGTATGCAGCTTCAATCTGAGACGAGTCTAAGCTGGTTTCTCCAGTTACCTCTTCTACTCTTATTTTACCGCCAGCACGTTCAAACTCCTCATTTCGTCGATCTTCAGTGGCGATTTGCTCTTTAGCATCCTGTAGCCTGGTTCTAAGTGCCGTGATCAAGTTGACGTTCTCTTGCGGTCCCAGAGCCCGTCTTTTTGCACCATCACTCGATCCCACCGATACATGCTGTACGGGCCTATCCTGAATGAATGTAATAAAAGCACCACTGTGATCATCTGTGAGACCTCCAGCACTCGAAGCGAGTCGGTCTTCTTCAAGGTATGATAGGGCAAGTTCCAGATCCCAGTTGGTTGCAGATAAGCACTGCTCAGCTCGATAATATGGTGCACCGGTCAAATCTGCAAGACTACATATGATCCCGATTTCGTCGTCCGTGTACTGCGCAGAGAAACTTTCTGTTGTGTCCAAAACCTCCGGCTCTTCAAGAATAATGGTTTCCGGAGAAGATGATGATTCGGCATCGTCGCGCATGACTATAGGTCGATCAAGCTGTTCGAAGACTTGCTTAATGATTTCGTCTCTTTGAGATATCAAATATGCTTCATCCTCAGCATCAACCATTTGATCGCTTCCATTTTCGAAGTCGCTGTCCCCACCATAGAGCAGGTTGAAATCACTGGCGTTGCTTCTGAGTCTTTCCACAATATCATGTTGCTCTGGTGTGATGTCGTCATCTCCCTGGCGTTCACTTCGAGCATATAGCTCCGCCACAAGATATGTGAAAATCCTACGGTGATGGTCCTCCTTGGTCTTGAATATCTCCACATTCTGTCGAATGGCAGCTCTTTGACCTTCGAGGTTTCCTTTTCCCGCACTGACGGGTTTGAATGGTAGCGGGTGTTTCTTTGGAGCCATGATATCAATGTTAGTAAGACTGATGTTGTATTAAACGATGGTATGATTGTGATGAAATTAACGATAACGATGGCACAGGTACGGAGTGTATTGTGCGTGGTTATCAGAAGCTGTTTGTAGACGAAAGGACCAGAGAGAAGGCGCAGTGTCGTCGCGCACGTGGCTGTCAACACGAACTTTCTAAGAGAGGCAACACGCCTCGGCGTCCTTCGCTTTTCAGGATACCAAGGCAAGAGAGCTTCGATGGTGATTCTTCCTTCCAGGAAAAAAAACTTGGTTTCATCATCAAAATCAATGGTCCTGCATAATTCTCTCATCACCAATCCTCTGGGTAAAGGTCACCGTCCTGTTCGTGATTCGCCAAATTCCGCTCGCACCACGCACACCTAGGATCGCAGGTATTGATAAGCCCATGGTTCATAATGATTTGTTTGGTAGAACGGCTTACCCTCGTAATTATCGTTTTCTGCCTTCAGCAGCATCACGTGGTCGATATACTTGCCGTATGCGCACAGCATCTTGCCCTCATGTGGGCCCTGTCCAAACTACGTACACGGAACTGTAAGCGAAAGGTGTTTTGAAAGCAGCAGATCGATATTATGAGAGAATATCTCAACCATCACTTACGTGCACTCCCTGGAAGTATGTCTCCACTTGCGCCGTGCGCGCATCAGGCCCGAAAGTGATGCTTTGCGTTGTAAGGCTATGGTGTGTGCGGACCGGTCCGAGACTAAGACAGTTAGATCCTGACATACTAAACAATTACAAAGAGGGTCGAAGTAACACCGGTTCTTGATAGCGTCTTTCACTTCGCTCACGCTCTTCATGCTGTTGTTGAAGGGATAGTTCGCGTCAACGTCTGGAACGAACACCTCGTCTAACATATCGAAGTCTTTCGAGTCCAGCGCTTGGCAGTAACGTGATACCACATTCTTTATGGCCAACACATCGAGCGGATTGATTTCGGTCATGGCGGATAGTTTTGAGGACAAGATATGCCTCTGCGGGGTAAAAGGCTTATATGCTTGCTCTCCCGGAACCCCACTTTTTGGGGCCGAAACTGTAAATGTCAAGGTGAGATATAGGTGAGCTTTTCTGATCCAGTATACCCTACGTGTGAATGACTTTCATGGCGTCATACCCGCTTTGAATTTAGCTAACTAGTTCCACATCTCTCACCAAAGCACAATATGCCACCAAGCTGGCTAACATACAGGTTTAAGATTATCGACTTAGTGGTCAAATAGTAATTGGAATGAAGGTAGTGTACTTGGACCGCGCAGCTCTGATGTTGAGATTCAATGGAGGTACCACTTCAGAAGCAAACACCATTCTTTACATTACCTATGTCACAGTTGATATCACTTCTGGGAAACTAAATTCACAACCTCTTTCACCATACTACTTACTCTCTGACGATGTGTCTCCAAATGTTGTTCGCAATTTCTGACCATTCACTCAAGAGTTCTTGCGGAATTTCAATCCAAGTGGGACGTTTGCTTCGTATATCACATCTGAGCTGCATGGATCATTGAAACTCACATGAATATACCCATGTATTGTTGATTTACAAACGCATCGTAGTAGTCTCGCCATGATGGAAGAAATAATTCAGGCAAAACGGGCAAAAGTGATTGGAGTGTGTAAGTCGAGCATCTTGCGAATGAGAACAATCTGCCGCTATTCACTTTTTTTAGGGAGTCCGCCAATCTGCAGCACCGTGATTGGAAAATGAACATTCAAAAAGAGATCTTTATAAGACAGAAGTAGAGATGCTCCTGGTAGGTCAGTTCATTCGTAGAGTGCATGGGCAAATCTAGGCATATGAATAATACTGAATGACTTCAATTGATAGCTAACTACGTGGAGTAGCTGCAAAGGCTGCTGGAGGTGTTTGTAACGCGTACGAGTTTAAGCCAATGACAACCGAGCGCATTCCTAGCCGAACGCCTGGCTGGCCGAAAGCTAGGCAAGTATGCTGGCTCTTGTTATCAAAAACCTGCGTTAAACATGGCGCAACACCCAGCTCGGCTCGGCTTCAAAGACTGATAGGCTCCAAAGCTCGGGACGCCTCCCGAGACAGACAGACCTGAACGAGACTTGGCGAACGATTCATCGCGACACACGATACCGAGTCATATCCCAACCAGTCATTCACATGGTGATATAACCAATCAAACGACAAAGTGTCAGCCTTGAGATCCTTCAGCGAGATGGTGGCTTCACATGTTTCCTGGCAGGGCAAATTACTACACCCTCTTCATTCGTTCATTTGTCGTCATCCTATACCCGTACACCAGGATAGACAATACACATATGCACGTATGTCCGGCATTGCTATCTAAGCGCTCACTAACCAGAGAACCAAGCCTTGGATACATCTCAACGCTACGGGCCAGTCCGGCGTGATGCGCACCTTTGGAATCCTCCCACACATCTTGCATATAATCCCTGCATGGGTGTCGGCAAATCAGCGACGATGGACGCAATGCTCAACATGCTAACCGATGTGACCAAACAGATGTGGATCTCGACGGCATGGAATGTCCCATTTGGAAAGTCTCCGTCCCCACGTTTGGCAAGTTGCTGTATATCAGGCCCCTTGTGCGACGCGAGTCGACCTATCAGCTGGACGTCTACATATGTGCAGTGGGCCTTGAAACTGAAGAACGTACGTAGCTGAATCAGCACTTTGTGGGGAAAAGATATCCATCTCCACAAATCACAATATGCAAGTGTAAGTAGTAGGTGCGCCTTTTAAGTGAGGAGTAACCCAGGTTATAAGTTCATACTGCATTTAATTCTTGATCTCATCCAGAAAACCCAGGAACATCGAACTAGTACCTGAAGACACTTCTAAACTCCAAGTATCTACGTCTCAACAAACATGGCGATACTAGCGTTGACGGAGTTCGCTGGAAACCCGCTCAACCTTGGGCTTTTATCGCTTGGGATACTCTTTACAGCAACACTATGGCGCATCTTCTACATGCAAAAGCTCCATCCCCTTTCGAAGTTCCATGGGCCATGGTATGCGACTTCATTCTCTATCGTGAGTGCCATGATCTCGATTCTTCGTAAGGAACCCGAATGGATTGCGCATCTTGAAAAGGTGTACGGAAGTAAGGCGACTCCCAGGTCCCACACGATACCAAAGGTCTAACATGCCACAGCGGAACACCCTATTCGCATATCTCCTTATGTGCTCGTCTTCTGCCGACCATCTTCGATAAAAGACATCTACCGAGACAACCAAATGAATATCAAGGGTGGAGTCTACCAATCCGGAGCTCTAGGTTAGTGTAGGTGTGAACCATACACCATTCCCGTATTAACTTTGCGTACCAAAGGCCCCCCGAACCTGGTCTCGATTATAGACGGCGAAGAACATCGCGCATTGCGAAAAGCTTTGTCGAATGGCCCGTGGACTATTGGTCCGCTGAAGAACGCATGGGAGTCACGCTTCGACGAACTCATTACACTCTTCGTCACCAAGCTGCATGAACATGCCGAGGCCAAAAGCATCATATGTTTATCTGATAAGATGACCGAGTTTGCAGCTGATATTCTCGGCATGATATCGTTCTCGGAGCCCTTTGGCAGCATCAAAAACCAGCGCGATGAGAGGGGATTGATTGGAAACTTTCGCAGAGGTCTTCCCATTTTCGGCTTCACAGGAAGATTCAAGTTCCTCCGAGAGAAGCTGTTGCCTCTTCCTATTATGGGAAAACTGCTTCTTCCATCTACCGCTGACGAGGCAGGAATGGGCTGGCTTATGGGAGAGGCAGAAAGGCAGGTGGCTGCTCGTGAGAAGCTGATTGCCGAGGAGAAGTTTCAGGGAAAGCCAGACTTCTTGCAACAGTAAGTCTTATGTAAAGATTGAGTATAAAACAGTCTACTAAGCATAAACAGCTGCCTAGAAGCTCGCTTCTCGGATGGCTCTCCATTGACCCCACTTCAGAAGCTCAGTCATGTCACACTGCTTATCCTAGCTGGGGCTGACACGACGGGCACAGCAATGGGTATGACGCTTCAGTTTATGCTCACCAACCCTTCGGTCCTAGCACGAGCACAAGCAGAGATTGAAGCAGCTGATTCAAAGGGCCTTCTTTCCACGCCAATCCGTTACGATGAGATGAAGCAGCATCTCCCGTACTTTGGAGCAATTATCAAGGAGAGTCTACGTCTTGGGCCTCCAGCCGTTAATCTGTTCTCCAGAGTAGTTCCAAAGGGTGGAAAGGTCATTGACGGCCACTTTGTGCCTGGCGGCACTGACGTTACAAACTTTGCGTACACGATTCAGCGAAACAAGGAATTCTACGGAGAAGACGCCAACGAATTTAAACCAGAGAGGTGGCTAGAAAGCCAGCAAAGGAGTTTCGACATGGAAGCAGTTCAATTTACATTTGGGACAGGACCACGGATTTGCCTGGGTAAAGACGTGGCAATACTGGAGTCGCATAAATTGCTGCCAGAGGTACGTTGCAAGGCAGATGATGCCTCACATATACGAATACTAACTGATGAAGATTATCCGCCGGTTCGACTTTGACATCAAACAGCTCGGTAAATATACGGTTACTGGCGGCGTGGCCAGTCTTCAAGGCCTGATGGTTTGCCCGAAATCCAAGGCGTAAAAAGCTAGCAGGGTTGCAAACAAGCCTTTTGCTGTTGTTTTCCATAACGGTTCCTTGCAGACGTACGGCTATGATGCTGGGCGAGATAGCAGCGGATAAAGAGGCTAAAAGCCAGGGCTAAAGCTTTGCCCTTTCCCCGCACTATGAGTTGGATACCAAGCCCATCGGTTGTTTTTCAAACGCATCTTTTAATATCTCCGAAAAGACCCATGTGACGCCTTGCCCGATGCATAACACACTACCCCATATATTCACACCTACACAATGTCTGCAATCATATTTGCCCAACCAATAACAGAAAGGTTTCGAAAGTCCTCTATGCCAACCAGAACGCGTCCCTGGCTTTAACCCAGCTGTATTTTTGGGCCTGCATTATACGTGGCAATCTTAAGAGATGTAGACAGTGGTTACAGTTGGCTCAACTCTCCTGACTCTGGGGTTTTATGGGTCCAAATAACGGTGACTGGCTGGGCAAAATGCGATTGGAGACATGGTGTATCCACACCTAGTCTAAGCACTGTGATCGTCGTTATGTAAAACAGTCATATGGGGAACTCCACTCTCGTATTCATGACAAGACGGTTATTCAGATCGAGTCGGGTAACGTGTAGATGAAGTTTTACTAAGAACCAAGATTTCGCCCACCATCGTGTGATGAATACGTTTGTATAAATAGGAAAACGATCCCACAAAGTAAAAGGACAGAACTTCACCGAGTTTCAGTCCACGATGCATTTCTCAATTCTTACCACCGCCCTGGCACTCGCCAGTGTTGCTTCTAGCACACCTCTTTCAGTCAGGCAAACAGCCAACGCTCTCGATGCTGCTTTCCGTGCTCGAGGCCGTTCCTACATTGGCACTTCACTGACCATCCGCAATGACAACACGGAGCAAAACATCATCCGCAGCTCGGAATTCGGCTCCATCACACCTGAGAATGCCATGAAGTGGGATGCCACTGAGCCCAACCGCAACCAGTTCAACTGGGGCAACGCCGACGCCATTGCAAACTTTGCCACGCAGAATGGCAAGCAGATGCGATGCCACACGCTGGTCTGGTACAGCCAGCTACCAAACTGGGTCAACCAGATCAACAACAACGCCACACTCATGAGCGTGATGGAGAACCACATCAAGCAGGTAATGGGCCGATACCGTGGCAAGTGCACACACTGGGATGTAGTCAACGAAGGTAACTTCCATCTTTCCTCCCTTTAAACCCCCCACAACTTTGAACGTCTGGACAAAATCTCACACAAACATGCACAGCCCTCAATGAAGACGGCACAAACCGCAACAACGTCTTCCTCCGCCTCATTGGCGAACAATACATGCCCATCGCCTTCCGCATGGCCGCTGCTGCCGACCCATCCGCAAAGCTCTACTACAACGACTACAACCTCGAGTACGGCACCGCCAAGCACGCCGGTGCCCTCCGCATCGTCAAGCTGATCCAGTCCTGGGGCGTCCGCATCGACGGTGTCGGCCTGCAGGGCCACTTGGTGTCTGAGCCTACGAACACGGCTAGCGACGTCACGCCCAGCGTCCAGGTCCTGACAAAGGTGCTGCAGGATTACGCTGATTTGAACGTCGATGTTGCGTACACCGAGTTGGATATCCGATCGAAGAACCCGAGCAACAGCCAGAAACTTGCGGATGCGGCGGCGGCGTGGGCGAGGGTGGCGCAGAGCTGTATTAACGTGAAGAGGTGCATTGGTATGACTATTTGGGTACGTCAGATCCCCTTTTCCCTCCTGCCTTTCTACTTTTTTCTTTTACGCGAATTTGCCTCCTCTGGGCACGGTAGAAGAGAACAGTTTTTGCGATTGAAACTGGAATGCTGACAAGGACTAGGGAATTGCTGACAAGTACTCTTGGGTTCCTGGCACGTTCAACGGTGAGGGCTCGGCTTTGCTGTGGAACGACAACTTCCAGAAGAAGCCCGCCTACACGGCCTTCTTGGATGTGCTCAACGGCAAGAACGTCACCACCGTCTAGATACCCATTGCGTTGCGAAATGGCGGAATTAGCAACAGTGGTGTTTATCGGAAGTGAAATCAAAGGGCCTGTGATCCAGAAACGAGTGACACACCCAGCGCCACATCTCTTCTACCTTCTCTTGTAAATATTCAGAATCGCAATGTCTCCCATGTACATAACCTCTTCCCAAAGCAATCCACGAACAAAAAAAACCCCCCACAAGTGAACGAACGAATCATTTCTTCTCGCCAATATCTCGCTCCACCTTCTCTCACCACCGGCCAGCATTTCCCCATCAAGCAATTTTGCACAACTCCCATCGATCGCTGTGAGCCTCAAGGCATCATCCATGAACAGCCCCGTATTCCTCTTGGCCTCGCCTCTCTCCTGCACCCACCCTCGGCGTTGTCACACAGTCATTGGCCCGTACGGCGAGGTCCCTCCGCCAGCAAGGAGGACATGCAATGCGCAACACCGGACCCTTGGCCCGTGTGGGTATCGCGTAGCCAGGGCGCGTCCTCTGGGGGGATCTTCCCTGTTTTGAAGGGGCGGCTTGGGGGAGCGGCATGACTTGTGGTTTAAAGTGAATTGTGTGCAGGAGACTAATGGGGCGGGCTCGCCGTTGGTGGGGGGGCGCAGGCTGGCGGTTGTGGGTGATGGCGGCATTGGATTAGCACGTGCCGGCGCGTGCAGCCCGGGCTAATGGCTTTCCGCGGGCTGGGGGCTGGCGGAGGCGCCCGGCGTAGAGGGTGTGGGTGCATGCATTTGCATTTGTATCTGCCGGCTATGTGTGGGTTTGGCCCGTAGTGTTGCCGTGGAGTCTTGCTTTGCCGTAGGGTGTGTGCCTTTGTTATGCCCGTCATGTGTGGGGTGGGATGGTACTTGTGCAAATGTATTTACAGTAAAGTCTTGTTGGGTGGATGGAAACCTTCCGTTTTATTACTAGGATGCATGTTGCCCTGTAGGAGATAGATGAAGGAGTCGGTTATGGCAAGGGAAAAAAGGAAAAAACATAACGTCATATCTTAATGCCTTCGAAAAAGGTTGCACACACACATGATAACTGCACGCTTCGGCGTAGCTCCGCCTCAACTACCCTCCTCTCGTACATGCATGTAAGAAGCAAAACCTTCACCTGCAAAGACCAACACCAGAACGAAACTTTCCCACACATCCCCAATAAACACGCTCCCTTCTCACGCCAGACTCTCCATCCAAACCCAGTCCCCACCTCAACCTCCACACACACAAGCGGTTAGCACCACACCCCCCTCCTCGCACCAGACCCACGACCTGCACTTCCAAGGGTCAATATTTTTTCTTCTATCAATCTCCGGTTAGCACCACATGCTACTTACGCACCAACAACCCCCTCCAAGCCGGCCGCATAGACGGTGGCCCGCCGCCCCCGTTCCACAGCAGCCGACCGGTCCCCTCCACCCCCTAGCCCAGCAAACCAATGACGTCGTACCCTTTCCCCCCTCCCGCCGCTTGGGGAGCTGGCTAGCTACGCTTGCATGCCCTTTTACGGCCCTTAGTATGGTGTTTGCAGCCGTTCCAGGAATCAATGGTTGTTATGCTGCATTTACCGTATGAGGAAATTGGGCGTCTTGGGTTGGAGACTTGGTCGTAGTGTGTGCATGTGCGTAGACTGGACCGATTGCTTACTGCTGGGATGTGGGTCTCTTGGGGGAGTTTTTGGTGCTATTACTACTGCTATTGGTTGCGCTGAGTTCTGGTTTTTCGTTCTCAGTAAGCGTTATTGAGAGGCTGCGGCTCTTGGGGTTGTTGTGTAGCCTTTTTGCTTCAGCGAGCTACTGGTGAGTGCACATGACTCGTGGTTTTGAGTGGTTTTTTGGTGGTTGCCCTGGTGCGATAACGTTTCTATGATCCAGAGGGTTGTATTCTTTTGACTGGCTCGAGATTTGCCTTGAAGGATAGATACCGAAGCCTGATTTGGATAGCTCTTGAATTACGTCTTTTGGCTTCGAGGGTATTTTGGCAAGTAGTTCGTTGGACGGCTTTCTCTACATACCACTCAATGTCTCATCTTAGATCCGCCCCATTTTACCTCATGCCATGTTCTTGTGGAGAAAAGATGATACGCTCTAGGAGCAAAATGACTGTGGATTCAGCGCTGCGCTCCATCGGAACAGCCCGTGTTGGTGCATTGCATATCCCGTGTTGATCACATCATAATCCAAAATTGGCATACAGGACTCGTCGCATTCAAGGTATTTCTTTGTCGTATGACATTCTACTTGTCGTTTACAAATAAACGACAACTAGTCACTGAGCTTCAGGCTTGAGTTTCTTTGCCCACTAATAAAGCAACAAGCGGCACGCCTCTCAATGCAACTATTCATAAGCTTCGACTACGGCGCCGACAGCATCGCTACTGGTCATTATCCGAAAAGTATCTTGCGCCACTTCAATGTTATACGAGGTAGCCACTACTTAGCGCCGGCAGCATGCTGATCTCTCAATGCCGCCTGCAACAAGACATACCATTAATCGAAGGCACAACGAAAACACCAAAGAAGTTCCAGGCTCCTTATCCAGTATCAGATTATCCACATCATTCTGAATCGACCACGCCATTAATCCCCTCTCAAAACATCTAAACTGCTCATCCAGCTTCGTATGCAGGTGCAAACCCTTAGAACCTCGGTAGTACTATATCTCCAATTTCTTCCCCGCCTTATTACAAACCGCCCTCAGAAAACCTCACTGTCCACCCGTCAATTTTAGTCCGCAATATAGCATCGCCATCAACATCCGCACACGTAAATCAAAGCTGACCTCCCTTCTCCACCGAATTTCTCTTCCCACTCCCAATTCAAACCGTAAAAACACCAACAACCAAACAACAGCGCCAAGCCTTTTCTCTTCACCTCAGCAATCACCAACAATCGCCGAATAGATTTCTACCAAAAGAACCAAAAAAAACACAAATCATGGCCCCGAAATCCCTCAACAACACCTACATCTTCCCACCCGCCCCCCAACGAAACAAGATCATCCTCGTCGGCGTAATAATGGCCCTGGCCGCCCTCCCCACACCCTCTTTCCTTCTCCCATCCTCAACCGTCCTTCCGGGAACAGTGGCACGGTACCTGCGTTACACGAAAAACTTCGTCTACTACTTCCTGTACATTGTGCACGCAGCCGAAACCGCGTGGTTTACCACACAGTTGGCCAAGTACGGGGTTAGTTTCGGGAGCGGCGCGTGGTGGAAGTGGATGGGAACCAGTTTTCTCGGAGGCATATATTGCTTTGATTATTTTGGGAAGGCAGTTGGGGAGAAGATTTGGTGAGGTGCGGAAGAGGAAGTGGGTTAAGTCGGGCGAGGTGAGGTAGTTGGGTTTGCGGAGGGATTGCTGGGGCGAGGGAGGGGTTGAGGTTTTTTTGCAGGAGTCCTTGGGGTCGTGGAGGAGAGAGCGAGGACGCAGTTTATTTGGAGGGCGGTGGAGGTGTGGAAGGCGCGGGTTTCGTGGCTGGCTGATAAGGTGCGGAATGAAGGGAGTTCCGAAGCGTCGAAGTAGGGGCGCATGGTGTGGTTTTGGTCTTTGTTGTTTTGGGGCGTTTTGATATTCAAGTAGTTTTATTGTGTTTCGTAGGAGGGAATGTTATCAGAAAAATGATAGGAGAGGCGTAGTAGCGGATACAGATCGGTAAGTAGCAGATAAGTCCTGGTAGTGAAGAGAGCAGACACTAATGTTGAAAATGGAGAAATCGAGTGAAAGAGAGGAGAACATTATATGGTTGATCCGAGTACTTTAAAATAAGAGAGAGGCCAATCAGCTTGGAAGTCAAAGTGATGGTGTGGCGAGGTAGGGACGGGAGAACAATAGTAAGTTGAAGAGGGGTGTTTAAGCAAGGGATAGAACAATGTGCAGTACTATGTGGAGATTTTATTGCGCATCGCACATGAGTAGCATCAGACTAGGAATTCGCGGGTTTCCGTTAACTCTGCATCTTCTCTAGCCATCGAACTTCTCACATAGAATACTCGTTTAACTCATTCAAAACATGAATTAATAGGGGTTGTATTGGCTTATGCATAATTATCTCGAAGTAGGTAGATACACTGTTATTTTTGTCTCTGAAATTGGTACAGGAGACCTAGCAAGGAGAAGATAACAAGCAAGCTTAAACGGCACTAAAATCTGAAAAACTCCTTCCTGCAATCAGTGTATCAAAAGGGATTGGTTTAAATGACTGAATTTTCTTCAGATTTCGGATGCTATTTTCAGTTGTTAGATGGGGAGAAAACATGAATACCAATCTCAAATTCCCTTCAATACCCAATATCACACGTCGTGACATCCTCCACAAAGTGCTTCTCGCGATATCCCCTCGTCCACCAAAGATACCACGGCACAACATTCATCTTAATCTTATGCCCCAACCACGGCGTATCCTGAACTGTCTTCACCACACTCTGACTCTCATCAAACGCTATATCAATCCTCGCCCGCCTCAACCTCTCATACGCATCAAACGCCTCCTTAACCGGCACTCCCTCGTCCCGTCTCGTCTGCATCCACCTAGCCAAACACCTCGAGAACAACACACCGTCTTCAAAAACAATACCCGTCGATTCTCCCTGCGGCGGCATCGCATGCGCCGAGTCACCAATAAGCATAACACGCTCCGTCGCCCACTTCCCCCCCTTGGTAAGCGTGAAAACAGGCCAAAGAAACAGCCCCTCGGCATCCTCAATCCAATGCGCAATCTGCGGATTCGCAGCCCCAGAGTAGCGTTCTAGCATCTCATCTCGTGTTTTCTGCGCATCGGCGCCCGCGGCTTTCCAGCCGTTGCGGTCCGCGATCTCGGGCACTTGCATGAGGGCGCCGACGTAGATGCTTTCTTGGGCGCGGTCGTGGAAGGAGGTTAGGAGCATGCCGCGGCGCCCAAAATTCATGCCGCTGACGCTGAAATGCGTAGGCTCGAAGGTACCGGTGCTGGGGTCTTTGCGGCGGGGGGCAAAGCCAAAGGCGTTGCAGATGCCGCTGTATATGGCTTTGCGCTCCGGCTCGACGTGCTTGAGGCGGGTGACGCTGTGGATGCCGTCGCAGCCTATTAGGATATCGGCTCGTGCGTTTCCTCCATCTTCGAATTCGATGCTTACGCCTGTAGGGTCTTCGTCGATTTTGGTCGTCTTTTTTCCGCAGATGAGCTTGATGTTTGAGTGCTTTTCGATGGCGGCGAGGACACCTTTTAAGGCTTCACCTCGTGTTATTCTCAGTGCTGTGAAGGGTGGGTCTCCCAGTCCCTTTCCTTCGGGGCCTTTGAAAGACGATTCGGCAATCTTTACATTGGTGTATAGGTCGAAGACTTCTACGGCAAGACATTCTGCGCCATAGTCCTTAGCACGGATTTCGTCAAGCGCTCCCAGGTGTGACAGAAGACGGAGAGCATTCGGTGTTAGGTTCACGGCACCGCCGATGGTTGCGGGCTCAGGTCGGATCTCGTAGATGGTGATATTTGGTGTCTGAGAAGCTGGTGCGAACTTGGTGAGAGAGAGAGCAGTGGTCAGACCGGCTATACCACCTCCCAGAATGATAATATCCATAGGTTTCCCTGAAGCCATAATGAGTTGCCTGATTTAGATTTATAGATTATTGAGTACTGGGGGGACTAAAAGAATAAAGGTGTGCAAAGAGATACTGAGTTATAGTCAACGCGGTGATACCCAAGTTGCCGTCCAAGTCACAATTCAAGCAAAACCAAAGTGCACCCCGCTAGGCGGGACGACACTTATACATCAGTGTCATACATAGAATTGTTTTCCTGAAACTAGTGCTCACCGTCGTTGTGAGTGGTGCGGATGGGATGAAGTCTCGGCAAAGTTGGGGAACCGACTGGACATGATCCTTACCTCAGTTCCCGAACGACCCGCCCTTGTGCAAGTCATATGGCTCCATAAGCAAGTGTGGTAACAATGGAAGCACGACGCGCAATGCTGTCCGATGGTGTAAATGGTGAAACACCGTGTGCACGGCTTAGACATCTGTGTGGTTGCAATCAAATACAACGGGTAAAGCAAAAACTAGTTGTGTCAAGCTTGGTATTTCCCTACTAATCCAAAATCCATACAAACGCCGGCAGCCCATGCTTACTAACGCACAAATCGTACATGATACACTGACAAGTTCGCTCCTGAGTCTGACAACATCTACTGCTTCTTCTGGGCATTAGGACCCATCTCCTTGCTAAAGGCAAAGTACGAAACCTCGAGACTGGTAAGGGCTCGGATTCCGACGAGCAGGATCAGGAAGAGCGGGATGATAGCAGCAAAGCCCATGAAGATACCGGGTGTGAAGTACTGGTATCTCTCAAACAGGCCGCTGTTGGTCGAGTTGGCGCGCTTAGCGTGGGAGGAGAGGTCGCGCTTGAGCTCCATCTGGACAGCGTCTGGGAAGGGCATGTCCATCTCGTATTGTTGTTGTTGGATAGACTCCTTTGCTTGCGACTCGGTCTGGGGTGTGGTGATGTAAATGACGGTGTAGTCGTCAGCCTTGGCGTCATTGACGATGAATTGCTCGAGTGTCGCATCTGCACAAGTCAGTTTTAGCGCTGCATGTCAGCCATGTGGAAACAAACCATCAGATTGGAGCTGCTCGATGCGAAGCGCCTTGGACGTAGGCGGCGCCGCGAATGTCTTCCTCTCGAACCACACGTCGTCATCGTTGTAGCCCTTTCCGCACTTGGCCACAAGGTGCTCCGTAATGGCTTTCGTGTCGACGCTGCCAGCAATATCGGGGATAGCGACAGTCGATTTGACCTCGGCATGCTTGCCAGCCATGTATCTGCTCAGCTGGGGTGCAGCGCGGCCATCAGCGTAGTCGGCAGCGGCAACGCCCCTCTGCTCAACAACGAGGTAGGATTTGGTGGGGCAGTGCTCGAGAGCTTTGAGAACGTCGGCGGTGACGTCTGATGATGCGGCGATGGCGGCGTCATTGTTTGGGACCAGCAAGCTGCATGGTGGTTAGCTTGGAGACGTGAGGATGCACGGGAAGTTGGCAGGCGTACTCGGCCGTAGAGAAGAGGAAGAATGGCGACGTGTTGCGGAATGCGAGGGCGGATGGCAGGGCCGCGAGGGCGAGGGCGCCGGCGAGAGTCTTGACCATGATGATATCGGGGGATGGCGGGTTGATGGGGTCTGGTTGCTTGTCCGCGATGTTCACTGAAGCTCAAACGCGATGCGGCAGCCATGCATCGGCACTAGCCACAGCTGTCAGCCACAGCTTCTCACTAGCCACAGTGGCGGCCAGGCCCTATGACGCGCTCGCTCCCCATGCATGCAACAAATGACAATGGAAATTCGGCAAGCGTCATAAATTATTCACACGCCCTCGATCCCCCGTCCACAAAAGGCTACGCGCATCCACACTGACTGCGCCACTCGATTGTTAATACTATAGAGTCGCACTGCCGCAGGTGTGCCTGGCTGCCTGGTCTGGCCTGGCCGAGGAATGAGTGCGACTTGACTCATCTCGGTGGCTGCGTCTTCTCGAAACGGCCATCCTAGCGTACCTACGCCCGCCGTTTCTGCAATATAAACTGCTCGCCACTGCAAACTCCCCCGGCATTACACCCCAAAAGCTGTCTTTTTTTCTTGTTTGTTTCCTTTCCTAGTTCAGCAGGCCGTACAAATACTAGAGCTTGCTATTGTACTCAATTTTCTTTCTTTTCCGGCCCGAGGCCTTTGTATGATCACTATTCCCTCAACCACCAGCGCAATCACTTCTGAACCACAAAATATGTCGACTCCCACAGTCGCCTCCCAGCCGCCGGCGTCGGTCCCAGAAAATGCCCCAAGAGCACCACAAAGGCGACGAGGTGGACGGAATCGAAACACGAATGCGAATGCCAGCACAGACACGCCCGCACAGCCAGAGCAGCAACAAGCACAACCAGGACAGCAGTCACAAAGAGGCGGCGGTCGAGGCGGCAGGGGCCGTGGTCGAGGAGGCCGCAATGGTCCAGCAGCTCATGCGCAGCCTAGTGCTGCACTAGAGTTAGTCCCTGCCTCTGTACAGGAAGTGGCACACCGGGGTGGAAGAGGTGGACGTGGAGGACGAGGTAGTGGTCGCGGAAGAGGTGGCTCAGAGCGTCCTCCCCAGCGAATAGCTGCTGGTGGCCGTCAGTTTGGTGGGCAGTTGACTGTTGAGGATGACACTGCATCCGTGTCCTCAGAGGCGCCCCAAGGGCTACAAGCAGACGCACCTGCCTTTCAACCAGGCAAACCGATTCCCACCCGTAAGTCACGACCGCCGAAACAAAAGCAACCACAAGCCCCAAAGTCGACGGCCCCCGATATCGCCACTAGAACACACGAGGACATTGACAACGGTCATTACGAGTGTGCCATCTGTACAGAGGATATTACGAGACGAACGCGGGGCGTCTGGTCGTGTAGGACATGCTGGACAGTATTCCACCTGGGATGCATCAAGAAATGGTCAACCAACGAGGGCTCAGCAGCGGCGCGGCAGCAAGCCCAAGACGGAGAGACGCCCCCACCGAGGCAATGGCGTTGTCCAGGATGCAATCTGCCAAAGGATGTTTTGCCCAAGAATTTCCACTGTTGGTGTGAGAAGGAGCTGGACCCTCGTTCCACACCTGGTATACCCCCATTCTCGTGTGGTCAGTCTTGTTCACGACCACGAGTGCTTCCCAAGCCTTGTCCACATCCCTGTGGTTCGACGTGCCATGCTGGACCCTGTCCGCCTTGTAGCTTGATGGGACCTACGCAGCACTGCTTCTGTGGCAAGAAGTCAGTGACACGTCGCTGCGTTGATACCGATTACGAGCACGGTTGGAGCTGCGGTAGCGTGTGCGGAGAACTCATGTCTTGCGGACAGCATAGCTGTGAACGACCGTGCCATGAGGGTCCTTGTGGTGCCTGTGAAGAGCGGGTACCAGCGCGTTGCTACTGTGGTCAGATTCAGAAGGACATTCTGTGTCATGACCGAGACATCGAAAAGGAAAGCAGTCAGTTGCATGTCGCTGCAGACGGCACTAGTACGGCAGAGAATTGGGTCGGCACATTCCAATGCCCTAACAAGTGTGGTCGTTCCTTTGATTGTGGAAAGCACACTTGCGAACAGGCATGCCATCCACAGAATCTGGAAGCACCTCACTGTCCACGATCTCCAGATGTAGTCACCCACTGTCCTTGTGGCAAGACTGCACTGCGCGACATGTCAAGTGAATCTCGGAAGACCTGCGAAGACCCGATACCTAACTGCGATAAACCATGTGGGCAGATGCTGGCATGCGGACATAAATGCCGGCAACACTGCCATCAGGGCGAGTGTCGGCCATGCCTGGAGAAAGTCAACATTTCGTGCAGATGCGGCCGTACTTCTTCCCAGACGATATGCCACCAGGGAACCGAAGAGCCTCCTCAGTGTATGCGCGTGTGCCGTGTCTCGTTGAACTGCGGACGACACGAGTGTGGCGAACGCTGCTGTGCTGGCGAGAAAAAGGCTGCCGAGCGGCAATCCAACCGTCGCAAGCCGAGACCATTGGACTCAGTTCCTCGTCGGCCCCTTGAAAACTTTGAATCAGAGCATATTTGTACCCGCAGTTGTGGTCGCCAGTTGAAATGCGGCAACCCTGAGCACCGTTGCCAGGAACTTTGTCACAAAGGTCCTTGCGGAACATGTCGCGATGCCATCTTTGACGAACTCAGCTGCAATTGTGGACGCACTGTCTTGCAACCTCCTTTACCGTGTGGTACCAAACCACCCCCCTGCCGATTCAAGTGCGAAAGGCCCAAGGAATGTGGTCATCCTCAGTTAGACCACAGCTGCCATCAGGACGACCAAGCTTGCCCCAAATGTGCGTTCTTGACTACGAAACCATGTTTGTGCGGCAAGAGTGTTCTTAAGAACCAGCCATGTTGGCTAAACGAAGTTCGCTGTGGCCAGGTGTGTGGTCGTACTCTCAAGTGCGGCACACACAAGTGCCAGAAGCAATGTCACCGACCTGGGGAGTGTGAAGAGCCTTGCACTCAGGCCTGTGGAAAGGAGCTCAACACCTGTGGTCATCCTTGCTTGGCTCCATGCCACTTTCCACATCCATGTACAGAGGAGAGGCCTTGCCCACACAAAATCTTCGTCACCTGCGATTGCCAGAGAATCAAGCAAGAGGCCAAATGCAACGCTTCAAAGAATAGCGACGGTAATCTGAAGAAGAATCTCAAGTGCGACGACGAATGCGCGCGCTTAGAGCGAAACCGAGTTCTAGCACTTGCCCTCAACGTCGATCCAGCCCACCAAAACGACCATATCCCCTATTCCGATGCCACGTTGAACATGTATCAACAAAATTCTACTTGGGCAGCCACGCAAGAGAAGCAACTACGACTGTTCGCAGCTGACCCGGAGGAGAAACGCCTCCGCTTCAAGCCCATGCCTCGCAACCAGCGCGCCTTCA
Organism: Bipolaris bicolor; assembly: GCA_026262445.1. NCBI lineage: Eukaryota > Fungi > Ascomycota > Dothideomycetes > Pleosporales > Pleosporaceae > Bipolaris > Bipolaris bicolor. Next base: position 960,746 of record JAODYD010000011.1, on the reverse strand, counting down.
TCCACTCACTTGCAGAGGACTTTGGCATGGATTCTGAGAGTATGGACCCAGAGCCTCATCGCCATGTGGCCATTTTCAAAACTCCAAAGTTTGTCATGGCACCAATGCGAACACTTGCAGAGTGTGCACGCACTCGCCAGGTCCAACAGCGTATTGCCCCTGCACCGGCTCCAGCTGCCTCTTCATCTGCAACGCTACGCCCTAAGGCCAGTACTACGAATGCTGATCCATATAACGCGTTCCTTATCCTCAATCCTCGCTTCGCACTCACTATAGAGGAGCTTGCTCCTATCATCAAGAGTGTACTGGCAACTACATCGTTCCGCTGCGAACTGGAAATCACCTTTCTCTCAGACGAGTCAGTTGCATTGAAGCCGCCCCTAGCAGCACGTCTCAGTATCCCAGAACCCGACATGCAAGCCATGCTTGAATCCATTCGAGCACCGTTATCCCAAGCTCTCAATTCGCAAAGCATTGGCAAAATCCAGCTCGCACGCCTTGACTCGACTCTGACAGTTCTCCGCAAAGAATCCGACGTCGGACCTGGATCTGGATGGAGCCAAGTCGCAGCATCAAAAGGCATCCCTACCCGACAGGTGCAGAAGAGCACGCCGTTTGGCAACAAGGGCGGCTTTGCAGTCTTGAGTCTGAGCAGCAAGAAAAAGAAGGAGACGCCTGTCGAGGTGGCTGAAGATTGGGAGGCAGCTGAGGAAGAGGAGGAGCAGAAGGAGAAGACTAGTAGTTCTAGCAGCGAGATTATAAGGGAGGACGAGGGTGCTGCGCCAACGGGTGTACCCGAAGCTTCGGAGTCTGTGGCTGTTGGTGGAGAGGATAAAACTGTGGCTTCGGAGCAGGAGGTTCCTCTGGCGACTAGACCTACGTCGGGTCGATGGTCTGATCTTGAGGATGGGGAGTAGATAGACTTCTCTCCTTCCTCTTTGTTCGCCTCTGGAACAGGGTATCAGGAGAGTATGGTAAAAAATAGATGTCAGGCATAACAAAATAAATTCAATGAACGGGCATAAGACAGTTTTCTGATCGTGATGTGTTGCAAATATATATAAATTGGCCATATGGTTGTTAGACGTGATGTCTTCAAAATGTTTACAACAAGTAATATTCGCTCCCCCTTTCTCAACCACGAATCTCGATCCCACAGCAATTACATAGCAAATTCAACATAGTAAGCTCGACGATATGCACAAATTGATAAATTTCATTCTTCGATGACTTTGTATTGCCCTTAAAGCCAACATCCCCGAAAACGCCATAAATCGTGAATCGCAATGTTCATCTCCAAGCGTGATTCCAAAAAAAAAAACGCCTTTCTATGCCTCCCTTCCGCCATATCTTTCTAGAAATTATTCTGCTCCCTCATGGCCCTCTCCGCCTCGCCCTCACTCACAATCCTCTTTCCAATCCATTCCGTCTGGAAACTATCATTCAGCTTGCTCAAATCGGCAATGACCTCCCTGCACGTCTTCATGACTGCTTCCTTGGGGGTAATGGATCCATCGGTCTGGACGCGCAGCTCAAAGGTGGCGAAGAGCGGGTGCGGCACTTTGTAGGCGGCGAACATGATGGCGGGGTTTTTGAGGAGGCGCTGCGAGAGGAGGTTGCCGAGGGTGTGGTCTTCTTTGTTGAAGGTGAAGACGGCGGTGTTAGGGACGCCTAGGGGATGTTAGAGGAGAAAGGGAAGGAGGGAGGGAAAGGAGGACGTACGGGTTTCCGCCTTTTCTTCGACTTTTTCTTGGCCTTCGTCGAGGAGGAAGAGCTCGAATCTGGAGGGAGAAGATGTGGTTAGCTTTATGATGGCGTAATATTTGTATAGTTTAGGGTATAGTGGTTATGCGCCAGCCGTGTAAGCTCAAGAGGTTGCGCTGTCTAGGGGTTTGCGCGAGCTGGTGGTGAATCCACGTCGCATAGTCGTTGCAGTGCATCGTCCTCGCCGAAGAGCACAGGATTGCGGACCGCGCACGCCGAGGATGACCGTGTGTATTGAAGCGGAAATAGAAAACGTCGATATGTACCTGTCTGGCGCGTTCATGGTGCTGGTGTTGTCTTCTTAAATCGACTCTTCTCGGTCGTGGATATACACGCGATTGCCTGAGACTTGCGCGGCGAAGAGGCAAACTTCTCTATTCGAGTGGTGATAAAGACTCAAATCCAAAGGATTGAGAAATGCGACTGGTTCGTAACGGTAGGTTGGCCACAGGTAAAGACTGCGACAGAGTGTAGTGGTTGTGGGTAGAGATGTTCGGAGGTGAGGTTGTTAGTCCGCACTTGATGTTCTTTGTGCCCTCTCTCACCGCCCTGACCGTGAACGTGCGTCCCCACACGAAGGCCCGAGTTCCTGGCTATGTCCATTCAAAGACATTACCAGATCCAGACGCAATAACACAAGACCAGAAAAAACCCCTATCAACTATAATCGTTTCTATCACTTACTAAGTCAATCAGACGTCACGCAAACAGCAACATCAGACAAGAAACATCAGTTAAAATAATTGTCCTCGACAATATGCTCGAGTTGTTTGATATTCAGAAGGTTCTACGGGCTTTTTCTACAAGCCTCATTGACAGGAAGTGCAATGTAGCCAGCAAAAGCTGGAAAAGACCAATTCCTCCTCACCTGTCCACAGTCCCACTGCCCAAAACACCTTGCCTCTACAATTCGCAATAGCGCCGCCAAACGCCAATAACACCATGCTTTCTCAACTAGGCATTTCCTCCACTGTGTACCATGAAACAGATTTCTCACGCTTTAGAAGAACAACGCTAAACAAGCAACATTAAAAGTATATACAGGGCAACGATGAGGAGGAGGCGTTTTCGCACGAGGCCCCTACTGCCAATCGGGACACCTAGGTCCGGTTGATCTGCGCTTGCTGCATGCCCGGACTCTGTTGCATTTGCGGGTTTTGCGGCGTCGCGCTTCGACTGGGCGGTCGACCATTCAGTCCTGGACTGCCGGCTTGCTGTCTGGCCATCAGCCGCTGTTGCTGAACAAGTTGCTGCTGATAGTTCTGTACCGCATTTGGTTGGGGGGTGTTGGCCATGCCGCCATTCTGCTGGAAGTACTGGTTGTTCGTCATTTGCGGACCAGGAGATACGCCAGGTGATCCAGCTGCTGCGTTCATTGCCTGTGTACGTTGCTTAGCCAGAAAACGGGAGAGGTGGTCGGAGGCCTGTTTTGTGACTTGTTCTGGGGTCCAGTCCGGATGCTGTACCTTTAGTTGATTTTGGAATTGGAGGAGTTGAGGCATGTGCCCACTGGATAAGGGACGTGCAGGGGTTTGCATGTTTCCGTTGCCCTGGTTGATCCGTGGAGATCCGGCGTTGTTCGACATTCCATTCATCGCACTGTTCATATTTCCATTCATGGCGCCATTCATGTTTTGATTCGGTATGGATGCCATCATGTTCGCGTTTGGCATGCCGTTCATACCCATACCCTGGGACAGATTGCTAGCCATGTTGATTTGTTGTTGCTGGAGTTGGAATTGATGTTGTTGGTTAGCGTTGAACTGGCCTCTTTGCATTGCCATACGCATCTGTTCCGGCGGGCCCATACGTTGTCCGTTCTGCATGTTACCCTGCATCTGGGCCTGGGGAACACCTGGTGTGCCCATGGGGACACCAGACATGTTACCATTTCCGAAATTAGCTGGCATGCCCTGCTGGGATTGATGCCCCCTGGCAGCCATTGTCGGGCCGTTCTGACCCTGCTGCATAGACGCATTAGCCATTTGTGGAGGAACATTGTTGTTGCCCCCAGGCGTGCCATTACGTTGCATTTGGTTGCTGACACCGTTCGTCATCCCTGCTTGTGCCTGCATCTGTGCCTGCTGCCGCTGTGCTGCCATTTGTTGCTGTGTGGTGTCAGAAGCGTACAAACGTTCGGAAAGGGGGTATCTTACTCTAGCCATCATCTCCTGCGCCATTTGCCGTTGCTTCAGCTTCTCTTCGCGTTCCCACTTGAGACGACTGAACTCTTGAGGCGTGTGAACGGTGTTCTTTGGTGGCGCAGGCTCGTGTGCCTTGCGAAGCGCCGCGGCCTTTTGGGACTCGGCTTGCTTGTGGGCAGCAGATTCGCGTTTCCTGGCTAACTTGCGCATGCCATCAATAATGGCGAGATGGCGGTTCTCCCTTCTCCTCTCAACTCTGATCGGTGTGGTTGTGGGTCTTCTTCGTGGCTGGCCTGGTGTCTGTCCCTGTTGTTGCTGTTGCTGCTGCTGGGCCTGGAACTGAGCAAACACAGTCTTGTTGGCTTGCTCCAACCGACCCTGGTAGGTGCGGAAGTACTGTGTCTTTGACATTTCTGCTGGCAGTCCCTCAAGCTGCACCCAGCGTTCGAAGCATTCCCAGGGTGTCCGACGACCTGATCCAGATACAAACAGCGATGGTAGAGACAGTTGCTGAGAGACCAGAGACCAGTTGAAGGTGTACTCCTTGACCAAAGCTCGCAGTTTTTGGTCTTCCTCCCACAACCACTGCGACGGAGTCCGGTTCTCAAAGAAAGACACAGTAGGCATATTGAACTCTGTTGGCGGCCTGAACTGGTGGGCGGCTTGCAAACGGTCACGGACGTGCTTGTTCTCAGCATTAAACAATGCAACATTGGTCATCTCTGGTGGCAAGTCATTGCGACAGAACAACCTACGGCCTGGAGTAGACGGCATCGAATGTTCTGCTGAGGTTCCACATCGACTTGGCGGTGTCGAAGGCTCATCTTCAGAGTCGTAGTCGTATCTACTTCGCTTCTTTGGTGGGCCTTGGATTTGTGAAACGAGCTTTCCAGTGACAAACTTCGAAACAGGAAGAATAGGGGGTTCCGTTAAAGAAAATGGATTGGTGTCGCTGGAGCCCTCGAACATAGGGTCGTAAAGCGGTAGTTCCCGGAACATGGTATCGCTGGCAGGCGTGCGATTGATCTTCATGACGACATCATTGTATCCTAGAGAAAAGAGACCAGCAGGAGGGTTGGCGTTGACGGGTGTGAGAACATCATCATCGTCGCCGTAAGACTCACTCTCTGTCTCATGCGTACTAGAATGGACGAGGTCTGGCGTGGGGGCATCATTCATATCTTCGTCGTTGCTTGTGCGCCTTGCAGTCTTCGGGATGTATGCATTGACCCGTAGGCTTGCTTTCTCTTTCGGTGAGCAACTCACGTACTCAGCACACCACTCTGCAAACGTAGCAGCAAGAGCCTTCTTCCATTTCCTTTCTTCTTTGAAATCCGTCTGCATCCACTTCATTTCGAGGAGCAGCTGGTCTTGGTGGGTAAAGGGACGTTCGGGTTCAGCTGCCTTTTGAAGTTGTCGTAAAGACCATCGGTTGGCGTTTTGTAGCTGATACACTCTCTTGAGGATTTTATAGTCTTGATGTTCACGAATCATTGCAAGTGTTCCTGCTGTCGACACAGTCTTTCTTGCAGATGCAACAAGGTCCTGTAAGGGTACAGACCGCGGAGGGTGATGAGCCTGGTATTTGAACAGTCCCTCCAGGTAATCTCGACTGGAATCTTCCGAAGCACCCTGAAGAGAGGCATAGTCCTCATTGTATGATTGCAGGGCTTTCGATGCTCGCGTTGGGGTCTTCTTTGCAAACACAATAGTCGAGACTTGCTGGGATTTGCGCTGGGTAGTCCTCGCTCGGGGGGGACTGGTGGAAGCCGACAGGTTGCTCGAACGAGGTGTGAGGATCGACTTGTGAGCCGCCTTGTCTGAAATGATTTCGGAAACAGATTTTTGTCGAATTGCTCCAGAAGCGACGCGGGTGGTCATGCGGTCGTTGTGAGAGTTGTGCCGTTGGGGTGAGGTTGTACCCCGCGTGTCTGTCGCCGGTGCATCATGCATCTCGGTATCCACGTCAGCAGGGGGTGTGGGGTGATCAACAGTAGCGGAAACAGGTTGCGATTGGCTGTTTCTGCGGTCGGCATTGTCACGGTCCAGGGCCGAAGGTTCCGCAGCGACCGTAGCTGGCGTTGGCAACGAGTCAACCGCATTGTCCTGGGCAGTCTTCCACTCAGTCGACTGATCCATATCTGGAACATTGTTACGTGAAACATGGTCGATACCCTCGGTCAACGAATGCACGTCGCTTCCGGGCTGTGATTCGCTTAAGCGACTCTTTCCATCTCGCGCTATGCGTATTGCTTGCTCGTCTTCTAGCTGCTTTTCAATGTCGGGTGTGGGAGAGTCCTCTTCACGTGCTCGAGCATGTTTCCTTGCCTCTGTCATTCGTTTCTGCAGTGCACGCTCGTGGTCTTCTTTGACTTGTTGAGCAGCAGGGTCGAGGACATCGTCATCTGGTAGCGGTACATTGTTGCGTTCCTTGTAGGCTTCCATGTCTGGGCTGGTGTCGGGAGAGTGATGTTGAGCATGTGGTGTTGCCTGAGAGTACGGTCCGACAGTTGATGATGGCGAGGACACATCGATGGACGCATGTGTGGGAAGGTTGGCAAGGCGTTCTTCTTCCTTTCGTTCCTTTTCAGCAGCCTTGCTCAGCCTCTTCTCTGTATCTTGCAGCCTGGCTTCTTGCTCCTCTTTCGGTGGCAGATGTACGACTTGTGGTGACTTGGGCTGGTCCTCGGCTGCAGAAGCATCTACATCTTCGTCCATTGGCGGGGCGACATCCTTGGGGTCTGCAGCAGGGCTATCGGCGGCAGAATCGTTCTGATCTCGTGCATCCTGGACAGCGTCGGCTGCTTCAAGGTTGACCTTTTTCGTTTCCTCCTCTTCCACAGGGGGCGTTTTTACATGCGGCGTCTTTACCCGAGGAACAACATTAATAGTGTCGCTTGGCATTGGTGCATCGACTATGTTCTTGTGTTGGATTGCATCAGAGGGCGAGGCAGAGGCAGCGCGCAGTTGATCCTCAAGGCTAGGGGTGCCGACGGCTGAGGACGGCGATGATTTTGCGAAGACTGATTTGGCGGGATTCTGGAATGGTATTGTGCTAGAGAGTGTTGTTTGAGTATCCGTGTGGGCCACGGGGTAGGGTAAAGATGCATCGTTGAAGCGTCGACCTCTAGAGACGCGACCGTGTTAGCAGATTGGGGGGGCAGCAGCGACGACGCGAACAACAACAGTAACTGTAGCGACAGTACAGTGACAATGCAGAAGGAGAAGCATCTTACTTTGAAATGTCGTTTTCTTCGAGAAAACGCAGTTCGTCTTCGTCTGGTTCGTTGTAGACGAAGTCCTCTGGTCTGGGCTGGTGCCCGTTCAGAGTGGCATTGCAGCAGCCTGTTACCTTCCAGAGAGCCCGGAAATGGCGCTGCAACGTCGTGGATGCGAGTCTGGAAACATGACATTAGCACCACACCACAACAACGCGCTATCAAAATAAACGGAGCGATTTTTCGGTGTCGCATTGCCGCATTTGATCGATATTATCGCTCAAATGGCAAACGCGATGCACAGTTGTCGAGCATGACTTACGCGGCTTCATTTGTCTTCTCCTGGCGTAGGGTTTCCCGTAAACTGTCGAGGGACATATGAAGGCCGACTAACGGAGGCCGACATCCGTTATCCACGAGTGCCGCCGTTGTGATGAATTATGGGGGATGGTGGTCGCGTTGGTTGATGAAAAGGTGGTATGCGATATACTGGGCTTGATGCGCGGGACTTGCGAGAACGTGAGGGAAAGAGCACCCGCTTTCGCTGTTGCGCGCCGCATTGCAGGGTTGGGGCGATAAGCCCTGCCTAGCTTGGGCCCAATAGGCCTCCGCGGATGACGCCATGCTGCTTTGGGACTAGCCCGTCTTGCTGCATCAAAAAACTTCTGGATCTTGGACACCAGCACGCGGAGAAGCAACAACAACAGCAGCGCCAGCAAAAGAAACACATAGTCGACAATGGCCAAGAGGAAGAGAGAGAACGGCGAGACCGCTGCAGCAGCCAAGGCCTTGAAGAGCAGGAAAAACGATGTTGCATCCAAATTCAAGGAGCTTGCAGTAGAGGAAGCCACCGAAGTGCAGACCGTCGCAGAGAATGGCAATGCGATTCCAGACACAACAACCATCCAAGTTATTACTGGGTCTTACGAAAGAGTTCTCCATGGCTTTGCAGTGTCTATCCCAAGTACCCTCCTTACTGGCCAAGAAGATGCCTCAACGCCAGAATCCGACGCTCCAAAAGTTGACTTTACCGACACTTTTCTCTTCAACGCCCATGCATCCGCCATCCGCTGCATGGCGCTTTCTCCCCTGTCCGACGAAACTTCCAAAATCACCCTCGCAACAGGCAGCACAGACGAGCGCATAAATTTGTACTCAATTTCAACAGCACCGCCTTCAAAAAACCGGCCCAAACTCCCTTCCCTCAACGGCGGCTCCATCACCGAGAACCCCAAAAACAAGGAACTCGGATCCCTTCTCCACCACTCCTCCAACATCACAGCACTCTACTTCCCCACACGAAGCAAGCTCCTGAGCTCAGCCGAAGATAGTACTATTGCTATTACAAGAACACGTGACTGGACCGCTCTCTCGACCATTAAAGCCCCAATACCCAAACCCCAAGGCCGACCCAGCGGCGACACTGCGGGCCCTGGCGAAGTTCCCTCCGGCATCAACGACTTTGCTGTGCACCCCAGCATGAAACTCATGCTCAGCGTTGGCAAAGGCGAAAAATGCATGCGCCTCTGGAACCTGGTTACCGGCAAAAAAGCTGGCGTCCTAAACTTCGACCGCAACATCCTCGGTGCCGTAGGCGAAGGTCGCTTTTCCTCTGGCGAAGCCCGGCGCGTACTCTGGGACCCAGAAGGCGAGGAATTCGCAGTCGGATTCGACCGCGCACTCGTCGTTTTCACCATCGATTCCAAACCCAAGGCCAAAATTGCACCAGAGCCCAGATCAAAAATCCATCAGATAATGTACTTGCCTAAGATGATGCAGAGAGAAAGTGTTCTCCTCGTTTCAACAGAAGACGGCCGCGTACTCGTCTACGACACCAGTAAAACTAACCCCAGCGAGGACGATGCCAAAACAGAGAAACCAAAGCAAGAAATTCCAGGAGCCAAACTCCTCGCCCAAATGGGTGGTCCAGCCGCAGGACTAACAGGACGAGTAAAAGATTTCGAAATCTTACCTCTTTCACAGTCCACCTGCGTCATCGTCACCGCCTGCAGCGATGGCACCGTGCGTCTCTGGGCACTAAACACCTCTGACCTCGACACCCAGACCGGGCAAGACGGAGAAAGTAAAAAGGGCTTCTCAGCACCCCAAATTGGAAAACTCCTAGCCTCGTATTCTACAGGCACGCGAATCACGTGTTTAAAAGCATTCCCTATGACGGGAACACCGGATGATGACGACGAAGTCGAAGAGGAGGAAAAGAAACAAGATTCAAGTAGTGATGATAGCGAGTAAACCTCTTCCAAAAAATTATCTCTTTTACAATTTCCCGTATATAAGGGGGGATATACAGCAAAAATTAAATAACGATTTAATAATCCCATATCACTTTTTTCCACCCCTACTACAACATCCCATTCTACAATTTTTCTTTTTTTTTTCACAAATTCATAGTAACAGTCATACTATTACTATGCACCAACAGCGTAGGCGGCAACCCCTGACACAAGACTTCCAAATCACTAATGTACTTTACGCTCTCCGCCTCGCTTTCACATGTTCCTTGTAGCGGACTTGGCAGCGTTGTGAAAATAACGGCTGTATCTGAACTATGGCGTCGCATGAGCTCGTTTAGGATGAGGTGCTGGGCGCGGCAAGGGAGGTCGTTGAAGGATAGGGGTAGGGATTGGTGGGTTGGGAAGCCTGAGGCGAGAGAGGGGGTGGTGCTGGTGCCGGGTTGGGTAGGGGGTTGGCAGGTGGATGCGGGGTGGGTGGNTTGTATCGAGGGGGTTTTCGGTGGGTGCTAAGTTGGGTTTCGGGGTGTCGACGAACATGATGGAAGGGCCTTGGGGGTCTTCTTCTGTGGAGACGGCGGCGCGGGGGGTGGGGTTCGATGTGAATTTTGGGAGGGATTGACGGCGGATGGGAGGAGCGATGGTTGGGGGGTTTGGGTGGGAGGAGCCAGAGATTTGGGAGGAGGAGCTGGCTACGCTGTGGGATTTTGGATGCTTTTCGGCGCGGAGGATGGCGGTGTCAGAGGCGCTGGCGTTGGAATGGGGTTTGAGAGGCGTTACAGATTGTGAGGTTGGTCTGTCTTCGCCTTGTGAAGAGGCGTCTTTGCGGTTTCCTTTCCAGATGGCCTTGCGGAGGTCGAGCTGGCGGGAGAAGAATGAAGTGCTTGGTGCTGTTTTTCTGCGTCGCAGCGACGTGGTAGGGCCATCTTGATTGTCCTCGTCACTTGATGCGTCCAGGTCGTATTCATCAAAGTTACTGCCGCTGACCACGGCTTCGCTATCTGACGCTACGCCCTCGTCATCAGCATCGCCATCTTCTCGCTCAAGTACCGCATTGATGGATGGTTGCGTATCACTGTCGCTATCCTCAAGCAGAGCAGCAGGTAATCTCTGACTTCGCATTGTAAGTCTACCACTTTCTCCAACTGACGACCTGCGCTTAGCCTTTCGTAACATCTTTCTTAGTGCAGAGAAGCGCTTTGGGTTGGCATCTTGCCTGCCATGCTGGAAAGAAGCAATTGGCCAGCTTGTGACAGCTTCAAGAATGTCGACCGTCTGCTCTAGTTCCTGGCTGGCAGTCAGACTCTCCGGTTGGCGAAGCCGCTTGATGTCCTGCCACCAGCGCTCATCTTCCAGAGAATAGTCAATATCTCGCCCAGTCTGGTCAAAGTCTCCCTCATCGCGTCCATTAATGATAACCTCGTACATTCCCAAGTCTCCAGATGATAGCCAAAAGACATGAACCTCTGCCTCAATACGCAGATTGCGCAACAAGGTGGTAACACGCCCTCGTTCCTCTTCAACGTCAGTCTCATATTCGACGAAGACACATACCCTCAGTTTGTAAATGCGTTTCCATGACGGCACAGTGTGTAAGATACAACCTAGTTGGAGGATGAGTGTATATGTATCAAAGTTGGTTGTTAGAACGTTCTTCCGAAGGGGCTCATCGCCAGAAGTGGCAATCTCTGCTGACATCTGGATCGGCCAAAGATCAATGTACACCTTGGACGGGTCGTCAATCTCAATATCACCCAAGCCGAGCAGATTCAGCGTTTTTTGCTTTGTTGTTGGCTTTGCGGATGGTACCTCTAGCTCTTGAAAGCCCTTGGCTATGGCAACGTTTGCTTGAAGTCTTGTAATCAGGTCTTCTATGATGGTGACATAGCTGCGAATTGCAATTGAGTTTTCTGGCTTCATGGCGTCAGTAGGAAGTACACCGTGTGTGTTGCCAGTCACACGACGTCTGGCTGCTGCTTGTACAGCCTTCCGAGACATCGGGTGGTTTGCAGCCTTGCTAGTAGGTCGTGAGGGCTGAGGTGATGGAATTCCCACTGATGGCTGTGCTTGCCTCAGCTCCGGTAAATTGTAGAAGCCCATGACGACAATGTTTGGTCTCATGCCACCCAAACCTGCACCGAGTACAATGTTGCGAGCACCCCACTCTATCGTAGGTGAGATAGTGATATTAACAAACGCTTTGATCCTGGAGAAATCAATATACTTTGTCCAAGACTGTTGTTGCCGTCTGGCCTCGGGCACAGCTTCGCCGAAGTCATCGGAGACAATGACATGTCCTAGGACGAAGAGACCTCCTTTCTTTAGAGAGTTGCAAAACTGAATCAATTTGTACTGCCGCCTTGGGTCATTGACTAGGAGCAGGATTTGTGGTCTCCAGAACTTGACGTGTTCTTGTCGCAGACGCAGTAGGTATTTTCGAACCTGATGGAAGATAAGATTTTGACTGACGTCTCCCCAGGGCTTTGGCGGCGTCGTGTAATGGATCAAGAGGAAAAGGACCATCAACAGACCTACACAGCCGGAAGCATAGAAGCCATCAACGAAGAACATAGTTGCTCCGCATGCAACAGTTCCCATCGCAGCTGTCTGCCAGCTGAAATGGTGGAATGAAGGCCGGAAATTTGGGGCAGATCCAATCCTAAGCAAAAAGCAAGCCAAGTTGGTGACAAGGAACGTCATGAGATACTAGAAATGATTAGACTATGAAATTAGAAGTATAAGATGTGTTCGTAAGCACACATACTGTCATTGTGATGAATGATGCAATTTGGTTGATGTCGGCGAACATGGTGATTTGGGCAATGACATAGGTGATGACGATAGCGTAGATTGGCTGTGATGGGTTAGATATTAGGCGTGTATGTTCGTTGTCCAAGTGGGAGAACGTACTTCATCAGACTTCTTGGTACCTTGACCAAATAATGAAAGTCCCGGAATAAGATGATCTCTAGAAAGAGCTTGCAAGAGCTTGGAAGAACCAATAACACCCATGAGTACTGAAAACAATGATGTAGCCATCTCACCAGCAAGAATGACGGCACCAGAAACGTTGGTTAGTTGAATGACATTAGTATTACTGTAGAGGGTCTCACGGGTTATGGATGCCGCCATGGCAAAAATGACAAGAGTGTATAGAACAAAGGTCAAACCTATGCCGTACAGGGTGCCCTTTGGGATGGCTTTACTGGGATGCTTCAAGTCTCCGCTCATGCTCGCACCAGCAAGAATGCCTCCTGTGGCAGGGAAGAGGATACCGAAGAGATCTTGGAAATTCTCGCGGTGATGGATCACACTGCCTGCCGCGCCGCGGGTAAAGTGAGGAAGCAGGTTCTGACGAAAGGTATCCATACTAAGACCTGTAAACACAACATGCTCTTTGGGCTCAGCAAACGGAGGCAAGACTACAGCTGAGAGGGGAATGCTGATAGTCGCGATAAGCAGAATGACTAGCAGTCCATTGCTACAACGTGCAAACAGCCCACTGCCAGCTAGACAGATGATGGTAGATGCGACTAAGACAATGGTAGCCCACAAGAACTGCCACCAGTAGCTCTGGGGCATCCACTCTGCCATGTTACCTCCATGGGTCCCAAAGTTCTCGATGAGACAGTCGATCAAGCCGACGGCGTTTAGGGAGGTGTTGAAGACGGAGCCAAGGTAGTAGACGATACCGATACTTCCCCCAAACTCCGGTCCCAGACTTCTCGAGATGAGATAGTAGGCGCCTCCACCCCTGACGGTGCCGTTGGTAGCGATTGCAGAAATGCTCAGGGTAGTCAAGAGGTTTATGGCATAGGCGGCAATCAACATGGCCATTATGCCAACGAGTCCAGCCTGACCCAGGAGGAAGCCAAATCGCAGAAACATCAAAATGGACAAGACATTGAGAGTGACAGGGACGAAGACACCGGCAAAGGTGCCTAGCTTGTCTGTGCCTCCGACGGGTCTGGGAAAAGCCCCAGGCCGTGGTTTGGAGGACTCGGTGATAGGGGGTGTCTTGCCATGACTTGCAGGTTCCTGGCCAGGGGCTGCTCGAGATGAAGTGAACAAATTAGAGAACCATCCACCTACACCTCGCCGTTGATGTTCAGTCTCTTGCGAGCCATCCAAGCCATTGCCATGTTGCTGTCCGCTGTCGGCTAGAAGCGGAGTGCCCTCAGTCGGCGGTGATGACGGGGGTGACTGCTGGACAAACGAGCGGCGATGCAGTCGCTCCGTGTCGTCACGGGCAGTACGAGCAGCAAAGTTTGAGCGTGCCCTGGGCAATGGGCGTCTAGTCAAGTCGTTGTTGGCATTGTCTGCATCGGTCATGGTCTAGGCATGTGTAAAACCTGGTTCCGGGCACGTGTGGATGGTTACGTCGACGGGGGTCAGAGCGCAGGCGCGGGATCCGCCGATGGTGCTCTTGTAGGTACGTATCGTCGCAAGACTGTTGAGACGACCAGGCGGGAAGACTGCCGGACGGAAAGGAGCAGTAAGCAGAAGGGCGATATGCAGCAGCAGTGGTGGCTAGGCTGGAAGAGTGCTGATGGCGCAACTATGTATGTTCACCGAAAACAAAGCCAGCCAGCGCGCGTAGGATGCAAGCATGAAGTCATGGCCATGGGGGGGGGAATGCGTAGCCTCAGTTAGCGCCTTAGCCTCATTCACCGTTGGGGAACATGCAGGGTGGCCGTGATATGGTCATCCCGCGCCCCACGCCTCGGCCAAATGACCTCAGCCTCCCGCTCGGCACAGACAATCAATCACTGTCGGACCAGTCCGTCCTTCTGAGTCGTCTCGTTGTGCTGGCTTGCCGCTTGTCTTGCTGTCTTGCACTCCGCCTCGTCCACATCAACTCGACACTTTTCGCGTTTGGTCTACAATTCACGCGCAGACACGCATCTAAAGTCCGTCTGCATCGCCAAGGTACATCTGCAGGTCCCCTGTATCGCGGCCTTGCATACTTGCACCAGAAGAGGCAGATAAGCGAAGCTTCCTACTTTTGTTATCGCAACCCGTTCTGCCTCGATCCTCTCTCGATACACGACGCGACCCAAAATGGCGGCCGACCGTTCCTCGTCCTCGAATCCACCCGCAGCGTCGTCGTCTTCTGCGCGAGGATCTCGCCAGAGCTCTCCAGCCGAGGCCCAATCCATTCGCGCAAGCTCGACGGCAAGGCTGGGTTCATCCATTCCCTCTCTGCCCAACGGCTCACCAGCCATACGCCAAATACCTACACCCTCGCAGACTGCAAACTCACCTTCAATACAAACACCTCTGCCTGGACGCGCAGACCCGCACTCGTCGCTTCCTGGGCCATCCGAGTCGAACCTCTCGTCGGCACTGAGGGAGTCGCTGGGCAACTCTCCTCCACGATTCGGCACGCCTCCGATACGTCCCCTCTCTCCCGCCCAGGAAGCCGCCCCTCGCGGCCCTCCTAGTCACTATGGCTCGTTCGACGGCCGTGGCCGCTCCCCTGTTCCCTATGAAGACCCCGAGATTGTCCGTCGCCATCTCGTCGGACACTATGCCTCGCCTAGCCGCTCCAACCGCGGTCAGATAGGCGACGACGATGCACAGTCGACAGGCATGCGACCTGAGGACGACGAAGAGCAGTTTTCCAGTCTGCAGCTTCAGGGCGGTGATATTACGCGACAGATCTACAGGTGGAGCGAGCAGCAGCAGGCTGAGGAGCAGGGCAAGATGCAGCGTAGCAAGAGCTTCCACGGACCTCGTCGCAGGCCGGAGGACGAGGCGCTCGACATTGACTCGATCCGACAGCCAGGTGGTTTCCGACGCAACTACATTCGCAGAGCCGCGGGTAGCCCTTCGCCCGCACCCGGCCCGGCTGGATACGGTACTGTCCAGCAGTCTCGGCAGCAACCCCCGGTCTTTACCAGCAACTTTCTCGAGTTCCTCACTCTGTACGGCCACTTTGCTGGTGAGTCTTTGGAAGAGGACGACGAGGTGCTAGGACCTGATGAGTACTTTTCGTCGGATGCTCTGGACTCTGGTGCGCAGAGCGAGGATGAAGACAGAGAGTATGGCGAGTCGAGTGCCCTTCTTACACCAGGGAAGCGCAGGAGACGCAAGCCCAAGAAGACTGGTACAGGTTCTCCCACCGGTGCGGCTTTGCTTCTCCTCAAGTCGTTTGTCGGTACCGGTGTGCTCTTCCTGCCACGAGCCTTCCTTAACGGTGGCATGGTCTTCTCCAACCTCGTGCTTCTCGCAGTAGCCGGTCTCTCCTACACGTGCTTCGTTCTTCTCGTCTCTACCCGTCTCGCTGTCGAACACTCTTTCGGAGACATGGGCTTCCATCTGTACGGCAACTGGATGCGCAACATGATCAACTCCTCCCTCGTCGTCTCGCAAATCGGTTTCTCCTCCGCCTACATTGTCTTCGTATCCGAGAACCTGCAAGCATTTGTCCTCGCCGTGTCAAACTGCAAAACCTTCATCGACATCAAATACATGATCATGATGCAAATGGCCATTTTCCTGCCCTTGTCCCTTTACCGCAACATCAACCACATCCAGAAACTAGCCCTGGTTGCTGATCTCTTTATCCTCATGGGTCTCGTGTACCTCTACTACTACGACATCTTTACCATTGTGGATCAAGGCGGCATCTCCGACATTGCCAACTTCAATGCCAAGGACTGGACTCTGTTCATCGGCACGGCAATCTTCACCTTTGAAGGCATCGGTCTCATCATCCCCATCCAGACTGGCATGAAGGATCCCAAGAAATTCCCCAAGGTACTCGGCGGCGTCATGATCATCATCACCGTCGTGTTCCTCAGCGCTGGCGCCCTTTCCTATGCCGCGTTCGGTTCCAAGACAAAGACGGTCGTCCTGCTGAATATGCCTCAAGACAACAAATTCGTCAATGGCGTGCAGTTTATCTACTCGCTGGCTATCTTACTTTCGACCCCGCTGCAAATCTACCCTGCGATCGAAATCACCAGTCAACAACTGTTCAGTCGCACCGGCAAGTACAACCCCTATGTCAAGTGGAAGAAGAACTTTTTCCGCTTCTTCATGGTGCTCGTTTGTGCAACGCTGGCATGGGCTGGTGCGGGCGATCTGGACAAGTTTGTCAGTCTTGTAGGCAGCTTCGCTTGTATCCCGCTTGTGTTTATTTATCCTGTAAGTTCTTCCCCTTCCAACAGCATCCTGCATCTTGTCAGACGTTCTTGACTAACGAAAACAACACAGCCCATGCTCCATTATCGCGCTGTCGCCCGCACAACTACCGCCCGCGTTTTGGACGTCCTGCTCTGCATCGTCGGTGCAATCAGCATGGTGTACACAACCACCCTTACCGTCGAGAGCTGGATCCAGGGTGGAGCCCCCAAGGCCCCTGGATACTGTGATAGCAAGTAGTTTGCTTGACACCGTTTCAAACTCTGTTTTTTTTTCGTACCCGCCACGTTGTTCTCTACCTTTTGCTTTTTTTTGAGAACGAGTTAAGTTTTGCATCACGCGTCATGGCATTTTCAGCGATTACGGGGAATCATGCAATTTCGAGGTTCTCACGAAATGGGGTGGGGGAGGAAAGGGGGGGGGGGAGTTTTAATAAGGGATTATTTTTTTTGTATGTAACGATAAATTGGTATGTGTGCATTTTTGGTTGGATAGAGTGATTGAGTTGTGTGTGTGGATTGGCTCGCTCTCTTTTTGTTGGCTATTGGCAATTAAGATGCGAATGTGGTAGTCTTATCGACTTGGTTTTCTTCCGTATCATGGATTTGTTGGATAAAGTCTCATGTTCCTTCCTGTAGAAGATAAAACAAGAGTGGGTACTCACAAGCCAGTCACGTGCAAGTAACTAAACATTTCAGCCAAGCAACAAACCAAAAAGTCACGTGGTATCATCTCATAACCCCCTGCCCCCCACCTCCTCCTCCACCAAATATGCCATTCCGAGCATATCCCCACTTGGGAACCTACAAGGCTACACTTAATAAACAACCCCCCAGCCTCACTCTCTAATCCCTTACTCATGGAATCGTAAGAAGAAAAAAAGCCCGCTCGTGAAAGTGCCATAAAAATACGAGGATTTAGCGGGTTTTTTTCACTGGCAAAAGTGGGGAGGGGGGAAGGGGTTAAAGTAGCAATCACATAGCCCGGAAAAGATGGAAAGATGTTGGATCAAATACATAGGGGGCGGGTAGGGAGAGAAATCAAGATGCTAAACTTTTTCTATCAAAAAAAAAGAAAAGTTGGCTTGCAAGGCTGAAAACTTAAAAAAAAATGGGGGTGCTAAGAATGCTGAGTGAGAGAGCATGTGAGATTGAGACATGGTGTGCGGCTGAAAAAAGTATGAATGCGCCACTGTTTTTCTGACGAGGGATGAAGTGTAAGATGAGAGAGAGAGAGGCGCGAAAGTGGGCTGGATGGCTGGCGGGGCGGGGCGGGGGGAGGTCAAAGGCGGTCAAGTCAAAGGGAAAGAAAAACGAAGAAAGAAGAAGAAGGGAAATGTGGCCTCTTTGGCAACCTAGGCTTGCTAGATCAATCGTATTTGCGAGGCACAAAGGGGCAACGATCTGATTGAGTGGAGGAAGGGGAGAGAGAGACACGCCCGCTGGTCTGGTTGGGACCATGTGGAAAAGAAGCCGGTCCCCTCCCCATCCGCTCCCCTCGCCTCGCAACCTCTCCTCGTCCTCCCCCACCACACCCGGCACGCCTTCCTCGTCTAGCTCATGGCATACACTCGTGCAGCGGACTTTGCCAGCAGCGCTAGGCGCGAACAGGCAACTTTGAGATTGATGGCAATATGGGCAAAGTCGCCATTTTCTCACCGTGTTTGCAGCCAAAGTGGCTTAACGGGGGCAATGGGCTGGGCCAGCTGGGGGGCACGTTGAGGGTGGGAGCTGATGATTCGACCCTGGTGGCGGGGTAAAACAATAACACCCAGTGGCGTCTTTTTTTCTCTTTGCAAGCCTGCAGGCAGAGTACATGTGCTGTTTTGCTTCTAGGCTTTGTTTTACGGCCTTTGGTTCGCGCGCGGCTTGCCGGCCGGACATGCAGGGTGCTCGAGAGGCTGATGGGTGGTCGTCTTCTCTTCACCGTCTGATGGACGTACATACTTACTATCCAAAACAGTCATGGGTGGGTGGAGAGCTCTGGAGCGCGGGTAGAGCTCCGCCGTTAGTGGGACATGAGCTTGAGGGCAGTTCCCACTTTGTTTATTTGCTTGCATTGTGCTTTTTGTTGTTATTTGTTTATGTTTTTTCTGTACACATAGCCCGTACATACATATACATATGTAGGTGGGTATGCACGCGGTACCAGCACACAGAGTCTCGAGCAAACAGAGGATCAAAACGTGATTGACAGGCCGATTGATGCGTCGTGCTTGGCTCCGTGTCGGGAGCTGCAACCCGGTACTGCTGACGTAGCATGTAGGAGTCGTGTATAGGGGGGGTTGTATTGGCGAGCAATTGCCTGACTACAGAATTAGAAATGCTCCCCGTAAGCAGTCCCCAGTTGGGGGATGGGCAGCCGTCAGGTCGGGGACAGCAAGTATTGAGTAGCATTAAGCAGAGAATTTACCAGCGTATCGATTTGCAAAATGGTCGAGTGTTGAGTCAGTGTTGCTATTTTGGAGGTGCTGCGCCTCGCGGTCCCTGAGCAGCGATGGGTATTGCGGGCGATCGATCCAGGAACGGCAACGGGGTGACTGTGCACCCATTGGCCGCTGCCACCATCGCGGAACCCGATGGGACAGGGCCCATGACGGGCGACGAGGGACGGGCGTGCATCGTCAGTCGGTTGCGCAAGGCTCGTCGAGTATACGAGCTTCAGGCGTGGTAGAGCGGCGCTACAGGTGGGTGCGATACGCTGCATTGGCGAGACTAGCCAGGTGGAGTGGACAAGGGCGCCGCTGGGGGCATGCTGCTCAGTGCTTGGCTTGAGACGTATAAGTCAAACACACCACCGCTCTTTTCTCTCCTCACATATCCTGTCCATACCATCTCCTTCCCCCCTCCCCGTTATCTTGTCCCTGCTGCCAATTCACCCCCACCGACAACCCTACAATCGCTTCCCATTTGTAATCGACTCCCCTCTTTCGTTTCTTCGCCATGTGGTAAGTTCCCACTGCCCCCACCCTGCAGCTGTAAACCACCACAGCACACGCACACGCAGACACAGATAGAGAGAGACCATGTCGATGGAATCAATGCAACATTGCCCGCTGACCACTCGACCCTCAACAGCGGAATCTTCGGTTACATCAACTACCTGGTGGAGAAGGACAGGAAGTACATTCTCGACACACTGATCAATGGTAAGTGGGACGCCCAATTCGCTGTCCTCACTAGCTCTCTTCCTACGGGTCTGGTTCTGTTGAGGACGGCGGGGTTTCACAATGACGACAGCTGACCTTTGCTTTTTTTCTCCCTGTCCAGGTCTCCAACGCCTAGAATACCGCGGCTACGACTCCGCCGGTCTCGCTGTCGACGGTGACAAGAAGAACGAGGTCTACGCCGTCAAGGAGGTTGGCAAGGTTGCCTCTCTCAAGAAGCTCGTCGAGGAGCAGAACTTCGACCTCGGAAAGGTCTTTGACTCGCACGCCGGTATCGCCCACACACGATGGGCGACCCACGGTCCCCCCTCCCGTGTCAACTGCCATCCCCACAGGTATGTTTGTCTTGTCTGGCTGCTCAATGCACCCTTTCAGGCCCGCCACTACACTCTGCTCGTGCTGACGCCCCCGCCTCCAGGTCTGACCCCAACTGGGAGTTCTCCGTCGTCCACAACGGTATCATCACAAACTACAAGGAACTCAAGACCCTGCTTGAGAGCAAGGGCTTCAAGTTCGAGACGGAGACGGATACTGAGGCTATTGCCAAGCTCACAAAGTACATCTACAACGAGCACCCAGACCTGAGCTTCCCATCGCTCGTCAAGGCTGTCATCAAGGAGCTCCAGGGTGCTTTTGGTCTCCTTGTCAAGTCTGTCCACTACCCCCATGAGGTTGTGGCTGCCCGCAAGGGTTCTCCCCTTGTCATTGGTGTACGGACACAGAAGAAGATGAAGGTCGACTTTGTCGATGTCGAGTACAACGACGAGGGTGCTGCTCTCCCCGCCGAGAGCGCTGCCCACAACGTTGCGTTGAAGAAGTCGAACAACTTGCTCGCTCCCCCAGACAAGTCGCTCCTCCACCGATCGCAATCTCGCGCTTTCCTCTCGGACGACGGTGCCCCAATGCCCACCGAGTTCTTCCTCTCTTCCGACCCATCTTCCATTGTCGAGCACACCAAGAAGGTCCTGTACCTCGAGGATGACGACATTGCACACATCCACGAGGGCTCGCTGAACATTCACCGCCTGCACAAGGATGACGGATCCTCCAACGTCCGTACCATCCAGACCCTCGAGATCCAGCTCCAAGAGATCATGAAGGGCCGCTTCGACCACTTCATGCAAAAGGAGATTTTCGAGCAGCCCGAGTCCGTCGTCAACGCCATGCGTGGACGTCTCGACCCTGTCAACAAGACCGTCACCCTTGGTGGTCTCCGCCAGTACATCTCCACCATCAGACGATGCAGGAGGATCATTTTCATCGCCTGCGGTACTTCTTACCACTCTTGCATGGCTGTCCGTGGTGTCTTTGAGGAGCTTACCGAGATCCCCATTGCCGTTGAGTTGGCCTCTGACTTCCTCGACCGCCAAGCACCCGTCTTCCGTGACGACACTTGCGTCTTCGTCTCGCAATCCGGTGAGACTGCCGACTCGCTCGGTGCTCTCCGCTACTGCTTGGAGCGTGGTGCCTTGACTGTTGGTATTGTCAACACTGTCGGTTCCTCCATCTCCCTCCTCACCCACTGCGGTGTCCACATCAACGCCGGTCCCGAAATCGGTGTTGCCTCCACCAAGGCCTACACCTCGCAGTTCGTTTGCATGGTCATGTTTGCCCTGTCGCTCAGTGAGGACCGTGCCTCGAAGCAGAAGAGGCGCGAGGAGATTGTCGAGGGTCTCGGCAAGATCTCTGACCAGTTCAAGGAGGTGCTCAAGCTTGACCAGCCTATCAAGAAGCTCTGCGAGAGGTTCAAGAACCAGAAGTCTCTGCTCCTGCTCGGACGTGGCTCTCAGCACGCCACCGCGCTTGAGGGTGCCCTGAAGATCAAGGAAATCTCATACCTTCACTGCGAGGCTGTCATGTCTGGAGAGCTCAAGCACGGTGTCTTGGCTCTCGTCGACGAGAACCTCCCCATTGTCATGATCCTGACCCGAGACGACATCTTTGCCAAGTCGCTCAACGCATACCAGCAAGTCATTGCCCGTAGCGGTCGTCCAATCATCATCTGCAACGAGAACGACCCCGAGTTCCCTGCTGACAAGACTGACAAGATCGAGGTGCCCAAGAACGTCGATGTTCTCCAGGGTCTCATCAACGTCATCCCTCTTCAGCTCATGTCATACTGGATGGCGGTCGCCGAGGGCGTCAACGTTGACATGCCCCGTAACCTTGCCAAGTCTGTGACTGTCGAGTAAGCAAGCGTTTGTGTAGTTTACATGGCGTTCTCTGGGCTAGAGAAGCTGTGTATCATTTGGGATTGGGACTAGATGTGGGATTTATGAATGGAAGCTCTGGACGCAGCTTATGTGTATGGCATTGAATTTTACGATATTTAGGATGCAGAGCGATGCCTTTTGCGCAGCTTGTGGTACTAGACGAAATGAACACAATATCTCTTCATTACTTTTGCTCATATGTGGTATTACATGGCATTGATTGCGTGTAAGGCAGGGTGATGTGGGTGCCCGCATGGGTCGGTGAGGGTCTAGTCACGGCGCGGCGTTTCACCCCCCTGGTCCGATGACAGCATTGTCAGAATTGGGGATCCCTGCCTCTCGGTTGCGGGGCAGCCTCATGGTAGTGCGCCGGTTCCTGCATCCTTGAACCCGCTCTCGAGGCCAAGCTTACAATACCCCAACAGTTCCAGAGCTGCCTGTGCATACTTCTTCTTTCTCCAACCCTCTGCTTCATACAATCGGATATATACGGAATTTTACCATGGCATCTCTCAAAGGTCCCGGCGCGCCAAAGACATACGATGGTCCGTATCTCTCGAATGCCAATGCCAACCCCGCCCCCACCACCACTACATCCTTCACCCGCCCTCAGGTGCTTCGTGCTGACGAGACATGAACAGGTTCTGGGCTGCGCATTGGCATCGTTCACGCACGATGGAACACCAAGATTATTGACGCGCTGCTCGAGGGCACAAGGAAGAAGCTGAGGGAAGCGGGCGTCAAGGACGAGAATATCGTTGTGCAGGATGTGCCTGGGAGCTACGAGCTGCCGTATGCTGTTAAGCAGTATGTGGATCATGAAAAAAAAAGAAGGGAAGTTGAAGCTAACAGTCAAATCAACAGATTATACTCAGCATCCCAGATCCAATCCTCCAACACAGGCGTCGTAGGCGCAGCAGCCGACCTCCTTGGCTCGACATCCGATCTGACAGCGCTCACCGGACAGTCAGTTGCCAAAGTATCTAACCAGCCGTTTGACGCTATAATCGCCATTGGCGTGCTTATCAAGGGAGAGACTATGCACTTTGAGTACATTGCCGATGCAGTCAGCCACGGACTCATGAGGCTGCAGCTGGACAACAACGTGCCCGTCATCTTTGGACTGCTGACGCTATTGAGCGACGAGCAAGGACTCATGAGAGCGGGAATTGGCGGAAGCGACGGCAAGTCTGGACATAACCATGGAGAAGACTGGGGGAGCGCAGCAGTCGAGCTAGGTGTCAAGAGGAAGGGGTGGGTCGAGGGTAAATTTGTCGAATAAAGTATTGTGAATGGAAAAGATGCGCATAACTTATGAGAGCTGGACACACGCAGACAGTTCTGCTGGTATATACTACAAAAAAAAACAAGAGTCATCCGTGACACAAGGATGGACATTTCTCAATTGCTGACAGACAAGGTCAAACTCTATTGTAGCAACTGTGTATATTACGTTCTGACACAATGCGAGCATTGGATTTGCCCTATGATCATGTTCCAGTAGCCTCCGATATGCTGGTTTTGGTGTTAGCGGTTTTTTCCCACACCTGCACCCTCCTGGTCAAAGTAAGAGCCACGGCACGTTAGTACATGTACAGTCACGAGCCAGCCTTCAGAAACTACGCGCATGTGGCGTAAAGTCTGTATAATCTCATCCCAGAATAGCCTCAGATAGCATCCTCAACTGTTATCTTCCCTCCAGCCTTAGACCGCTTCTTCCGTTCTGCGCAGTTTTGGTGTCTTTCCAGCCGGGCTGTGCGTATATGTGGCAGTGCTAGTGTGGCAACCGGCGCAAGGCGATGGCGATGACGCTGTCAGAGTTGGCAACGGGCGGGACGTGCTTTGGCACAGTCTGCTGCGCAGATGCGAAATTCAGTTTCTGAGTAGCATTTTCAGGCGGTTTCTGATGCTGGAGTTTATGCGACCGTGATGGCTGTGCCGTAAAGGTGCATTGTCAGAGGGCAGTCGGGTTGATGAAGGATGGTTGGCAACAAGAGCACTCTCCTTTTCTCCTATGGGCCGCTAGCTTGGCAGCCGGGATCCGCAACCTCACCTGGCAACCTCATATTCCTCAAAGACTGCCTTCACTCAATACAAGCCCCATCTGTGTGAGCGGAGCGCTGTGGACTGGATCGCCCATCTCGTCCGTTTGCCTTTTCCATCTCTTTTCCTCTTTACCGCCCCTGTCCGGCCCTCCTGACACGTCCTCAGTACGCGGGTGCGCGTTGTCCCATACAACCCTGTTGCAGACTTGCAGCTGCACCGAGTACACCCAACTCGCAGCGCCTCAACCCACCTTTCGTCCATCACTCGCCGTCACACCAGCATGGGGGGAGCATACACGTGCTGATACACAAAGTCGATTGGGATTGAGGTGCGCTCTTGCGGCGTGACCACAGACTGCTTCTCGATACAAGGTCTATGCTAGTAGTACTACGCGGCGAAAAAGACGACAGGTGACTGCGGCAGCTAGTTCTGTGCCGCCGGCTCACTTATTTTCTTACTCCCGCCTTCGAGTACCGTGGCGACGACCGTGGGGGACACGCGCGGCCTTGGGGACAAGAATACAGATTTGCCCAGAAACAATGCGCAGCGCCCAAGCTATCTGCTAGACGACGTTGACTCGAATCCCTCCACCCCTACGCTTACCTCGTCCATACCCTCCGTCCCCTAGACCATGTCGCGCTCTGGTCACAACAATTCACTGCACGCCCTCACACCCTTGACCAGCTCAGATTCTTCTCCGCCTGGCAAGTTGCCCAGCCCGCGGTCTTCCAAGCTCTCACATGAGACGATGCACGCGACCTCATCCTCCCTGCGCGCCGCCCCATCGAGCGCATCCAACAATGTCGCCGACACCATCACACCCATAAACACTCCGCCCGAGTCACGCAGATCCGTCTTCCCGGCCGATGGCGTGCTGGGCCAGCGCTCCACCTACGACGCACAGCTTGACCCAAAACTTGATAGACGGGCGAGGGCGAAGGGAACGGCGAAATATAGCACAATACTGGACAAGGTACGTGAAGGCTACATATACATACATACATAGATGTGGTCGCCCTGTGACGCTAAGGCTAACTTGACTTGTGTTACAGGGCGACGCATCTCCTCCTCCCGACCCGCGCCTGGCCATTGCCGGCTATACCACTGGGAACTATGTCATTAAGACTTCTTTCACAGGTGCTCCGAAATCGAAACTCCGGATAGCGCCCTATGTAGCCAAGCCCTACTCTTTCGACCAGCGCATATCATGCGGTCCAGGGCCTGCGACTCAAGTGGTCGTCACAGGATTTGATCCTCTGACTCCAGATGTCCAGCTCCGCAGTTTCTTCTCCGCCTACGGTGAGGTAGAGACTGTGCACAACCAAGTACACCCCGACAATGGCAGCCCACTTGGAATATGCTTGGTCAAATTTCGCGACACTCCACCCGGTCGTGGCACTTCTGGTATGAAAGCCAGTACCTCGGCGAAAAGAGCTGAGCGAGAAGGCACCAACCAGCGTCTTGCTCAGCACACGATCAAGGTACAATCGGATCGCGAAGGTCGAAGATGTTCAAAACTGGTGGATGTAGCAGTGCAGCAAAGCCGCAAGGAAGAAGAGAAGCTACGAGCCAAGTATGCTACGAAAACAGCCAGTCTCGTGGCGCCCACCGCTCCTGCAAACTTTGACCTGCCAGCCAATGTTCCAAAGGGACCCTCTGGGAAGGGCGCTCGTCCACCGATGCCGATGATGCGGGAACCGTTGACACGAAAAGCAGCGCTTTCGTACCTCATCGAGCGAGAGCCGATCAAACCTACGCTAAAACGGAAGCCTTATATCTTCATCGCACACGCATACGTACCTGTCCTCAGCACCACGATTGAACATTTGAAGAAGCGGTTAAAGAACTTCCGGTGGTCCTCGGTACGATGCGACCAAACAGGTTATTACGTGACATTTGAAGAATCGAAGCGCGGCGAGGACGAGACGGTTCGATGCTACAAGGAGTGCCACATGCAGGCTCTGTTCACCTATGTCATGAACATGGAGTGTAACCAGTATGGCGATCCCAACTATGAACGAAGTCCTAGTCCCGAGCGTGTAATTGCCGACAAAAAGCGAAAGGCCATGGAGAAGCGAATAGAAGAGGAAGAGGCGGAAGACCTGGAATGGGAAAAGAAGCAGAGGGCAGACTCGCTGGACCCTGTACGGGCTGCGTTGGACGTTCTGAAGCAGGAGTTGCAAGAAAAGCTTCTTGGAGACATCAAGACTAAACTTGCCGCGCCTACGATACTCGAACTACTAGACCCTGAGTTGCACGTCGAGAAGCGCCGAAAGTACAACATCCCGGGTCCGCCAAAGAAGGACGAGGATGTTCGACCCCCAGCACTGCTCGCTCCAGGTTTTGATGCTTTTGGCGCAGGTACTCCGAGAGGCCGCAATGGAGGCCTTGGTGGCCGTGGTGGTCGCAGAGGATTTGGTGCTTATGACCCCAGTACAAGGCGTGGGAAGAAACCTCCAAAGGTTGTCAATGCGTTTGCCGACGAGCGAAGAAAGGCATCTGCGCCCAAGCCTCGTGTGGCCCGTGGTTTGCATCGCCAAATGCTTGAGATGTTTGAACCAGAAGAATCGGATGATGAAAACCGCAGCCAGTTGACACGCGGCACTGAGGAGCAAGAGAGCCGACCTATTAGCCGAGCTCCTTCTACGGACATCGAAGATGAAGTGGAAGAGTCGTCGAGAGCTCATCGTGCCAAGCGACGTCGCATTGAGACTGGTTGGGGTGAAGAGAGCGATGAGGAGATGGATGATTCGCACGCGAGAAGTTTGCTTGCTCATTGTATCCACAAAGACCCTGAAAACATGGCGGAGAAAGAGCTGGAACAGGTTCTCGCAATTCTCCCACGCTCATCGCCAATCTGGAAGAAGGCCGACAAAGCGCTCAAGGGCTTCAGGAGGTTGCGGAAGATTGAACAAGAGGCAGATGTAATCTTTGGTGTCGGAGGAAGCCCGATGGACAAGACGGAGCCCGAAGTGATTGTCACTCAAGATGAAGAGGCAAACAAGTCTATCGAGACTACAGAACTTCCCGAAACACTGACATCGCTCAAGAAGAAGGCTGCCAAGCCAAAGAGAAAGACCAAGAAGCAACTTCAGGAAGAAGCGAAGGCTGCAAAGGTGGAAGTTACGGAGATTGAAGTACCTACGGAAGAGGAGGCACCTGAAGTCAAGGAGGTTGCGGAGATTGCTGAAGAGGCAGTGGTTGAGGAAACTACTCCAGAGCAAGATGAGCGGGCCTCTTCTGTCTGCTGGAGCGTATCTCACGACATACCTCGCAAGACAGTTGATGATGACTTTAGCGTTGTCATGGACATTGATGGTTGGCAGCATTTGCTCAAGGATGAAGAAGATTTGCGTCTTCTCAAGCAAGCCGTTGAATCCATCGCTCCCGCCAGTATCGGAGACGCTCAATCATGGGCCTGGAAGCAAAAGTCCATCAAGCATCTCAACCGTAACGGCCAGGAGGGTGTTTCCCGCACCGAGACCAAGATTGAAGGATATTACGTTCCCAACGCAACCGGCTCAGCTCGTACAGAAGGCATCAAGAAGATTCGCGAATCCGAAAAGTCGAAATACCTACCTCATCGTATTCGCGTGCAAAAGGAGCGCGAAGAACGCCAACGCCGTGCCAAGCAAGAAGAGCGCAGTGTCGTGTCGGTCGAAGGCTTCAAATTCCAGACGAGTGCTAACAAGGCGTCGACTGCAAACTCGCGTGCCAACCGTGCCAACAACCGCCGTATGGTCAACGACATTAATATCTCCAAGAACCTTTCTGGAGCTGAGGGTGATGCTCTCCGCTTCAATCAGCTCAAGAAGCGCAAGAAGCTGGTCAAGTTCGACCGTTCAGCCATCCACAACTGGGGTCTGTACGCCCAAGAACCGATTGCCGTCAACGACATGATTATCGAGTACGTTGGTGAAAAGGTCCGACAGCGTGTGGCCGATCTCCGAGAAGCCAAGTACGACATGCAAGGCGTGGGATCAAGTTACCTCTTCCGAATCGACGAAGATACGGTCATTGATGCGACAAAGATGGGTGGTATTGCTCGTTTCATCAATCACTCTTGCACGCCCAATTGCACAGCCAAGATTATCCGCGTCGACAACACCAAGCGTATTGTTATTTATGCGTTGAGGGATATTCAGTCTGGTGAGTTTTGTTCGATTCCATTTTTAATATTTGTCTTTACTAACCTATACCCCCAGACGAGGAACTCACCTACGACTACAAGTTCGAGCGTGAAATCGATGCCACGGATCGTATTCCTTGTCTCTGCGGCTCAATCGGTTGCAAGGGCTTCCTTAATTAGGATATTTTCAACGGTATATACCCCCCCTCCCCCTTGTCTTCCTCTACGTATACCACCTCCTCCCTTCTTCTGGTATTGCACTCTTCTTCCTCCCCCTTTTTCAACGCTCATCAATCAAATGCTTCAACGCTACTCTGTCCCCCATCATGCCCGGCCTGCTCTGTACTCTACCTTGCATACCTGTTTATATATGCTACTCTTTTTTGCGCTCTCTTTTCAACCCACATTAGAATTTTCAGACACGCGTTTAGGCGGACTGTGCGATGGTCCTGTATACTGCGTGGCGACGGCGATGATGGTTGCGCTTTCTTGCCATCCACCTTGTTTTTTGTCTCTTATTTTCGTCTTCTCTCTTGATTCATTGGCACCACCTCCTCCTTCGATTTATGAGAGGAGGTTCCAGGCCGCTTTGAGGAGTTTGTTCTTTGCGAAGGGAAAAATTTTCATGTCCATTCGGGGGTTAATGAGGTGTGGTGATGAGGATGTGGGTGGAGGGGGAGAGGAGATGATGGTGTAAGAAGATAGGCGAGGAGGGAGAAGGAAAATGGGAGGAGGATGTCTAAAAGCTAATACGAATCCAAACATTACACTGCTTCTACCGTTTTCTATATTGTCTGTGTTCCTGATGTTGTTGTTCTTCCCTGTAAGATATAGTCTGTCCCCCCTTTTTCAATACAGACACTCATATCTATCTTTCTTATCGTGCTCAAAAAGATAGACATCAAAAAACTACGCCATTCATGCATTCCTCTCTATCTCTCCTTCATACCGCTCATCATACACCTATTGAATCCTTTGCATGCACCTCCCGCCTCCCCCCCCCTTTTTTTTCCATTTTCCATCCCCCCTGCCCAAAAACTCCCCTACCTACGCTATGCAAATAAACCCGCTTTGATGCAAACCCTTCTTCTATCCAATCCCCATTTCCACGATCGTCACTCACCCCTCGCCGCAGACTCCCCAGGCCCCATATACCAATCAATCGGCAATCCCAGCGTCAGGGCCGTACTATCGGGATACCTAGCATTAGCGGGCCTCGGACTGGGACTCGTGGGCCTAAACCAAGCAGGCACACGCCACAAAAATCAGCTCCAGCTCACACAGGAAAAAAAAAAGAAACAGAAAACACGACGCAGGGCTACGCACCTCGTACTCTCCATGTTGCCGGCGCGCTGCCGGCGCAGCACCTCGAGGATCACGCTGGCCTCCTGGCTGCTAAAGTGCGTCGCCATGTTCTCGAGCTGCACGACGCCCCAGTCGCGGCTCTGGCGGGGAGCGTGCGGGGCCCAGGCTACGACGTAGATGGCGAAGATCATGACGTAGACGTCGAGCGTGTGCGGGACCGTGTGGGTGTGCTGTTTGTCTGGGGTTTCGCCGCCAGGCAGCTTGTGGCGCGCGGCATAGGAGCAATGTGTCATGTGAGGCAGTGAGGCGCAGATTTCGGCCGTCATCTGGTTGATTGTGGTTTGCGCTTTTGAGGCGGTTGGGAGCGTGGCGGGTGAGGACGCGGTCGAGGCGAGGGAGGCGAGGATTTCTTCGCAAAGGAGAATCCGGGTTAGGCGCAGGACGTTCCACATTTGGGCTATGGTGCGTGAGGGGTAGATGGTGTAGGTTGGGGGGAGACCCGCCGGGAGGGCGCCTTTGGGGTCGTCGTTGGGGAAGGGGTGTGAGGTGTAGGTCCAGAACGGGGAGGCCGAGTCGGCGATGGCGGCGAGTTCGGTGTCTAGATGGATGTTTCTGGATATCTTTTCTGCAGGGGTGATGGTGCCGTGGAGAGCTGAGGCGGCTAGGTCTGTGGCTTCGAGGATCAGGCCCGTGAGCTTCCATTTAGGGTCGGAGGTGTCGAGGAACTGGGTGGCGTGTTGGCGTATCTGGCGGATGATCGTGTCTGTTGCTCTGCCTGTGCTGAGTGCGGTGAGTGTGCCATTTAAAGATAGGCCTGTCACTGCTGCTATCTCCTGTGCCGTGAAGGATTCCACTCCCCGGAGCTTGACGAGCGCAAATGCACCTGCGACGTGTGTGTGTTTGTCGTCTCCGATGGCAGACGCGGATTTGGAGAGTTTCTCAAAGAGGTCGAGGAGGAGTGCGCCTTCGAACGTGGACTTCGCCTGTGCTGCGCCGGGTGTCTGAAGCAACGCGTTGATGCTACGGAGTGCCTCGCAGTACTTTCTGCGTCCGAGATTCCGTGCCGTCTGTGATGAGACTTGATGGGATAGGAATGCCAGGCTGACTGCTTCGATGCCAAGCGTGATATGTGCTGGGGCATCGGGCGAGTCGAGATAGTCGTTCAGAAAACCCCAGGACCGACCAAAATCCGAGACATAATACCTAAAGAACATGTCGCGACTTATGACCTGTATGTCTTGAGGCAGGTGCTGGACTTTGATCTTGGGTATGCCATCAGTGCCCAGGTTCTGCCGTGTAATAGCTTCGTTATTCGCCTTTGCTAGGAATCTGTTCCTAACAAGCTCAGATTCATCAGTGAACCGCAACTCAGAGGTGTCTCGATACCCGCTGCATGCTATTCCTACGCGTACACACGAGCTGCAGTGGGGGCGTTGTAGGTCACACTAGGGCCAAGTTAAGCTCTGAACAGTAATAATTCCATGCGGAGCGTACGCGTAATCTTCTCTTCCTGCACCTTTCGCAGGCTTTAGATGGGATTCCGCGGAACACCATCGTACTGTTGGTCCTAGGGCTGTGACTAATGAAGCACGGGTTGGATAAAACACTCTCCTGGTAAGGTGCCGAGCTAAGGATGTAACAATGGAATCTGCCGAAGTAACTAAAGGATTGAGTAATACTCGTGATTGCGCCCCCCAAAAAACTGGCTACAACTCAAATGATTGAGGTAGCATGATGATATACGCTAGTCCCAATATGGTATGCAATTCGTGCAGACTTGATTTCGTATAGCGATGGAAACCTGGTAAAAATAGGCGATGCGATAGGGAATTAGGCTATAGACAACAATACCCGTGGATCAGCCTAGAGCTTGCAGTTGCCATTTCGAGATAACAGTACATGCATTATGCAGTAGTGAACATGGACCAGTACGATACACTTGAAGACTGATTAGTCGTCTAGTCACTATCATCATCATACCTGTTCCCTGCACCCACATCCCCTAGTAAAACATCATCGGGAGCCGGGCCCTTGTGGTTTCTGACCCACTCAGTCTCCACACGAAAAAAGATCCATATCCACCTCCTGACCACTTCGAGCACTTCCATCGTAAAGATGCCGCCTTCCAAATCATTGAAGTGGTCGAGGTGTACGCTAAGCTTCAGACTCCATGTACATCTTAGCAAAGCATCGACGACAACGGCAGCATAGTAAAACTCTTTTGCGTGGAACCAACGATGGCGGCGTAAGCCCCAGGGATATTCGGGCGAATTTCGGGTGCGGGCACTGGAGAAGAGCGTCAGATCCCAGTCTTTGGCTACATCCCAGTAATAGGAGTAGCCAGAGTTTACAATGACAGCGAAGAGCCACATGCGATAGAGTGTGACTTCTGAGACGCCGAAGCTCGAAGGGTCCGGCGAGCGCTGCAATGCGCTCAGGATGATCACGGGGAACGCAGTCGAATATTTTGCTGCGTTGGCCAAGTGCGTGCCTCCCCAGCCGGTGGCCGGATTGATCTGGCCGGTACGCTCATTTCCTCTTTTGACACGGTAGTACTCCGTAATACATTGCCGAAACCGGACCAAGTAGGGCACTGCGATGATAAAGGGGACCCAGAAAGTTCCACCGCAGTTGCGGTTAGGCGCGGCAGTAGATCGTTGTCCCGACGAGAAAAACATGCATAATGAAATGAACAAATCACCAAGGACTTTGGCATAACTTGTCAACGCATCTGCAAGCAATATGTCTCCGAATTTCCCATCTTGCGCTTCGGCAATGCCGCCAGTGCTGATGCGCTTCAACGTGGCGAGTGTGCGCGAACGTCCATTGCGGCTAACAAAAGGCACTGGCGCGATAAAGCCTATGACGAGGACGAGTAGGTAGAGGTTTGGGAGGATCTCCCAATCTGCAATGGCTTTAGGGTTGCCGTGGGTAAGCGCCCAGAAAAGGAGTAGCGAGAGGGCGAGGGGGATGGAGAGGAAGGTTGCGATACGGTAGCACGAGAGGTGATGCGGTGGGTGATGCGGCGAGGCGCGCGATGGATAGCGGATTAGAGAGGGGACGTCGACTTTTATAAGGGAGAGGTAGTGAAGGTTGATGCCCCATGCCCATATGCCTGTGGAGGTTGTCAGTCGCAAGCAACATTGGAGGCATGCGGTGTAGGAAGGGTAGCGGAAGGCTGGGTGACAGCCAATCGCTAACATGGCTATGCATACCAAGCACAATTATGAGAGCGACGCGGTATGGTAAGGGTAGGATCCGAGTGAAGCCATCGATTTCCGGCTCGATGGCAGGATCACCGTCCATATCTCGATTGCGCGTGGAGTGTAGTGGCCGTGGCTGCGTCCCAGCTTTTCTTGTGTCGAGCAGTCATGAAGCTCGCTCAACAAAGTGTCCACGCAAAGTTCAATCCCGTCTCTTCTTAAGAACCCTCGGTCGCGTGGGCGCAAAGGGGGCAAGGTAATCAATTCTCCATGCAAGATAGCGTGTCCACTTCCCCAAAGGCTCTCCAACCAGACTAAAATTAAACGCCAGCCACAGTGCTGAGCCACATGCGCGTTACGTCAGCGAGCCGAGGTGTGGCACAGCAGTTCCTTCCGTGAGTGGGTCTGAGTGTCCTCGGAAGGAAGCTTTGCCCAAAGTACGCAGCCATGACGCGATCATCGCGACACAAACGCAACGCCTCCCCGTTGCGTGCAATTGGGTATATGAATTGACGGGATAGAAGAGTCGCGCAGATCTCTAGGCCAGTTGCACTATTTGCTTCTTTTTCCACAGTCTAAAAACCGCCCTGTTTCTTGAATAACCCCCAAGCCCAAGTTCCAATTGCATTCCGACCTCACTTGCTCACCTTTGACATTCTCAAAAAAATATCACGCGCCTACATCGCACCTTCACACCACCACACCCACACCCGTACCAGTGCAACTATACAGATCCCAAAGCGCACAAGCAACCATGTCTCCTCTTTCCGTACCCAAGATCTTCATGGCTGGCGGTGCTGTCGGCTTCGGCTACTACCTCTACATGCGCCAGTACTGGTTCCCCAACCCCTACAAGACCCAGGGCGTGCAGAACATCGAGGACCGCTTCTCCTCCGGCGGCGCCTCGCCCACACATACTCCCGCTGTTGCGAGCCAGCGCGGTACGGGTACTTTGGAGCCCCAGACTAACCATCTGGAAGTCAACGCATAATTTACTGACATCCATGTGCAGGTAGCTCGACAGCCAACGACGGAAGACATGGTGGTCCCAGCAAGGGTCCTGACTCAGAGTACTTCAAGGCAAACATTAGCAATCAGCAGAGCGAGGTGAGCTATCTCATGAGGCATGGAGCGTGTGTGGGGACAAAAGCTAACACGCCGTGTTCTAGCCTGTCTGGCCGGACAAGTTCTACGAGCAGCAGTACAACAACCCCAAGGGTAAATAGGCGCTTTCTGATTGGACTGTCGAGAGAATACATATGAGCTTGGAACTGTGTCGCTGGAATGCGACAGATATCGTGTGCATGGCATCACTGGCGTTTGAAAAAGAGATGAAAAATAATAATCACGCGTTGCGTACACCTAAGGCCCTCAATTACTGCGGGATACATGGCAATCTCGAAAAATCAGAAAAAGAAATTCTTCGGCTATTACGCAACTGTGTGTCTATCTTGTTGACATGCAAGTACCCTACGACGCAATTCTGCGGGATCCGTGCTGTCATTGTAAATCGCGTCTACCGCTCGTCATGTTTCTGTAAATCGGTTCCCGTGCATACAGCCTACGTCACTTCTACATCTTGGCATCGCCGACCCGTCTCGCAGCTGTGTTCCTACTAGCGTCTACAGCAAGTCCCACGTGATGGCTCAGAGCTACCAACTCGCCCTCAGCATCATGCACAAACGCCTCGATGTCCATCCTGCCATTGAGAACCTTCTTCATCTCCACCCTGACCTGCAGCCACTTGACGCCCTCGGGTGGCAGCGGCTTCTTGACATCGAGATTCAACAGCAAAGTCGGGTACCAGAGCGGGCCTGTGTCCTTCTCTTTGAACCTCTCTATAAGCTGGGGAAACATGTCTGCCACGAATCCAATCGATGAGTCGTTGAAGTTGCTGCCGTCTGCAAAGCAGAGCCATTCGTCTGCCGTGATTGTGGAAGCATGGCCTTGTCGCGGAAAGTGGAATAGGACTTTGCTAGTCGCCTTTCGGAACTTGGCGTATGGCATTTCGGCATACCGCTCCCATAATGGATCTTCACCTTTTTCTAGCTTCGATATATCCACTGAGGCTACTGGGGGCGAGAGCTGGTACTCTGTGTCGTAGGAGACACCGGATTCCGTATCCATGTTGGAATTGGTTACATAGGCAACGATTTCTTGTCGCCCGTCCTGCTGCATGCTCACGTGCACGACGGAGGTCTGGCGACCGAGCTTGACATCTTCAACAGTGAAGATCGCGGGCCCAACTTGGGTTCGTCGCAGGAACTCCACATGCAGGGCAATTGTGTGGGGTTGGTTTTGTGCCGATAAGGTGGTGCTGAAATGTGTCTTGACTACCTCAAGGAGACTGACATGGGATGGTTAGTGGCCGCGTACGCGCACTTTTAAGATTCTCTCACCATCCAGTAACATATCCACCGTTCGGGACTGCGCATATCAGTAAAAATGACCTGTTGTTATGGTATGTCGGATCTGTACGTACCCGTTCCGATGCACCAATCATCATGTAGTGTACAGGAGTAGGTGTTCGTGGAGAGCTTCTGCACCGCGGTAGCTTCGCGCCAACCCGGCATGATGGCGACCTGTCTAATGTTGGACTGAGTATGTATTTCTCGGCGCCCTTTACATGGGTAAATGCTGATATTATCAGATAACATTCACGGTGGACGTCACACCGCAATGAAGGACCTCGGGAAGCGCCCAGCTACTATCTCTGCGCTAATACCGAAAAAGGAAAGAGCCTCGGCCCTGGCACTCCCCAGGTGTGGGGTGAACCCCGGCTCTAACATCGTCTCACGCCCTTGACAAGCCGCCTCCGACCGTAGGGCGTTCTGCCCGAGGTCCCATGTAGAACGCGTCTGCCTTTCTCGTTTTGGCTTCCTTCCACTTTACATCCTGTTTCTTCCGTAACCTCGTCTACGGTAAGCCGAGTAGCACATCATCAAATCGAACTTAATTGCCAGGATGCCTTCCGAGAGCCAGTACCCCAGCTTGCCCATCCCAGATGTGGATCTTGTGAGTATCTTCCCGCCCCGGGAATAAGCTCGCATCCGGGCATTATGTGCTGACGTTTGGGTGACATCCTAGTGGGCGTTTCTGTTTGAGAGAAAGGAAAAGCCGTTTGCAGATGACAAAGGTAGTCTTACGATAAATCACGACCTTACTTTGTCTGGACACGGAGCTGACGTGGCTGTATAGTAATCTACTATGATCCCTACACCACACGCTCGTATACATACGCACAAGTCAAGGATGCTGCTATCACTTTCGGTAAAGGCTTGAAAGCACTCTGGGACTGGCGCAAGGGTGATGTGCTTGCATTGTACACACCTAACTGTATCGACACTCCAGCGATCACGTGGGGATGTCACTGGGCAGGTGGTGTGCTGTCGCCTGCTAACCCGAACTACACGGTTGATGAGCTTGCCTTCCAGCTCAAAGACTCTGGCGCAAAGGGCTTGGTAACACAGTTGCCCTTTATCAAAAATGCGCAAGATGCGGCAAGGAAAGTCGGAATGCCTCTGGATAGGGTGATCATCATGGGAGATCAGAGAGACCCTTCATTCAAAGTCAAGCACTTTACAGGTATCATCAACACGGCTGGAAGTGCCAGGTTTAGGAGGACAAAGGCGACCAACCCAGCTGAGGATCTGGCATTTTTGGTGTACAGCTCTGGCACTACTGGGCATCCAAAGGGCGTCATGCTTACCCATCGAAATATTGTGGCCAACACAATGATGATTAGAGCTGGAGAGGCTGGGAACCTGAAACCAACTGGAGGACCCACTGGTGAAGGAGACAAGCTACTTGCCTTTTTGCCTTTTTTCCACATCTATGGTAGGCTGGGCATAATGCATTGAACCCAGGAAGTATCCACTAACAATCTACAGGCCTGACATGTCTGATCCACCAGAGCTTGTTCTCCGGCCTTCAGCTTATTGTGATGCCAAAGTTTGACCTCGAGGATTTTTGCAGGTTCATTCAAGAACTCAAAATCACATTTGCTTATGTCGTCCCACCCATTGTCCTTCTTTTGAGTAAGCATCCCTTGGTATCCAAATACGATCTCAGCACCATCCGCATGATGAACTCTGGGGCTGCCCCACTTACACGAGAGCTTGTTGATGCGGTCTACAACAGGCTAAAGATTCCTGTAAAGCAGGGATACGGCCTTTCGGAAACCAGTCCTACCACGCACACCCAGCCATGGGAAGACTGGAACAAGACGATTGGCTCAGTTGGCAAACTGTTGCCTTATCAGACAGCCAAGTACATGTCTCCGGATGAGAAAGAGATGGCCGTTGGCGAGGTTGGAGAGCTTTGGATTAAGGGACCCAACGTTTTCAAGGGGTACCTGAACAACCCAGAGGGAACTGCACACGCAAAGACAGCCGACGGGTATTTCAAGACAGGTGACGTTGGATACCAAGACAAGGACGGCAATTTTTACATTACAGACCGTGTCAAGGAGCTTATCAAGTACAAGGGTTTCCAGGTGCCACCGGCAGAACTTGAGGGTATTCTAGTCTCTCACCCGAAGGTTAAGTATGTTCTACCGATATACTCCACTTTGAATGCTTGCTAACATTTTTTTCTAGCGACGTGGCAGTGATAGGCGTGTATAGCAAGAACGACGCAACAGAGCTTCCAAGAGCTTACATTGTACCCAAAGATGGTCTTGGCAAGACCGACGCAGACGCAAAGGAGATTATAGATTGGCTGAGCACAAAGGTGGCGCACCACAAGAGACTCAGGGGTGGTGTGAGGTGGGTGGATGAGATTCCCAAGTCGATCAGCGGTAAGATCCTGAGGAGGGTGCTCAAGCTCAAGGCGCAGGAAGAGGAAGAGGCCAAGGAGAAGGCAAAGTTGTAGTTTGCACATTTATTTTGAACTGGAATGACTAGTTACATGCAATGGTCATTTCTGAGAAATCATGAATTTCGGTTATGATCTAGGATAAGTGAGGCGAAGGCTCGTGTTAAACCCAAAAGGTCTGTTTGACGAAAATCCCATGGCTGTGTGTCATGTCGAAAATATGCTTTGATATCCTGGTCCGTTGGACGAAAGCGTGCTGGTACTTTCGCGATAAGATGCGTCCCCTTTCTCCGCATCGGTGCACGTGTTCATCGCGAAAGCTGCCACAGCCTTTTGCAATCGCATTGAATTTTTAGAAGCAATAGTCAAAACAAGCGTGTCAAAAAAGTCAAAGCTCCACGCTGAGATAACATCGAGTTCGAGTGTGGTGTTCCTGCCGTCGGTAGCTCCAGCCAGGGCACGTGCCTGCTTACAGCTAGCGCCATCTTGGCACCACCGCACAGCCGAGCCAAAATTACCCTCGCAAAACTACGACCTTGAACCCATCGACAATCGACAACATCACGACCGTCACGATGCCGAAAGAAGTCAAGCAAAAGTCAGGCCTCATCGTTGGCATTAACGCCGGCCACAGTACGTCTTCCGCCTACCCGCCCTCGACACTCCCGAACCGCTACAACTGAGATGGAAAAATTGCTGGATGGACGCTAACAATGGCCAACAGAGGTCACCCCCAGGACTCCTGCTCCCAGGATCTCCAGGAGGAAGGGCTTCCTGTCCAAGCGCACTGCTTTCGTCCGTGAGATCACCAAGGAGGTTGCTGGGTACGTTACACTCTAGAGTTTAGTCGAGCGCTAGATTGCGCAACTGCTTGTGCAAAAGTTTGCTAACATCATCGTGTCTTACAGTCTTGCCCCCTACGAGAAGCGCATCATTGAATTGCTCCGAAACTCCAAGGACAAGCGTGCTCGTCGTCTAGCTAAGAAGAGGGTACGTTTTCCCTCCGCCCAT
This sequence comes from Bipolaris bicolor, assembly GCA_026262445.1. NCBI lineage: Eukaryota > Fungi > Ascomycota > Dothideomycetes > Pleosporales > Pleosporaceae > Bipolaris > Bipolaris bicolor. The sequence continues at coordinate 922,331 of JAODYD010000011.1, read as the reverse complement.
GGCGCCTCCACATACGATTCGATTTTCCCACCGACTCGATTCAATGCACAACTTTCAGAACACACGCTGACATAGCAACAGCTCGGTACCTTCGGCCGCTCAAAGAGAAAGGTCGACGAGATGACCAAGGTCATCGCCGAGTCGAGGCGCGCGGGTCACTAAACGGTTTCATGATGTGCGGTGGATGTAGCAAACACGGCGAAACGAGCGACCTTCTTTCCGATTCTGTCCCTGGGTGTTCGGTCTCTTTTTTCCCAAACGGGCGGCTCGACACAACGATTTCGGAACGTCACAAAGCATACCTTATATACACAAAAAGGATGGCACGATTATCGGAGTATGGCAAATGGTCAGTGACGGTTCCTAAACGTACCTAGCATGTGTCACTCAAAATCATGAAATGTGACGATTGGTTCACGCCAAAACACCACGTCCGAGTGCCATGTGCCGTATGGTGTATGTGAGGTGTGATGTCGTACAGTAGTGGTGATGGTGATGTTGTCGGCGGTGAAGTATTACCCACTAGCATGGATGTCAAATTCCTACTCTATTGCCCTTATCAATGGCAGAGTAAGGGCCGAGAAATGCTTAAATTGAAACGCGCTGCACTTGGAGACAAGGCTGCTCAGGCTTCACACTACTGTTGTGTGAGTGAGGTCTCGAGCAGATGCGTGGACATACATATATACATATGCATTGTCATGTCATTAGGTATGATTGATGTGCAATATGGTCTCAGCATCAAGCCTAGATTGTGTTCAAGGGCTATGAATGTCGAGTACAGACTAGAAGGCATGTCCTTTTGCTTTTGCTTCTAGAAGAGAAGCATGTCACATTGTTCGTTTTGACGTCTACTCTATCAAGAAAACATGTAAACGCTCGCAAAAGACGAATCGGGTTTGAGGGTCCGTGTCTATCAATCGAGAAGGTTTGCTGCTATCAATCATCGTGACCAATCTTCTCCAGCTTGCCCATTTCACGCTTCTCGCCCGTCTCACCGACGAAGCGTATGCGGTCGATGCGCGTCTTCTCGCTGTCGCCGTCGGCATCGGCGACGAAGAGGACGACCGAGTAGACGTTCTGGAACTTGACGAAGCGCAGCTCGAGCTTGGCTGTTTGCGTTTGCTCGTCCCAGTCCGAGGGCTTGAGCTCAATGACTTGGGTTGCGGGGATGTCTTCTGCTTCCTCGAAGCCCAGGTTGTGCTGGCGGTTGATCCAGACGTGGATTGTCTTTGGTCGCACGGGGGCTTCGTCATCATCATCGTCGCTGCCTGAGGTACAGGAGGTGATGTGGATGGTGTGTAGCTTAACGTTTGCGGTAAAGGGCACGTACAGCATGAGCTGGTTGTCCACATCGCTCTCGACCCAGTCCTTGTTTCCTTCTGTGCTAGCTGCAGCGCCTTTGCCATTGTTCAGCGATGAGGGTGGCGATGTCTCGAATAGCGTCCGGACGGTTCCAAAATCGCTATCTGCGTTGAGTAGGTCGAGGCCGCGCACATCGACAGACTCAGTGACGTCGGTGTATCCCCGTGGTAAGCTGGCGCCTATCCATGCTCCGCTTCCGCTGCCGCTGCCGCTTCCACTAGCGAAGCCACTGCCGCCCTTGCCGTCGTTCTCGGCTTCTGCAGCGAGTGTCTTGATTGCTTCGGAGAGTTGTTGGGGATTCGAGCCCGAGTACTTGCGTATTTGCTGGTTGTTCTTGTAGATGATGAATGTGGGGGTACTAATAGACGACTTGGTTAGATATACCGTGTCTTGTGGGTTGGCGTATTGTGTATAGGTGCATACTTTGTGACATTGTAGCTCTGGGCAATCTGTGCTTGCTGCACTGTGCTGACTTTGGTGAAGGTGACTTTTCCTGGTCTTGAGAGCTGGCCGGCTAGCTGATCATATACGGGCGCGATGGTTTGGCTTGATAAGTTTTGTTCATTGTAGACTGCAGGGGGGCAAATGTTAGCAAAAACAGGGCAAGGTGGTGTCTTTGGACGTATGTCGCAGCGGCGGCGACAGCGGCTTCTTACAATTGACTACTACAACGCGCGAAGATGACAGTAGCGAGCTCAGCTGAGCGGGCGACTTGATTTCAACAGTTCCAGACATTTTTGTGGATTCTACGAGGGGGATTGATGGAATCTGTTGTTGTTGTTGTTCGTCGGGGAAAGGCGCGACGTGCAACGGTCTTGAGTTTTAGTGGGGGCGGGGTGTCGCTCTTCCGTCACCGACGATCACCGAACGTAGATGGGTGTGGGCAGTCAGTAGTCAGGCACCGATATACCACGCGGCAAGACAACGAAGCTTCCAGAACACCACGTTCCCTGCTTACAGCCGCGAATTGAGAGCCGAATCCTGTCTTGTTGATTACTCAAAACACTTGGCTCTTTGATTTGGTGCCGCCCAGTCCCCTTCCACGTCGATCTATACCGTGCCGCCGCCCTTTACATCACTTCCAGCAGCACGCGCTCTCAAATCAACACCGTCGACATCTTCCAGAGGCAAACGGTACCTTGTGCCACGTCTCTACGGGAAAGCATCAACAGTCTATACATAACCACACACGCAAACGGGATTGGTAAGCGCCCCTCCTGGCGTTCACCGTCCCCAGCATTGCGTGTATTCAGATCCTAATCGTCTCTGCATGGCAGGCCCAAACGACCTCTTCCTAAGTTTCGCAGAAGCAAAGCTCCTCCACCTCGCCACCCTCTTTCTCCTCGTCGAACGAAGCGACTCTGCTCGAAGAGCGCATCGCTGGGATTGCTGGTACTTGCGTGCCATCTTTCTTGCAAACGCACCCACTGCTTTCCTTCTCGCACACAATCTCTATAGATTGCTTCGCCCATAATGTCGCACGTCGTGGTATTCAACTCGTACGCGAGGTCATTCAAGATTCCCACTACGCCTACAAAGTACCTGACCGAGGTGCGGGATGAGGCGTGTCAGAAGTTTGGGGTCAACAAGGACCAGTTTACATTAAAGTGAGGAAAACCGTGCTGCGCATAAAAACTACCACTAATCTGTCTCTAGATATAACAACAAGCCTATATCCCTCTCCCAGCAGATACGTCTTGCGAACCTCCCCCAGGGCGCCCGATTAGAGCTCGTCCAAGCATCACGATCACCTACTGTCATATCTGTAGCGCTGCAGCTGCCAGCGACCGAGAAGAACGTGCGTCTTACCAACAAGTTCGCGAGCAACACTTCGTTATGGGAGATTCTGCGCCATTTCGAGAGTAGCCCAGGGGCAAACTATAACTTTACTCAGCGCGGTATACCTGAGATGAGTGGTGCATCCGGTGCCGGAAGGTTACATTATGAGCAGCCCGTCATAACCGTCATGCCTGGTCATAAAGAGCAGTCAAGCTTTGTCGAGCTACAACAGACACTTAGCCAGTTGGGTTTCGACAGTGGATCAGCTTTGCTGAAATTGTCGTACAGAAATAGCGGCACTCCGCTAGAAGAAGCTATGGCGCAAATATCACAGTACTTTAAGCCTAGTGAGCCTTCTGCTGGAGCAGAGGGGGCACATGCTTCAACAACCAGTCAATTAGCCTCGATACCGGACCCGGCCCAGGCCGCTCCTGAGGCAGCAGAAACTATCGCTGGTAAGACTGTACGCAAAGATGAGCCCGATCCAGAGCCGATGGAAGTTGAACCGAAAACTGCAGCTCAGCCTGTACAAGAACAGGAGGTTTCAACAAACAAGTACGCAGCAGAGAACATCGAGAATACCTCTCCAGCTGCAGCCCTAGCAGCAGCAACTTCAACAGCTTCAGCTGCGCCAGCACAGCCCTCTCAGTCTTCATCACAACCTGCCCAAGATACATCACAGCCGGCCGAAAAGACTCGCAACGTCCAGATCTTCTCTGCACCAACTTCGTCGACTCCACAAGCAGCACGAAATGCCTTCAACGAGAGTGACTACCTTCCGACCATCGAACACGCGAAAGCGCATCAAAATGCGCTCCTAAATAAGACTAAGAATACTCGCCTACTTTCTGACAAAGAACTCGAAGAACAAGAGAAAGAACGACAAGCCAAGATCGCTGCAGCGGCCGAGAAGGGCGGTTCATTACGGATACGCATGCCCGATGGTGCGCTTATTCAGATGTCATTTAACAAGAACGATACTGCAGCTGGTCTCTACGACTTTGTTCGCGACTTCTTAGAGAAGAAGAATGAGCCCTTCCAGCTCAAGAACACAGGCCCAACAGGTCGTTTAGTTCTGATCCCACGAGACGACAAGCGGCTAGTACAGGATCTGCGTTTCTTTAACAACGAACTTGTCACATTCCAATGGGCCGAGAACGCGAGCGCAGAGGCAAGGGCGAGTCGGCATGTACTTGCATCGGAGTGGCAGGCGAAAGCTCAAACGTTGAAGGTTGAGGAGCCTGTGCGCGAAGACCTAGTCCAGTCACAATCAAGTCAATCTCAAGGAGGGTCTGTGGCTGAGGGCAAGAGGAAAGCGAACATGAGCAACGAGGAAAAGGAAAGCAAGCTTAAGAATCTGCTTGGAAAGGGATTGTTCAAGAAGAAATAGAGGAACACTTTTACGCGGCATTTTGTATGGTGTTTGATGTCTGAATTAGCGAAAGAGTTATGAATAAGACATAATTTTCTGGCCTATTGAATTGTTGTGATTGGTATATGGAGTTGAAAGTGTCTCTGCAAATACTCTCAGAGGTTTAGGGGTCTTCAAGGATGGTGATGTTACTCTTCATTTATGAGCCCCTGACACTCTCTGTGCAAATCTTACTGTCTGTGTCAAAACCTACTATGTAATATGCTGAAAGAGAAGCAGGTTCACATTCACGTTCACCCTAATTTCCGAAACTGTACGCCTACGCGGCCCGTTCATCATGAGATCGTTTGCTTTCACTCTACCGCATTCATAACACGTATCGTAAAGTGTCGCCCTCTTCAAAACCACTGTCTCGACACCGATACTCAGGTTTTACAGATAACCTACTCTACACTGTAAAAATGGCGAACCGACCCATCCAGACACTGTCTCTGATCCCGTCTTCGAGCACAATGGACGACATCATCTTCTCCCAGTCAGCAAGCCAGTCAGCCCAGAGTCAAGCTCCCCAGTCGCCACACAAACCAGCGTCGCCAAAAGAAATTGCAGTGCCGACTACCCCATCCAAATCTCTAGCCTCCCGACCAAAGAACCACACGACTCCCAGATCACCACACCCTCATCTCCCTTCCACACCCCCTGCACCCCCAGAAGACCACACCTTCCTACCCGCCACGCGCCACGCCCTTGAACAAGCCCTCGGCAAAGCCTCACTAGACCGTCACGAAGTCCTCCTCCAACAAGACAAGAAGCACACTCAAGACTACATCGCGCAGCTCCAAGACGCCGTCAAACAGAAAAACGGTATCGCGCCGTCGACGCAAGAGACGCTTCTCCGCCGGGAAATCACCATGTGGAAAGCCAAAGCGCAGGAGATGGATGAGAGCGCCAGGACGGAGATGCAGTTGTTGAGGGAGTGTAATGGGAGGATGGAGGAGAAGATGATTGCAGTTAGAGCGATTGCGGAGGGGTTGAGGAGGGAGGGTGAGGGGTTGAAGGGGGAGGCGGAGAGGTTGAGCAAGGAGAATGAGGGTTTGAAAGAGGAGAATGAGGCGTTTAGGAGGGAGAATGATGGATTGAGGGAGGATATGCAGAAGGGCCCGGGAGAAGAGGATGAGGAGCACATGCTACTTATTAGGTACCTTGAGGGCGATAAAGAGGAGATGCAGCGCTTGCTTGATGAGGTGGTGGATGAGAATGAGGGGTTGAAGGTTGAGGTGGAGAAGTTGACGGAAGAGGTGGAGAAGTTAAGGGGTGTTGTGAAAGGGCAAGGTGGTGGGGAGGGTAAGGATGGTAAGGACGATAAGGTGGAGAAGAGGAAGGTCAAGAATGTGAAGAGGAGGGAGAGGGATAGGAAGCGTAGGGATCAGGTGCTGGTTAAGGAGAATATGCAGTTGGCAGCTAAGCTTGCGGAGGTGGAGAAGCTGAAGAGTGGTGCGATTGATGAGGGTCTGGAGGTTGAGGATGAAATTTGGGAGGGGTTTCAGGACAGTGATGAGGGTGGTGAGGTGGTGCAGGGGAAGGATGAAGCTGTATCTGGTGAGAAGAAGAAGAGTAAGAAAAAGAAGAACAAGGGGAAGAAGGGGAAGAAGGGGAAGAAATTTATCAAGGAGGAAAAGTGAAGGAGAATGGGGGATCGGGTTGTCTGAGGTTGGGATACGGCACTGTCGATTGCCTTGGATGCCACAAGGCGGAATGGAGGTCTTGCGGGGAGTTTATTGTATGAAAGCCTGAGAGTCGAAGGTTATACTTGAGGTATTGGGTGCTAGGTCTATAAATGTATGCCAGTGTTCTGAATTATAGCTTAGCCCTGCTACTGTTCTTAATCCGCTCATGATATCGATCCCTCATCTCTCGTCTCAGCATCTTGCCCGATGGTGTCCTGGGTATCTGAACATAATATTAGCAACAACATTTCGTTCTTGAAATAAAGACATACCGAGTCAACCACCTCAATCCCACCAGTCAACCACTTATGCCGACTCAACCGTTCTTGAACCCATTTATGCAGCTTCCTCGCTACCTCTTCTTCTCCTTGCTTCACCCCTTCTGCCGTTAGAACAATCCACGCACGAACAAATAACGACCCATCGCCCCTCCCATTATCAACCCCTGCAACACACGCATCCCTTACAAGTCCCTCGGGATGATCCAGCAGCGTATCCTCAACCTCCGTCGCCGCAACTTGCAACCCCTTCACCTTGATCATCTCCTTAATCCGATCAAGATAATGAATCCGATCGCACTCATCCCGCATCACCAAATCCCCCGTGCGCAACCACTCCGGCTCCGCAAACAGCTCAGCCGTCGCCTTTGCATCTTTAAAATACCCCGGTGTTACAACCGCGCCTCGCACCCAGAACTCGCCCTTCTCGCCCCTGGTTACATCTTTCAAAGTGTCTGGGTCGACAATTCGTCCAGACATGCCAGATAGCAAATACCCAATCGTACCCGGTAACGCAGGTTTCAGCCCAAAAATACCAGTGACACCCGGATTAGCGATGCTGGCCGCCTCGCTGAGTCCGTAACCGCTCGGAATCGGTGTCGCAGCACCTTGCGGTAGTTTCTTAGCGAGCTGGTACGCCACGTCTGGAGGCAGATACGCGGCTCCGCTGCCAGCACTGACTACAGAACTCAAATCGTATTGTTCCGTCAAGGGACTCTGGGCGAGTTGGCGGACAATTGGGGGCACAAGATGCAAATGCGTTATCTTGTACTTCTGGATGCTGCGGAGAGCGAGGGGCAAGTCCCATTTTGGAAGCATGACAGTTGTGTTTTTGAGGAGGTTGATGCGCAGGATCCAGACAATCATGCCGTAGGAGTGATACATGGGGATCACGCCGAGGGTTGTGACGGGGGTTAGGGGTGGGTTGCCAATGAAGCGGGCGGTTTGGACGGAGGTTATCAGGGATTGGAGGCCCGAGCATAGGCCGTTGGTGTGGGTTATCATCATTGCCTTTGGGAGACCAGATGTGCCGGAGGATTGGAAGAGATAGGCCATGCGGTTTCCGCCGTGGAGTTTGCGTGGGTGCTCGGCGAGCTGGGAGCCTTGTTTTACGAGAGATTCGATTGTACGGTGTCCGGATATGGTATCGAGATTCGGGTTGTCGCTCAGTACAATTATCTTTGCGGGGTTTAGTTTGAGTTTTAAAGAGAGATTGTCACCCTCTCCGGATCCTAGTTTGATTGCTTCTTCCAAGACTGGCAGTAAGGTCTCGTGGCACATGATACTCGTTATTTGCATCTTTCTGAGTACCCACCATAATTCGTACGGTGTACTTGCCGGACTGATGCCGCCAAACACCAATTGGGACCGGAAACAGGCATGTGTTACCATTGGGTAATGGATATGGTTTCGTGAGAATAAGGCTAGAATCTCGCCCTCTTCAGTGCCGTCGACAGGGCTTCTATCCAAGCCGAGTGGATTTGGTCCGTCATGGCGCAAAACACGTGCGAGTGCGCAGACTCGAGCATAGAAGCTGTGAAGGGTGACGACTTCCTCCGTGACTGCATTGATGATGAGAGGGTAGTCTTCGGGTAGTGGATTGTTCGGTGGGAAGCAAAACTCGTGGATGTTGAGGTCATCCGGTATAGGCGGAAAGGGACCGTATGGTGACGTGAATATTGGTTCGTTTGTAGGCTGGTATTTGAATTCACGAGGATCCGGGGACTCGGGGCCTAAGAACCTGGACCAATGCGGTTTCAAAAGATTGTGTGTCATGTCAAAACGAGGACAGGCTAGGTAGTTTGCTAGTCAGAAGGCTTCTAGGATCCATTTGAGGCCTTTAGAAATACAGCGTGAGTACAGGCAGGCTAAACATTTCCATATTGAACTTCCGAGGTGAAGCACGCCCCGCGTTTCTGCCCACGAATGATCTTCGTGTCGTGCGGGGGAGCCTAGGCATCTTGCGTTCTAGTACGTATACTATAAGGAGAGTTGGGATCGGTGCGATTTGTTGAGAAACGTCGGTAGTACTGTCCGAAGGGACGGGCCGAACACCATCCCAACGTCAATCCAACGTTTGGCGTACAACGTGCGCGTGCGGATACAATCCCAAAGCGATTGGAAAATCTTTTGATTGGCCCTCAAGTCTGGTTTACCGCCTGCCTTCATGCGGCTCCAAATATTTTCACATCCGTGTTGCCTACACTTGCTGCAGGTGGCCTAAGACTTGCATACGTACACCCTGCATTGGTTCTCGTTGGTTTCAGCTGACACCTCCTTATGCTGGGCCTCGTCGAACTTTCGCGCGGCCATCAGCCAATCCGCAAACATGCCTGGAATATTCTGATCAAATATCATGCGTATGCAAGAAGCCAACACGTACCCTAGCTGTTGAGATGTGGGTTTAGGCGCGCGTGTGGCGGTGAACGTTCCGAGTTGTTCTCACACGCGACCTTCCTAGGATCGCCGCGCTTAAGTCTCAGCCTCAGCCTTCTCCAGTTTTTGGCCCCAAAAACGCCGTAAATCCGCCTTGCGCCTTTATAACCCTCGTGCCACCCTCCCCTGTACCTTCAGCCGTTATTTTTGGAGATTTACATTTCTTCTTTAACATTTCTCTTAGCAGGTCCCAGTAGCGGCCATGTCTTCCGACTATGCAAAGAGCGACACAGCGCCGGTGAACAAAGGCACGTTACCTGCACTGTGGTCTGCAAAACACATCCCTCATAGTCCGGAGTATGGAGATCAATACGCATCGATTGGAGACGCATACCAGCCGAACTCAACAGTAGCGGCTGAATGGGAAATCCATGACCCGTAGGTTGTTTAAAATTCACGCTGTAACACCAGGTTGGATGCTAAACCCTCGCAGGAGAAGCGAAAGGTTGCCGTATTTGGCTCATGTCAAGTCATTGTCAACATCATGGAAGACACTCCGCCACTTGGCTGATTGGATGCAAGTCGGCACAACGCCACTACGATGGAAAGACATCAAGGAGATCCCTGGAGAGCGCGAACGGCGTGCAAACAAGACAAACATCACGTTTGTTGAGTATAGGCCCGCTTCCAAACCCAAAGCAATCCCCATCAAGACACCTTCGGCACTTCGTGAGACTCTTGAATCGTTATCACATGAGCCCTCCAAGGAGCCTCCTCTTCGGTTGTTCGTCGTAGAGGACCTTTCTCAACAAGTCATAGAGCTTCTAGGACAGCGCTTCGATATTGATCCGCTGTTTTTCCGTGAACAGATTGCCGATTACGTATGGTACAATACTCGAGACCCATGGGCAGCACCGCCTGCTCTCGTTTCTAGCATGAAGCACCGCCAATGGTTCAGAATGCGAAACATGCGGTTACGATACCACAGGACGGTGGAAGATTTTGAACAGTCACAAGGAGAGGCTAACACTTGGAATGTGCTACGCCGTCCCGACAACGACGAGAACCACTGGCATTATATGGACGCAGAAGGCGCCGTAGTGTCCATTATGCGTACACGCACTTGCATGTGGATTGGCAAAGACAAGGAGTGTGGATATGGAACAGTCGGTATCGTGTTACTGGATCCAACAATCAGTCGAGGACAGCCACTTTGTAAGTGTTTCTTTCCACCATAGCCCACCAAGTCTGGTATACCCAACTTTTACAAGCCCAAACTGACCCCAACAGGGTATGACCGTAGTAACTGGCTACCGACCCCAAAGATGGAAACAAAAATCTATCCATCAATAAAATCATCCGTCTCGTGGTTTGAAGACATTGTGCAGATGACAACCGCCTTCCCGTGGTTTGAACGATCAGAAGGCCACGAAATCAACGCCCAAGTCCTCGCCAAACCAACCATCTACACCATCTGTGCAGAATGGCTCGTAGTATGCGACTACGTGAAAGCGCGCCTGAGCCAGATAGAATGGGAGCTAGAAAAGCCGCACCTTTTCCGATCCAAAGGCGACGCCATTGACCACTCACTGAACCGTCTGCACACATGGCGCCGCCAGATACCAGTGTTCCGAGAAATGGTAGCAGAGACACTAGAGCACGCACTTCCAGCCGCAGCACGCCTGACATCACCATCACCCCAGCCCGCAACCGCACCATCCTCACCTATCTCCTACACAGCTCGATCCGTCATACCAGACAACGTTATCATTAATTTCGACAACATCGACGGCTTCGAAGACATCGTTCCAGATTTCCGACGCGTCCTCGCTGCAGTCAACGAACTCCAGGAACGAGTCGATCGTCTGACGAGCATCGTCACATCCGAGATTTCCATCGAAGACTCGCGGCGCGGACTCAAGGAGAGTCACGACATGGCGCGCATCACGTGGCTGGCAACCGTATTCATCCCCCTGACGTTTGTCGCGGGTTTGTACAGCATGAACGAGAGTGTTTCGGCGCTGAAGTCGACATACGGATGGTACTTTCTGACTGCGATCCCATTCACGTTGTTTGTTATGGCGATTGGGTGGGCAGTTGGCGGTGGGAGCTTGAAGCCGTGGAAGAAAACTACTAGTACGACGCAGAGGGGGGTGGCTGTTGTAAAGGATAAGAAGGTGAATTGATGTGAGTGAGAGTGCGCCATATAAGGAGATAAGTGCACGTGATTGTGGCTGGCCAGCGACGGCCGTTGACTGGTGTCGCTCGCCCCACATGCCAGTAAAGGTATAGCTGTTATGGCTGATGATGGCGGTGCGAGCGACGCCAATTAACAGCCATCGCTATATAGGGGGGAGGAGCGACGCTAATCAACAAGTGTCGCTGTGCAGAGGAGGCTAAGCGACAATTGCCGATTAGTTGCCCCTCTGCCAATCACCAGCCACACCTATTATATTACTGCCGGCAAGACCAATAGGCAGGAAAGCAGAGAGGACGGGCAACACCAATCGACAGCTGTTGCCCGCCGCTGCGGCTGCTGACTGCTAGACGAGAGATGGGAGTCCTTGGCATCTTGGTATGACTCTGGTGAATGAGAGCATATATTATTAGAGCTAATCAGATTGCATTTCTTCTCGCACCAAACACCACTTGGTTCGTCCTAATTTGCAATCAAAGCGTAAATCTAAAGGCCGGGTGTCGATGTCCAAGTCTACCAGCATCACTTTGCAGTATTCTGTCATCCCTCTCACCATTCTTCCTCTTCTTGTTCTCCCAGCTGAGGTACAGACACTGCATGGCCGCTAGGATGATTGTAATCACCAGCGCCCCGAGACTAATAGAATGTCCCAAGATGTATCTTGGAGCATCACGCTGTAAATATATGAATGTTCCGATGAACGCCGAGCAGTTCGCAATGGAGATGATGAGCCCGATCCCAACAGCTCTCACATAGTGTGGAGCGAGGTTGTTTGACGCCCAGCCCTCATCATCAATCAGCTACAGTACGGCAGACAAAACGACAAGGAAGCTTACCATGAGCATAGGTGAGCCCTGGAAGACACCAATGGCAACCAAAAAGGTCCCAGCATACCGCACTGCGTTGGTCGTTGCCACGATCAACATTACATACCCACATATACCCAGAGCACAACCTCCGATGATGAAGTATCCCCTATTCTTGAGTCGGTCGGAGGCATACGCTGTGCCGATGACTGTAAGAAAAGCGGCCATATTGGGAGGTACGGTAAAGAGCTGTGCTGTTGTACTTTGATATCCCATTCCCGCTATAATGCTCGGGAGGAACAACGAGAAACTCTGAGAGTACATTAGTATCAAAAAATCCCCAATAAGTGAAGATAGTGGTACTTCTCTGCGATACTTACGTATAAAGGGACCAATAGAAAGAACCATATAAAGGCAGAGAGATATGTCTGGGGAGCCAAAAGCGCCATCTTGACCCAGTACCAACTAAACTTCTCATCATCCACATCTACACCGGTAGATCCACCTGCATCAATACGCATACGGCGCAGGGCCCACTCTTTCTCTTCATCCGTGAGAAAATGCGCTGCAGCAGGTGTATCCGGCATAAAGAAGAAGCACACAACCCCAAAGACGACTGTCGCCGCACCCTCAACTAGCCATCTTATCAGCACTTTGAAATTCAAACCCAACCATCACCTCGAGACTCGAAGGAGAAAAAAAAAGATGAAATCTTACTAAAAAATATCCACGGCCACCTCTCATACCCGCCCACCCGTATCCTCGCCAACCCACTCGCCAACAACCCCCCAAACGCCCCAGACAACGGCGCAGCACAATAAAACAACCCACTCCTCAGCAACATCTCCCCCCGCCTATAAAACATGGCAAGATAAATAATCACGCCCCCAAGTATCCCGCCCTCAAACAACCCCAACAGCAGTCTACACGCCACAAGCCCTGCAAAGCTCGTCACGAACCCCATCATCGTGCATACCAGGCCCCAACATGTGATGAGGGTGGGCAAGTAGATACCGGCGCGCAGCCGCTTGACGAGCAGGTTTGATGGTACGTCGACGAGGATGTAGGGGATGTAGAAGACGAGGAGGGCGATGTTGAAGCGCGTGCCGGTTGTGATGGAGAGGGAGGTGGTGAGGCCGGCTATGCGGGCGTTGCCGATGTTGCTGCGGTCGATGAAGGAGAAGAGCCTTGGCGGGTTGGTGGGTTAGATGTGTATGGGGTGTTGAGGGGATGGG
>JAODYD010000011.1:813848-909191 GCA_026262445.1 Bipolaris bicolor | reverse complement strand
AATGGTTTGACTGTACCATATTCCGAATAGCCAGGGGAGAATGCGAAGGTCGAATTTGCGGTTGAGGCGCTTGTCGAGGGCGGGATTGAAATCTTCGGGTATGACAGTGGTTTTTTCAATGTGTGTGAGTTCTGGGGTATGATGTTTCTCCATGTCAAGTGCACTTATGGAGAGTTATTTTTTTTTTCAATACAAGTAACTCATAGACTTAGGCAGCGGCAAGTGTGTTGGGGGACACGACGAAAAGCGTTGCGACAAAAAGATATATTGAAATTTACAGCATCTAAGGAATTCCCAAAACCAAGTGTGTCGAAAAGGAAACAGGGTATTAATGTATATTCTAAATCCTTCTCATCAACACTGATAGGCTACTTCCCCTCATATTGTCTCCCCACAATGCGGGGAAGAAGGATTCAAAGGATCGACAATATGATGCGGGGGCAAAGGTAGGTACTATCTCACTGAAAGACATGCCGAAGGAAAGACAGCAGTAGTAGTGTGGTGCTCCGCACCGAATCCCACATGAAACAGGATCTTCTTTTTTGTAAATGGGGATGTACAAGGTAAGACGCCTCCAAAGGGGGATAGCGTGGTGGTGGAGAAAAGAGACAAGGTTGGTAAGCGAGTCAACACAATTTGAAGTAAGCTAGTTTTGGCTGAAAGCCTATCGATACTTGTAATGACGCCTAGACGCTTGTTTCATTGCGTCATGAACGCCCAAAAGCCCCTGGCAGCCACAATGCTCGGCAGATCCACGATGCGGTAGAAGAGCTCTGATAGGAGTGTAACAAGGGGTGCGCACACTAGGAAGCATACCAGGCCATTCACACCATTGGCTGTCCCTGATTCAGCCATGTGTTGGTAGGTCTTGATACCGACGGTGTAGATGATGATGGATTGGACCAGGAAGAAGCCTGCGCCTTGTAAGTAACTTTCTGAAGTTGGCTGTGAAAAGAAGTGCACTTACTGAAACTCCTCCTGCCGAGGGCGACAAAGAAGCTGCCGGATAGTATGCTACGGGGCATTTCAAAAGTCTCAATCAAGAGTGTGGATCCCAGAATGATGAGATAGTTATCGATACGAGCCATGGGCAGGTCAAGATCCACATTCTCATTCAGCAAGCCACCTGTGTAGATGCCAGTGTGGCTGTAGATTTCGTCGTTGCGTAGGTCCGTCCTCCATGAAATGAACAAGAAGTGCAGAAAGACACCAACGAAGACCATAAGTGCGTAGATTGGCCAAAAGGGGATTGTAGACTTGCCGATGTTGAAACCACGCTGCGAACGCGAGGCAAAGTTCATGTTGAGCACGGCGTCTGCAATGAGGAGACCAGTGATGCTATACCACGCCCAGCTCTGCACCCAGAATCCAGTGACGATAAAGGCAAGCATTGCCTTGACACGCCAGGACATACGGGTGTTGGGTACAATGACCATGGTCATGTAGACAGTGTAGCTTTGCTGGAAGAGTACAGAGACGATCCAGAGAGTGCCAGAGGGAAAGATGTTGTTGGCAGCCTGATTACTGTATTGCTTGTTGATCCAGAAGATTTCGAACATGGAGTTGAAATACACAAGGAAGTTGCGCATGCGCATTGGAACGGTTGTCGAGATGTTCCCGGTAGACTCCAAGAAGTCAGAGATGTAATCAGTGGATGTAGTACTGAAGGCTGCTGCTGCGATTGAGTACGCAACAAAGGTTGGAATCCATAGTCTGACGCCGCGACGAAAGACACTGGATGCGCCCACCTCCCGCGTCTTGTTAGCGAGATATGGTAGGCATATTGTTCGAGCGGAAAGGAAAATGATCCATCCATAAATCAAGGATGGATTACAGAAGATGACCGAAAACGACTTGCGGAGTCCAATCTGGTAGGAGGGTCCATCGACATTTTTTGAGTCGGGGACGGCTGCTGGAAGGAAAGTCTGGAAGAAAACAAAGAGAAACGATTGAACCACAAACAGACCTCTGAGCCCAATGAGGTAGTTCTGGTTCATGGCGATGCCAGTCGCATACGGACTCGACGATGACGTAAACATTGCCAAAGGAGAGGATAGAAGTCCGGACTTCATAATGGGGGGAAAAGGGCGTTGATGCTGTACGCAAGTTGAGTAAAAGACCTAATATTAGGAAAAGCGACACTTCGAACAGGAGTCCAAAAAAATGGTCACCGCCCTCGTCTCAAGACGTCACAGCCACTTGCGATCAAGGGCGCCCGCACAGTCTCTGTAAAACACATCCTCCCGATAACACGAAACTTGCAGGCCCTTGGGTCACCCCGGGGGAGACCCGAGATCAACGCCTTGGCTCGCCGAGAAAAAAAACAAAGACTAATGTAGCTCGGGAGATCCTCCTTTTCTGGCGTATTGCCTCGCCTCCCAAGTGCAGAACTGCCAGCCTGAACTGGTTAGATTTAGCTACAGGACGTGTTCCCGCGAAGAATGCGTGGCAGCAAGTTGTGCATGTCAAGGGCTTGTTTGACTGTAGCGTCTTGGCCTTTTGGGTTGGTGAAAGGGAAACTGTGGATAAGCGTTACAGCGTTACATACGTTTAGTGGATTGAACAGGAACGGCGCGAAAGACTCGTGTCCACGCATCCTTTGGTCGGCAGCGATTCAGCTAAACCTGCTAGCTGAAGCATACTACCGGAACCTCGGTTGGGAGGGAATGCGACAAGGTTCTCTTTGCATGACAGGCTGCGCGTCTTTTGTCTTATCCTTCCTTTGAAATGAGTCGTGACGTCGGTGGAAGACACGGCAGATATTTTCGACAGACGGAGAGCATCTTGAGAGTTGAGTGGCACAAAACCACGACAAAAGTAAAAACGCCAATCGCCGGCATTGCCCTGGCATGTGCCAGCGCCTCCTCAGCGCCCACAGCGCCTCCGCAACCCCCACTCGACAAGGGTGGTATCAGAGTGGACGGAGAAAGAAGGGCAAGGCGGAGTGTGCCAAGACCTGCTGCTGTTCCTGAAAGGACAATAAACAACCTGACTCACGAAGGTGAGGCTGAAAAGTAAGTTCCCAGGGGTACCTGGATACATTCCACATTTGTTTTGGCGCCCTGGATAGGACGCTGTGCCCGAGCTCGACTTAAGCTTGCGGCCCGCCAATGTCAGCCGCCAGCCACAAACACGACTTGGGCGATGTTCATCCCACACGTTGCACTAATGCGCCCAGAGTGGGGGCCGAGCACATGCTCGGCTTGTGTCGATCGGCCGCGTGTCGGTCATGTAATCTCCCGAAGATTTCCTGAAGTCACTCTTACAGCCTTACACTGGCCGCTTGCAGGGAAAGCGGTCAGGCACAGTGGGGCGGCGATATGTGCCCGTTGCCAATCTTTGACTGAACGGGGTGATCTTCATATCTGAATGAGTCGAGTCCACCCTCGCCGACCAGCGAAGATTTGCGAAATGGGAATTCTCTGCAACTCCCATAGCGCCACGTCTGTTGCTGTCGCCGTGCATGCTCTAGAGTAGTGATGAGATAACACAACATGCCGAGTCATATTGGCTGACATCTCAAACACCCGACAATATCTCCACTCGATGCATCGCGATGTTGAGACACCCAATCGACTGGTTCAGGAGATGCTGTCCGTCATTGCACCTCATCAACACAATCCACGAATAACAAATAGCGAACGCGAGAGG
Source organism: Bipolaris bicolor (assembly GCA_026262445.1). Classification (NCBI taxonomy): domain Eukaryota; kingdom Fungi; phylum Ascomycota; class Dothideomycetes; order Pleosporales; family Pleosporaceae; genus Bipolaris; species Bipolaris bicolor. Next base: position 905,540 of record JAODYD010000011.1, on the reverse strand, counting down.
CTTGTGTAAGGTGGAAAAAAGTATTTTTGATATTATGGAAATATGTTTGTGGGCCAATATCGCCCATGTCCTCTACTCAAGCCGCGTAACTATTTATACCTAAGAAAAGAAAAGAGAGGGCTGGTCCCCTCAGCCCATTGAGGGTATGCACATAATCATTAAGATGGAAGGTCCAGACCGCCAAGCCTACTTCCTGGCTGTTGGGTTCCAAGAGCTGTACTTGACAAGCTGGCGCGCATGGCCATACAGACCAATAGTCGCACTGAGAACAAGGTAAAATGGGTACAAGACGGAGAAGAGAATGATCATCTTCCTTGTCACAAACTCGGACTTGACCTGGTTGGTGATCCAGAGCGTAGCAACCAAGCAGATAACACTGTAATCGGAGGTTAGCGAGGTCCGGGATCTAAGCGATGTATCGGTGACACGAACCTAATAATGAAAAGCCACTGTGAGATAGGGTACTGGAAATAGACCAGCTTCCACAGCTCCTCCCCGTTGGTCGGGAACTTGACGATAACGAACGATGCCACAAGACAGGTGTATTGTGTAACCAGATAGTAAGATGACTCGCGGATGAGCAGCAGCGATAGCATACCAAATCGGGCTGTGAAGCTCCGCTTGGCATGTTCCTCATGTAAGGGATCCTTGACGCCGTTCCAAACCATTTTCATGTGACGCATGCTGGCCTGAGCCCATCCCTGAGCCCATCGGAGCCGCTGCTTCCAAAAGGCGGCAAAGGTCGTAGGAGCCAGCTCATATGAAGTAACATTGAGATCATGAACGGTCTTAGCGCCCTTGGAGAATGCGCGCAACGCCGAATCAATGTCCTCGGTTAACATGCTCTCGTCCATTTTGAGATCACGGAGGAGTGATGTGCGCCAATAACCATTCGATCCGCAGAAAAGTCCGAAGCCCCACATTGTCGAACGACCAGGGTGCGATACAGCGTAGATCTTGTCAAATTCTACGGATATCATGTTGGTCATGAATGAGTCTTCCGAGTTGAACACGATACACCGGCCTTGGACGATATCCACGTCCTTCTCTGCCATGAATCGTTCAGCCGCCCACCGGGGTGCGTTGGGGTGGGGGTAGTGGTCGCAATCGTAGATCGCAATTAGGTCTGATCCCGTATCTAACGTGAAGAAGTAGTTGAGATTGTCGGCCTTAGACGTCGAGCCGGGAACCTTGATAACTCTAGCGTGAGGGAAGCGAAGTGGCAGCTCGGCGAGCTCTGTCTCCAGCGGCTCGATTGGCTTTGGGGTGTTGTAAAGTACATTAATTCGGATTCGATCGCTAGGGTAGGCAATCTCCTTGAGCGCGTAATAAGCGCGGTCCATGATGATGTCCTGCTCGTTGGGCAGATAGGCAACGATGAGAAGATCCAAGATGGGTAGTTGGCTGTCTGGCGTAGGAAAGTGCCATTTCCTGTCTTGGGCTTGAGTAACCACTTCCCTTGCCTCGCGACAGGGTGTGATACTGAAGAAAGCCTCGAGCACCGTGGTACCGGCAATGTAGAAGTTGGTACACATGTAGATAAACCAGAAGATAGCAATGAGGCTATCACTGCAATACATGTACATGCAGACCGAGAAAATATAATAGGAGACGACGAGGCCGAAGGGCGTCCATTCCGAGATCCACGAAGATGACTGTCCAATAACTTGGGATGGAGAAAAATTACTCTTTGGGGCGGTCTTTTCGGTGATGCAGTTTGTAGGAGAGACGTCTCCCACCTCAATTACGCAATCCTTGTTGTCAGACATCTTGTAACGAATGAATGATGTGACAGTAACGATCGGAGAAGGAGTCGAATCAAAGAGAGTGTGACTACTGTAGCAAACCTCAAACGAGTGAAGGGACGGACACAGATGATATATCAGGCTCCAAAGGCCAAGTTTGATGACTGCGGGAAGAAAAGGGTGTGGCGAACAGCCAACGTCCTGCCAAAAAAGGGACCACTGTGCGTATGGGTTCACCTGAACTGTGCAATGGCGCTCAGGAGAGCTGGTCTCCGCATCAACTTACCGCTCGATGTAGGATCGGCAGTGGCATCAGCAATGCCCGACCCTAACATTGGGATGCGAGTGGGTCGACCGTGGGAGGCTCAAAGGTCCATGCTTTTGCTCGAGTATTTTTCACATTGTCCAGCGAGGAGAATTTGCCAAGTTGGGCGTCGAACCAGCGTTCCTCATGCACAGCAGCTAATAGGATGCTTTTTTGTAGCAATGTCGCCCACATTGACAACATGCTTCTTGCATGCAGAATAGACAAGTCGAAGGGGGGAGGGGGGCCAAGGGCCAGGAGGCTAGGCGAATGAGCATTTCCGTTTGCTCTAGGGTGATTATCGATCTGGGTATGCGGCATATTGGTGCGACGGAGGATGCGGAAGCTGAGAGATCGATCACTGCTCTAAGGTAGGTGTAGTTCGGACAACACATTCCTACAGGAGCAGGGAACAGCCACTAGAGTACAGTAGAGCGTGCATGGCGGAGGCTAATTATCCTGGAACAAGGTGGAACACGGCGAGATAATGCTGGTGGCGAAGATCACTGATGTGGACGGGGGGTGGCCATGACGGGTCGTCAAGATCATCTCAACAAACGTGGGAGGATGGAGGCAGAGTGGGAGGCAGGCCCGTGCTAGCGTGGGCGCACGGCCCGCTGCAGTGCACGTCTCCCGGCCTACTGGTGACGCCTTGCACAACCCCTCCGCCTCTTGCGACAGCTACTCAGGCCAATGCGACAACATTTGCCATGATTTCACTATCTGACGGGCCCGCCAAGCAAAGCTTGCAGAGCTTTTTGGCTTGTTGCATGGCGCACGGCTGAAAGCCCGCTCCGATGATGACTTCAAGGGGCCCGGTCAAGGCTGTGTGGCAGAAAGGGGAACTTTTGCCGCCTTCTGCTATCCACTGAAGCGCCCGCCATGGCTGCGGCTCCTCCTGGTCCGAAAAGCGTTGTTGCACGTTTGTTCTAAGTCTCTTTGATTAGTCCTGGGTGACTAGCGGCATGACGACAGACAAATACCGCCTTTTGAATTTGAACACGCGGTTTCGTTCTCCTTCCTTTGTTCAGTCATCCGGTCTTCCTCATGTTTTCCTCGGCTCTCCTTGGACTTGCCTTGGTGCAAGTCCTGCCTGTCTTTGCAGAGGTTTCTCGTGGAGCAGAGAACTGTACGTGCGGGTTCTACGACAGTCAGACCAATGAGCTTTACACCGACTCTATCATTGTCTACTTCAATGAAACATCAGGATTACCAGTCGATTTTGTGGCTGAAGAATTTGAGCAAAACTATGCCAAGGACTGGGTATGATACTATTCTTATATGTCATGAGTATTTGGGTTCTTTAGCTAATATCCTTCCTAGAACGCTGTCTTCCGTGAGGGTGCCTCTCCGGACAATGTACGACTTGACAATGGCAAGTCTCTGCAGCTTGTAGTGCAGCCTACAACAAAAGAACATCTCGTCCAAGGTGCTAGTCTTCGCACCAAGAGGCGTGATATTCAGCATGGCTCTTTCCGGACCTTGATGAGGCCTGCATATCTGGACGTCTCGGGCACAGCTACCACCATGATGTGGAAATACAATGAGACTGAGATAACAGAGCTCAGTGTCATGAACAATGATCGTCTAACCCAGCCTTGGGTTGGTACCTTTGTCAACAACGAATTCACCACCCGCAATCTTGGAATGAACTTCAGTCAGCTCATCAACGGCACTGCTGCAAACAGAAATTACACCACACTAGGTGGTGGGCTTAGTAATGGCAGCATCAATCCGTGGGACTTTACTGAGTACCGTATCGACTGGACGGAAGACTACATCAATTTCTATATTGGTGGTAACTTGACCCGCACTGTTGAGCACAAGAAAAACAAGGGGATGCCATCAGTCCCTTCTGCTTTATTCTTCAAGCACTGGTCGACGGGTAACCGTTTTTCGATGCGTGGGCCTCCTCGCAATGGAGAATCAGTTGCTGACATTGGCTGGATCCGCATGTTCTTCAACTCGTCAACGATGAACGAAGACTCTCGCGAGGACTTTGTTGCACGTTGTCCCCTCACTGACGCGTGCGCCATGGACGACTTTGAACTGCGTGGCTCTACCCCATACGCGGAAGAAGCTCTGGATCACTGGAAACAGGATGGACATAAAGACATCAAGCGCATGCCGGCACTCTGGATCTCCGTCTCCTGTCTTGCCATCTCAACTCTTCTTCTTATACACACATTCATTCGACGTCTAGCGCCCAAGATCAGCAGAGCAAGTTCCAAGCCAGCCCCAGCAGCTCCAGCAGCCTCAGAAGGGGAATCCCCGAAGCCTGAAAGTGGTGCGGGTGCCTTTACTGAGAGTACATTTACTATGGAATCTACGGATATGTTTTCACGTCCCGGATCTGGCCACGATCCTTCTTCTCCAAAGCGCCGTTCTGTGGATGATATGACTATCGAGAGGCTAGATGCGAAGCCCGGCTGCTCGACACTTGGAGGATCTACACCCAGGATCGATCTGTCTCGTGTCAATTCCATCATGTCAGACAGTCGCACCACTACACCCTACGCAAGTAACTTCAACACTAGTCGGGATGACGTCTCCAACTTGGCACCACCTATTCCGGGAATGACATCGCTCAAGCACCACGATTCGATGCTCACGCTAACCGACCCACGGGCCACACTTTCACCACGCCCAGACAAGGTCCAAATGGAGACTGTTACCGAGTCCGCTCTACCAGCTCCGCGTATGCGCCCGCAGCCTCCACCAAAGCGGAACCGTATCGACCATCTTGCTGGTCTCACCGCACTCTGCTCACTCGTCGTCACCATTATGCATTTTGGTCTTACTTTTGTCCCTGCCATGGTCCAACCAGGTGCGGATGCACACAATCCCTCTGAGCCGTGGGCACAAAGAATCATCGGCCCCTTCTTGCTCAACCAGATGTGGCTTGGTGTCTTTTTCACTACCTCTGTTCGTTTCCTGACTGCTCCTTACCTACGTAAAGGCAAGATGGAGGAAATTGCCAAAGCAGCTGTGCGTCGAACACCGCGTCTGATGATTCCTGTTGCCTCAGTCGCGCTGCTCGAATACTTCTTCGTTGACGTTGGTGCAACCAAGTTTCTCCAGTACATCCCCAGTCTTACCTGGTCGACCTGGCCATACGTCACTCGCTACCAAAATTTCGGTCAGTACATTTCCGAGATTCTTGAACTCATCTACCTCGTTCCCAATGCTGTTCCGCAAATCACGCTGCATTACTGCACCGGTGTGCTCTGGACCATTGCTGTACAACTTCAAGGCTCGTGGCTTGTGCTCCTCGGCGCCGTTGTTGTTTATGAGATCAAGACACCATGGAAGCGCATGTGCTACTATGCCTTCTGCCTCATCAACCACTGGTATGCTCAATCATGGGGCACATATCTCTGGCTGGGTCTGCTGCTCACCGACCTTGACGTGACCTACAAGTGGAAGGCGTACCTGGCTACACGGACGGCCGCCTACTATGCGACACTAACCTTCTTCTGGGGTTGTGTCATTGCGGGTTTCATGGTCAACGTTGTGCCCATATGGGTGGAGACGACTTTCAATTTCAGCACTGCGGAGCGAGGTGTCCACCCTGACCCTACTACGGGTGAAGCAATTCGCGACACTGAACGAAATGGATACCCAGCTTACAACACGCCGCGTCTTAACGGTCTCCTCTTTGCTGGTGGCATGCAAGCCGTTGTCGAACTCTCTGCAGTTGTACAATGGATCTTATCAACGCCTCCTTTCCTAATTCTCTTCCCCCACGTCTTTACAATCTACCTAATTCACGGTCTTGTGTTCTGGTCCTATGGCTCCTGGCTCATGGTGTTCCTCGCGGACCGCGGCTTCAGTTACGGTATCAACGTAGTCATTGTAGGCGTAACCTCTTACGGTGTGCTCTTCGCCTGTCTTCCCATTGTCACGCCTGTGATTGAAGCACTCGGAAAGGATATGACGGCCATGGTATGGATGACAGCCACGAAGAAATCGCCTCCACGCCGGCGCACCCTGTTTCCTTACCCTGATGACCTATTCACCAGTCGTGTACCCAACGAAAAGGAAGAAGAGAACAAGGCCAACAGCAGCGATGTCGAAACAGGCCTGGCTCAGCGCCAAAGCGATGAAAGCACAATGTACCACGCACGCAGCACTTTCAGCGAAAAGGGCAAAGGCAAAGCACCCGCCTCAGTTGGCGTACACGAGATGCAAGCGTTCGCCCTTAACGAAGAACAACAGAACGACAGACGATCAAGCAGTCCAATGGTGAGTCGGTTTAGCGGATAATTTTCTCCCTTTTTTTTCCTTCCCGGAATCCTAGTATACTATTCCTATTTTTTTTGTTCTTGTTGCCCAAAGTAAACATGGGGAATAGGGCTGTCTCCCGGCGTATGTTTGTTTGAATCTATGCGAAAGCAAATTCCATCACAAATTCTCTGTTCATAGATGCATTATTTTTCGCTGTACAACCCGCACGTACGCATACACTCTCATGTTCCCACACTCCCACAAGCGCATAGACGATATAGTAGTATTAGTGGATGGTTCGAAAAGGATAATTCCCCTTACCCCATGGTTTCGGAAACGTTGTTTCGAAACCCTGCCTCCCTCCCTGCCCCCTTTTCTGAATATGTCCTCTCAGGGTCCTTACTGCTCGTGTTTTGTTTCTCTTTTTTTCTGTATCCTGGCAATTGCTGTTCTTGTGTTTTGTTGCTTCTTTTTGTGGCGTTGCGCAAAAACCCCTTGCCAGTTCTATCTTGAGCGTCCGCGCTTGGCTCGATCGGTGGTTCAGGCCTATAAATAATACCATGCCCGTTTTATGTAGTTTGTTTTCTTCAAAGGGAAAGGAAAGAGGGAAGTTAATGCCCATGAATATAAAAGATGTTTGAAAACAGGTATCGTGAAACGAAACGACTTTTTCTCGGTCTTGTGCATTGGGAGTCGACGAGTACTTTCAAACGCGAAATCTTTGTTTTCGTGCTTTGTTGAGGAGAAGGGTGTGGTGATGAGGTGTGGTGTGTTTTCTCCCTGGTGCATCCTTTGGCATGATTTCGAGTATGGCTTATTTGTGCACTGCAATTAACAGAGGAAGTTTGTTCTTTAGATTATTAGGTATGGTTGACGAAGTAGTGAAGCTGTCAATTCGAGCAAGAGCGATAGAATAGTAGTGAGCTTCATGGAAAGCTAGTAATCAGTCCAAGCTCGAATATTTAAGTGGAATTTTTTGGGCTTAGTTGAGTTTTAATTTAACAAATCAAGTCACAGAAGTGAATTGTTGGAAGATGGATATTGAATGTTTTTAGGGTGGAAACAAATTTCCATTTGGAGTATGGTTGGCGCAGAACAAGGTCTTGTGGAGAGAGGATGCTCCCTATTTACATAGCTAAAATGAACCCTAGCAGATCAAAGTAAAATCGGGGTGTATTGCAGAGCTAACGGCAATAATCACAATTGCATGATATGTTGTTGTCAATTCAGTCATGTCTAAAATGTCTTCCACATCCCCTGACATATCGTGTTCCAATAATTTTCCCGACGTGACAGCTCACGGAGTTACGTCATGCAATTTCAGATATAAGTCGCTGACGAAGAGTCACTCTCAGGCAACCCAGCCTAAAACAACGTGTATGATCCACTCATGTTGTAGAGTCATGACCTGTACGTATGGATTGGTAATACGTCTCGCGCTTGGACCTGACTCTAACACCGAACGGCGAAGAGAACTCAAGCATGCGGACAAAATCGCTAGTGCAACGCCCAAAGTCGCACGTACATACATATACTTAATACCTGAGCACCCAAAATACCATTCCACAAACTCTGCCTCCAATGCCCGCATTCGACCCCATCCCGCAAACAAGCCAGGCGCGTCTTGACGCATCGCTCCCCGACGCGCCACTCGACATAGCAACGCTGCTAGCCCACCCGCCAACACCAACGTCCGAAAAGCCCAAAACAGTCCTCTACCTAGCCTACGGCTCCAACCTCTGCAACGAAACTTTCCGCGGCGCGCGCGGCATCCGCCCTCTCTCGCAAATCAACGTCGTAGTCCCCTCGCTACGCCTAACCTTTGACCTACCCGGAGTCCCCTACAAAGAGCCGTGCTTCGCAAACACCGCGCGGCGCACACCCTCCGCGCAGGAATACCACAAAGATGCGTGGCACAAGGGCCTCGTGGGCGTGGTGTACGAAGTCACGCTGTCAGACTACGCACACATAATCGCTACAGAAGGTGGCGGGAGCGCCTACGCCGATATACTCGTTGATTGCCATGTGTTGGACAAAGGGGAGGATACGGTTCCTACAGTACCGACGTCGAAGCCGTTTAAAGCGCACACACTGTTTGCGTCCTCAGAGAACAGCGAGCGCATTGTGAGACCGGATCCTAGCTATGCGCAGCCGTCGGCGCGGTATCTCAAGCTGATAACGGATGGGGCGCTCGAGTGCGAGTTGCCGGGAGAGTATCGGGAGTACCTACATGGAATACGGCCGTTTAGGATCACGAGCAAGAAGCAAGAGGTGGGTAAAGCGCTGTTTTTGAGTATTTGGATGCCGTTTGTGATGTTTGTATTTGCGATGGGGAGGAAGTTTTCAGACGAGAATGGGCGTGCGCCCGCATGGCTCGCGAAGTTGAGTGCGATGGTATTTTCGGGCATGTGGAGGAGTTACGATGCGGTTTTCAAGCCTATGTTTGGTGAGGGAGAAAGGACGGTTGGGGACGATGCGTTGGTAGAGATGGATTCGAGTACATGGGAAACTCTGTCTACGCGACAAGAGGCAGAAAGGGAATCTTTGTTGGAGGAGTCTGCACAAACTATGTACACGGCTCAGCTGGCTGCACAAAAACCCTCGCACGGGGATGATGTGGCATTGCGTTGAAGCTGCTCTTCTGGTATAAGAAGCTCTTGGTTTTGTTATAAAGAAATGGTAGATCGCATTTCAGGACATGGAAAATAGATAGGGTAGAAGCAACAATGCAAGCTACATGGCAGAACTATTAGCAAGCATGTTAGCCATTGATTGATAGTGATATGATACGTGATGTGGGCACTACAGCGCGTTCAGAGGCAGGACATGCGACGGGCTCATGGACCAGTAGCTATCTGTGGAGATGGCTGGGTGTTTGGCCCAAGTAGTACTATAGTTCTCTGTATTTACACTAGGAATTAGCCTCAACGCCAGGTGCAATACCTCAGCATGCCGCTCGTCTTGTGAAGCCACTCAGAAAATCCATTGTACAGTCACACAGAACGTAGATGCTTGCCCTTTTCTTATTCTCCAAACAACCAGCACTTGTTCTCCCCAGTTTTACTGTTACACCACTATTATTATTATTAGTCTTTTCTGTATTCCATCAGCCTCTTAAGAATTCCTGGTTTGATGCTACAGTTTGATCATCAAGCTACAGGCCGTTCATATACACCATTTGTGTACTTTTTTCGTGAGTATATCTGCATCACCGTACCGCAGATTTGCAGCTTCGTCATATTACTTTCTAAAGTCTCATATCTCAATTTGTATCATTTCATATTCTTCTACAAACATTATGCTTCGCAAAAGTACATCGCATCAGTCTGTCTGGGATCATTCATCGCCCTCACGAAATTACCGCTGCTGCGAGTGTAATCGTCCGGTCCGGCTCGTGTCGCTTGTCGATGCTACACTGAAGTTGCTTCGCGTTCGTGCAAAGGACTACAAGCCTCTCGTTGTCTGTAGCTGTGCATGCCATACCGAGATTAATGCACGGCCAAGATCTGCGTAGGATGCCGTGTCTTATCTCGAGAACTGTTTGTTGGAACATCACTTGAGATACGGAATTCTGGGTGGTTGGAGGCTATGAAGGATGATGGGATACTAAAAGGGTAGTTTCATGTTGGGATTTTGGATAGATAAAATTGTTTTGTATGTTTTTCTGTGGTACAAAGGCCATCAATGAAGTGTTCTCTTTGCAAGCTCTATTCTTATCTTTCTATATTGCTCGCCTTTTCTCTCCCCCAGTGTTCACTTTCAGATCATCGAATCGAGTTACAATTGTAATTTTCATACCAGTGGGGCTCACGCAAGATGAATTGGGTTGCGCATAGTAGCAGTGAAGACGCAAACGTACAATGTTGCGTCACTCACTAGGCCACTCACAATCACCTCATTGTAAAAAAACCTCCTTCACTGCACATTTTCCTCTACACTCATCCCCTTATATATATCCAACCATAATACTACACAGTTATACTGTATGTTAATCAACAACAGCACATAGAAGCACTCTTATTGGCAACTGGAAGCAACAGGCTGACCTTCTTGGATCTGCAGCCACACAAGAAATCATGGATCCCTCACAAGCCTACAGTGTCGACTCCGACAGCCCACGACGCTCGAGTCAAGAAACGATGCGCCCCAAGAAGAGATGCTTTCACCACAAGAAGGAAGAGCATCAAAACCCCGTACCGAACTTGACGAACATCTCTTCGAGTGCCCCAGGCGCTTCCGGCCTAACGAAAGACGAGGAGGGCTTACGAATTCAAGAAATGACGGCTGGAAGCTCTGAAGACGAGAGGTATGCTGGCTTGATGCATCCCCTCGATATGATGGAAGGAAGCTTCAAGTACGCTAGACTGCCGCTGACACTGAGAATTTCTGGCAGTGTCGCGCATGGGCGCGTTATTGCGGCAAGTCGACTGCGAAATTCCAAGATACAACAACCACCTCTTAGAGGACGCTCCAAATGTACAGAGGCTCCAGCAGAGTTGGTTCCAGGCCCACCAGCAAACACACTTACTTTTTTCGACGAAGAGGACGAGGAGTCCGATCCAATTGGTAAGTGGCACTGTTGCAAGTGCGGCAGTAGCCACGATATCTACAGCGTCTCACATGGCCAGCATCCCGTCAGTGTCCTGAACTGCAACTGCATGCACGGCTCCTGCTCCAAGTGTGCACTGGAGGGTCTGATCAAACAATTCGTACCCATGATCGAGCCAGAAGTCGTGCACCTATCAGAGGACGCAAACAAGGCCGTACGCTTCGGCGTATTCTGCGATGGCTGCGGTCAATCCTGGCGCGCGCAAAAGGTCAATGACGACACAAACAAGAAGGCAGCAATGAAAGCAGCCTTGACAAAAATATCCGCGATCCCCAGACGCCTCAACAAGCGCGATCCACACCCTCTCAAGAACATGCGGGCCTCAAGGTCGATGGATCATCTCCTTCATCCTCGCACCCCTTGCGCCACAATGGCTACTTCCAAGTCCGTCCTCAACCTCCGCGCTCTCTCCAACGAGATACAGAAAGAACACGGCGAGCAAGCAGAGTTGGTCTCTGTTCGATTCACAGGCATCAAGTGCGACTGTGGTATGACGACTGACTCCAACTCGCTTTGCTTCCAGATTGTCGATCCGCCTAGAGACTTTTACAGAGTCCAGTTTATGAAGCAGATGGCTGGACGTCGAGTCGCTGGCTTTGGTACCACACCAGAGGACAAGGCGAAAGGCCATGGAACGCCGGCTCTGGTCTTGAGGGGCTATATTCGCCACCCGAACCCGCTCATGAGCAGCCCGGTCTCGTAGTGTGGCGTTGTTGCAAGTAGGTCCGGCGAAGGTGGATCTGAGAGCCTGGCTTTATTGTGCATTGCGCCGAATACTAGGAGTTGTAAGATGATTAGGGCTAGGCAAGGCGTCGAGCGTTTGTCTTTCTCTTGAACTACACCGGTCTGGAGTAGTCTCCCGAATATTCGGCATAGATATTTGTCAAGGATACTGTAGGCATCAATTAATTAAGGGGAAAAAATTGCTCAAAAAAACTGCCTTTCGGCTGAGTTTGATTTCTGTGACTGTTTACCCCAGATGATGTTCCGTGTGTACGATAGCACAGCCTCAGGCGTTCCATTGCGTGAACACAGTGTTCGCATGCGCATGTCTGCCATTCTGAATTTAGTTGAACCATTATGATCCTTGTGATCTTATCAGGCATTTGTTACTTCATCAAAGGAATTGCTGCCTCATTGTGTAGCTGAAACTGTTTCGGCGTTGATTGTGCATATGTGCTTCAACTCAGGCATCAGCCGTCATCCTCGCTGTTGTGATGTTACCTTCAGGCACAGCCAGGTCATCAGCATCCAGATGCTTGTAATCTGATAGCACTTACCTATTATGGGTGTAGGCTTAGGCGCTGAAATCATGGAGTCGCCGACAGCTAAGCGGTCACGCAAACGCTTTAGGCGCTGGTCCAGGCACTGGGGTACACTAGTAGTAGTAAGGATGTGGCGGTGCAAGGCGTGACGCTTGGAAACCGAGCGCTTAATCACATCAGCACCGTCATCTAGATAAAACGGTGAATCGCCGTGCGCCATTGTTAAAAACACACTTTGTCGCTTTGACATCCAAAAGTTTCAGGTTTCAAACACTCATCAACAAACACTTGTTTATATAGTCATTGTCTAGTTTGCCCCGTTGTGTACTCAAGCAAATGTCACTAGCCAAGTATGATCCCGTGCCCCACCAAGATCCTAGTACATAACCCTAGACATTCCAACTTACATTTACAAACTCAGACTCCAGCTTCCACAACAAACCCCATCTTGCACCTTATTACCTCGAGCAGCCACTTCTCCAGCACATCCGGAAGTACCGTTTGCTATAAAAAGATTAGTACACCAGTTGAGCCACAACCTAACCGCCAAGGATCCAGCTCCTACAACAACATCAACTCCAACACCGACTATGGTCTTTGGAAAAGACATCATCGATAAAATGCGCGGCAAAAAGACTGAACCCGAACCTGAGCCTAAACCAGAGACCAAAGTCCCACAAGGCGTAGACATCGACCAAGACGTCGAAGACGTCAAAAACCAACTCCCACCTCTACCCCCAAACCTGCCCACGCGCCACAAGGACTTTGTACACTGCGTACCGCCAGAGGCGCCTACATACCGCAAGTTCAGCGTCTTCACTGCCGGCAGCATAGAAATGGGCAATGCCGTCCAGTGGCAGAAGCACATGGTCAAACTGCTCTCGCACCTCCCCATCACAGTCTGCAACCCACGCCGCGGCCACTGGAACCCGCACATTACGCCCCAGGCCCGCGACAAGGACTTCAAGGACCAGGTCGAGTGGGAGCTCGCCGCCCTCGAGCAGGTCGATGTCATTTGCTTCTTCTTTGATGTAACGACAAAGAGTCCCGTGTCGCTGCTTGAATTGGGGCTGTGGGCTGGCTCCGGGAAAGTGGTCGTGTGCTGTGGCGAAGGCTACTGGAAGGGCGGCAATGTGGAGCTGACGTGTGAGCGCTACGATATTCCCTTTGTCAAGTCGTTTGAGGAGCTGGTGCCTGCCGTGGAGAAGATGCTGGTGGAAAAGGGTATGGTGCTTGATGCTAATGGTGATCTTGTGGGCGAGAACGTGCACGTTGATAAGGAGAAGCCAAAGAAGAAGGCGCAGCTTGAGGATGAGAAGGAGGACTTGCAGAAGCAGATTGATGCGCTTCAGGCACAGCTGGCCGAGTCGAAGCTGTGACTTTTTTCTTAGGGGATTTCCTTGGTTTCATTTCTTAACTTGCTTTTCACTGCATTCACGGTATGAGTCAATTGGGCGGCGGGCTATTTGAGCGCGTCTTATTCAAGGCGATCATGGGTGGCTTTTTTTCCATTTCACGTCTGGTCTATACCCCTGCATGTAGCATTCCTCTCAGTTAGACGTCGTGTCAATATTTCCAAATCACTCTTTTCGCACTAAGAAAATGCATCTGGAATTGAATTTGCCATGTAGAAAATCTACCTGAGTTTGACCTGCAGCACCCCCTTCCAAGCGTGCAGTGCGCTGTCAACGTATTCCAATGCATATGCTTCCACATCTGAATCGCTGAGAATCGGTTTCAGTGCTTCGCCTGTCTCGCCCCACCGTACCTGTGCCTTGATTGCAGCTGCACCCTTCTTCTCGATTAGGTTGATGTAGCTATGGACCACGTCACGTATCGCATCATAGCATAGCTTTGTTTCGTGCTCGATCTCGCTAACCCAGTTCTTTGGTAGCTTGGATTTGAGCGGGTGGGTGCTCTTCGGACTGACCACCTTCTCACGGAGTTGATCGTCCAATTTAATAAGTGCGCGGAGAACCTCCAGCTTGGTGTAGCACGAGATGAGCATGTTTTCGTGAAACATCGTGGGCTCATCCTCAGGCTTCAACTTGGTATTATTGGGCATGCGCAGCTTCTCCATCGCTAGACGCATTGCATGAAGCTCTTCTGACAGCTTTGTGAGATTATCGGGGAGTAACTTCGCGTCTGCTTGGCCAGCCATGACCTCAACAACCGTATTGATGCCAAGCCACAATTTTTCAGCTTTTAATTCCGCTGGGGTTTTGCTCGCTTCGACTCCATAGCCTTCTTTAGGGGTAGCAATGCCGTCTACCAACAAGCCTACGTTTTCCCACGTTTGCGTTTCCTTGTGTAGCACTCTGCTGCTGGCTTCCCAGATCGAATAGCTCTCTACGAGCCATGGTAGATTGGGAACCATGTTGGGCATGATATATGGCAATGGGCCAGAAGATTGCGTGTCGTCAAAGTCGGGGAAGACAGATTTGTCCACATTGTCGACGATGTTCTGAAAACCTGTATTTTTTTTAGTATAGGGCAGTTCACTGAGCTACTGCACTTACTTTGCCGGTCTAGAACAGGCAGCTGATCAACTGGCTCGCCCTTCATTCGCGCTACGCGACGGCGTTCCAGATTGCATATGTGTTTTGTTGAGCTTGATTTGAATTTCCTTTTCAGAGACAACAGGCCGATGGCTTGATCCCATGGGATCGTTTTGAGATCTGGGTATATCGTGTCATCCGTCTTGGACTCCATTCTCTCCATGGTACCAATGGCTTTCCCGAGTTCTTCTTCTGCTGAGAAGCCTTGGTAGCCTTTGGCGCCGAACGGATGTGTTATTGAGAGGCGAGACAAGACGTATGGAGAAACAGTGTGAATCAACATCTCCTTGCACTTGGTGTAGCTGTACATCTGGAAAGCAGACTTTCCAAGACCTAGGTTCAGGTGTAGCCGGGCAGCGAGTAATGCGCGCGGTCGGTCTTGCTTTTCTTTGTCACAAGCGACTAAGTGGCGTGCGAGCATTGCAGCTTGTAAGAGGAGCCGAGAGTTTGGCGTATTCTCAAAAGGATGTTGAGATTCGTCGTACCGCATGGCGACATGATGCATCCGTAGGAGGGAATAAACGGCAAGGAATCCTGCCGAGGAGCTGGGCTCGTAGAGGCCCGACGATTTGCACGACTCGTCAAAGATGTACTTAACAATCGTTGTTTTATCGCCTTTCCAAAATCGGTCCGCCATCGACGATGTTATTAGATGATTAATCTTCAGGATGTTCTGTGAATGTATATCCCATTTTTCATCCGTGTATTCCTCCTATTGTGCCGTTAGTAAAATATAAGCTTGGCTCTCTAAACATTTTGTCATGCGACGAAGTAACAGGGTACAGCCCAGAGGTTTTCGGATGACCCGAGAAACAGAAGAATCAGAAGACATACCGTTTGCGACGATGCGTCAGTCGTCAAGGTTCGGAAAAACTGCATTTTACCTCCAAGACCATTGCTGCTATGCAGTGTTTCCAAAAATGGGCGCATGTCTGTGAAACAGCTGATAAGTGTCGAGTGGTTCTTCCAATATTTCAAGCAGTCGTCTGCCATTGGGACTCCAACGAAATGACGGAGCTTCATGTATGTCAAACTCATCGCACGATCGTTGGTTCGTAGGTCTGTTCCAAAGGCACGGTGCATGATATCATTGACAATCCGGATAGCCCTAGAAGATCAAATAAGTTAGAGCAGAAGTAGTACAAAAGAAAACTCACTCATCTTTGGACCGATTCATTCGAACTGCTGCTAGCCAATCGGTCCATAAATCCACGTTCCAAGCACAGAGTTCCCACAGCGCCTTGGAGTCTGGATTCTCGGTTATTTGTGATATCGCATTTTCAATCCTAGCCAGTGATTCACTCTCAACAAGAGACCAGTTATTGGTCTCCCTTGAGAGTCTGATTCTCATGATCTGTAAGTCGGCTTTGTGCGTCGTCATGAGATCTTTCAAGGAAGCAGGTGGGTTGTTCCAGAGCTCTATGAGCTCATCACATTTACCTTGTCGCGCGAAAATCTCACCCATGAAGCGTAGATCCCGGATATCTTTACAGGCAATTGGCTCGTCCTAGAACGGATCAGCATGTTGTGATTTCTTATAGCGAGTGTTACTGACAGGAGACGCTTCGTATGCTTGTTTCATTAGTCTACGTGCTAGGTCGAATTGTATCTTGGACTTGAGGTCAGCGCCGGGTATCTGAAGCTGTTGCTCGGCTGCAAGTTGCGTTGCGAGTATCTGTGTGAAGTGGGCATGCTTCTTCATTGGTGCAGAAGCGGAGATGTCTTTGAGCTCCTTGCTGTATTGAACGACAGCCTAGAGACTGTTAGCAATTCATGATGACCAACCGAGAAGCGCCGTCATACGAAGCGAAAGTCTTCCCAGCATTCTTCACGCCATGCAGCTTTGCCAAGCGTGGACCATAACTCTTGCCGTTCCTGAGGGCTCAGTGTTTTCGAAGCGCTAAGCCAAACCTTGGAGTTCTCATTGCCGAGTCCACTGATGCAAGAGTTGGTAGTGCTGCTCCTTCGCATCGCCTCGGCAAATAGTCTGTAGAGATATGCTAGGAGCCGGATATCGTAGGGTCCAGGCTGCTGCCATGCCTGCTGTATTTGGAGAACCACATTCTTTGGATCTTGGGTGAGTTGCAGTGAGATGTCCGCTTTCCAAGCCTAGCAATAGATGAGCTGTTAATGACACTATTGCATTGATGAATTTGCTTACCAATAGAAACGGGTTCTTGGGGCTTTTCTTAAGGGACTTTTGAACAAACGAGTCTGCAAACTTGGCTTTTGGGTAGTCGCGCTGCGCCTTACACAATTTATCCCAGCTGTTGCACGCCATGATGCCGGCGACCGTAAGTGCAAGCAGATGGCGCCGAAGCGACTGTAATGCTGGTTAGTGATGTTGAGGCTAGCAATCAAGTTGTTAGTGTAATGGTTGTAGTATGTGCGCTGGTGGTATATTGACGGAAAAAGACGAAAACGGACATTGGGTCGGCAGCCGCAGGCGAGTCTCGGCTCCACAACGCCCCGTCTACTTACAGACACACGAGCATCTTCAATTGCATGTCGCACCTACTTCTCTCCGCCATCGCTGTGGCCTCGTCCGAATCGCATAACAGTTGCAAGGTTGGAAATCATCTAAGAACGCTACGTTGAAAAACAATACACTGTACAGCGAATGGTATGTGACGTATGGGACTCTACTATGATATAGTTGCAATCCCTTGAAATGCAACTACTTGCCCTACGCTAGGAGACATCTGCGAATAACCCATAGTCTTGGCGCATCGGTCGTTGGTCAAGGGTTGTGCAAGAAAGGTAGTAGTTGCATGAATCTGCACAGTTACATATGGCCAGTGGTTGAACAAGAGCGCATTGTGTAAACTATATTGTACCTAGCGTCCAGCTGCAGTGATAATTCTCTGCTATATTTTTATAAGAGACGATCCTTGAACAAAGCATTGTGATAGGAATAGCTATCGCTGGCAGAATGCAATGGTGATGCATAC
Source organism: Bipolaris bicolor (assembly GCA_026262445.1). Lineage (NCBI taxonomy): Eukaryota > Fungi > Ascomycota > Dothideomycetes > Pleosporales > Pleosporaceae > Bipolaris > Bipolaris bicolor. The sequence continues at coordinate 887,881 of JAODYD010000011.1, read as the reverse complement.
TAAAGATCCGTGCACGTGACATTTTCGGGTCTGATTTTCGGGTCCGATTCTTGGCTCCAGGGTCTCCACAAGCAAAGCCCTGTATAGATAACATAGATATAATACTGAGTAAGATAGGAAACTATCTCACTTTACCTATAAGCTAGGACGATTTCTTATACCTCAGCTTCTGGACGATTGTTAACGGAATTTTGAACCCCTTGCTCACAACAACCCGAATGCCAACAAATAATTTATACTACTTTTAGACAGCTAGGATACTATAAATACTACGATAATCGTGATATAATTCTGTTAGAATCGTAGCTTGTGTATTGCTTATAAACATTGTGTATGTGTATTGTATACTCGCTATAGTTCCAGCCATTTGCAACATGCTCCGACCATCGAATTTGGCATTAGCGCTGCTCTCAATAGTAGTCGTCCCAAGTACCTATGCTTTAGAAGCTGGCTCCTCTGCTTATCAACCTCGGCCTTACACTATCGATGTTTCTGCCTCCTTCATCGAGGCCACCCGTCTTAAAGCATCTACCTTCCGGCCTCCCCAGGACATCTCAACTGCAGCATGGTTCGATGGTCCCCCCGCCTCTGTCATTACCTCTCTTGCCAAACACTGGGCAGAGGACTACGACTGGTTTGCAGAACAAGACCGCATCAATTCGAATTTCCCACATTTCATGGTTACAATTCCTCATGTTAGTGCCAAGTACAATCATTCGCAAGACCTCCATTTCATCCATCAGCGCAGTGAAAGGAACGACGCCATCCCCCTGCTCATGCTTCACGGCTGGCCATCTACAAGCCTAGAATGGGAAAAAGTCATCCCCAACCTCGCAAATCCCCAAACGAAAGTTTCCCTGCTTTCCACATTGTCGCCCCCGATCTCCCAGGCTTTGGATTCTCTCCTGCACCCACAGCCCCTGGTTTCGACGCCTCTGCACACGCCGCCGTATTCGCCAGCCTCGTGCAACAACTCGGATACTCCGAGTATGCTCTGTACAGTACCGATATGAGATTTCTGGTCGCCCTCAAAATGGTTGTCGAGTACAAGACCCAAATCATCAATCACATCACGCATCTCTACACCCCGTTCCCCACTGAATCCGACATGATGCGCTACGCAGCCAATGCAACAACAGAGGAAGAAACCGCATTTGTTAATTTAATTACTGCCTATATCAACGAGTATTCTGGCTACTCCCGCATGCAGTCGACACTCCCCTTGGCTCTTGCGCACGCGCTGACCGACAGTCCGGTTGGAGCAATGTCATGGATCTATCAAATCCTGTACCAGATCGGCGATCAGAACTATACGGAGACAGAAATCATAACACGAACAATGCTGCTTTATATTCCTGGATTGTACGGAAACATTCGTGCATACAAGGAAATGTTCAAGGGTCCGAATTTTGTACCTGCCCAGAATAAGACTGTGCCGACAAGTGTTTTACAATTTGGTGAGAGCATCCATTATCCCGTACTGGCGAGTCTCAACTATGCGGTAAGTTCTTTCTCCCCTCTTCTCCTTTTTTTTTTACCTCAGTGATTGCAAAGAATATCAATTGGCTGACAACTTTTTGGTTTTTTTCAAGCCCCGCGAATGGGTCGAGCGTACAGCGAGCGTGACGTATTTTGTGCGGCATGATAGGGGAGCGCACTTTCCAGTAGAGAGCGCGCCCGACCTTATTGTAAAAGATATCAGAGACATATTCTCTTGATTTGACGGGAGTTAGAAGAGGAATAAAAGCTATAGACATCTTTACTAAATTCAAAGTATAGCGAGCTGCTTACAAGTGACAAGAAAGGATCTCTCTTTGACAAGAGATGAGAAGGCTGGAGGGCCAGGTACGTCCACGTGACGTGTTTAGGTGTCTTCTCTCTACGCATAGATGAACATAAGGAAAATAACAGACAAGAATTCAAATTTTACATTGTGTAGAGCTCTGGCCGTATAGGGATCTAAATGTCCAATCCACTTCTCGCGATTATGTGTAAGAGAGACAAGTATAGGAATAGACTGCCTAACAAGGGCTTATGCATCATGACATACATACATTACTCGTACATTCATACACCGCAAATGAGGCCGGGCTCTTAGAAAGTGGGTCTCGTTCTCTCGCCCTTCCAAAATCCCATGACTTCTCCGGTCTCCCCAACCCACTCCTTGACACCAGTGACAACGGCTTTTGCCATGCCCGCGTTTGTCCCACTCCTCGCCCGTCTCTTTCCTTGCATTCCACTCACTGCAACGCCCGAACCGCTTCCATATGACTCGGGTGCTTTTCCTGGGTTGATATAACTGCTTCCATCGCCGGTCGCGTACTCGGAGCCCATCGAGGGCAAAACGTTCTCGCCAGCAGACAAGGACACGAAAAGAGCGAAGGGAACGAGCCAGACGCACAGCCCAAAGTAGGCAGCGATCTCGGTAAATGTAGGAATATTCGTGTCGCGTGCGTAAGGATATGAAGAATAGGAGTTGGCAGGTGGAGCACTGAAGTGGCGGAACCAAAGGTAATGGTTTACAATGACGAGCGCTAGAGTCAGTCAGCTTGATGTCTAATGCAGTTCTTTGCATGGAATATCGCATACCGCAAGACAATAAGAATAACGGGTCGGTGAGCTTGACGACTGGGAAGCGCCTAAGGTTCTGGGCGTATATGCCATGCGACACAACGCTCAACAGACTTAGCCCGACAGGGAACTTGTCGATGACAAGTAGGAGAAACTGAACGCCAACAACTCCATAGATGAGACGATATAGAAGCTTCTTTGCCAGTACGGTATGCTCTTCCACGAGCTCGGAAAGGTAGTAGAGCCCAGAAGCTACATTGGATCATTAGCTCTCGTGCTCGTACGTAGCGCCACCAATCGGCTTTTGACGGTGGAATCAAGTACCTATTGCCAGCGTCAAGAAGGCAAACCCCAGTATGAGGCCAACATATCCAAGCAACGGTAATATCCACATGGTAAAAGGCGGCCTCTGGAAAAGTATCTAAAGTATTGAAAAGATCGGGAAGTAAGGCAGCGGCACGATGAGGTCAGTCCAAAGGTGGCATCAAGGGCTAGCGGAGAAAGCCGAGGATCCGCGCCGAAGCGTGGGGGTTGAACACCAAAAAGTTGTCGAACTCTTGGCTTTTGCATTCCCCAATAACTCACGGTTCCTCCCCTCTGGCTCTGCGCAGTCTTGTATACCGTCGCATAACCTGGAAGTACCGAAACTGTGAATTAATCGCTCGCCACAGGTTGTCTCTGAGTCACAAAATCCGCAATCATGTCGCGCCCCGAAGATATTCTGTACGCTTTCCCACGCAAAAGCTCAGCCATGCGACGCACAATTAACAGAAATCCTGTAGACCGCCTGACCTTTTCTACAATGATATCGAATCGCGCAAGTACACAACCTCGTCACGAATCCAGAAGATTCAATCCACAATGACCCACCGCGCCCTGTCTCTCCTCGCGCTATCCTCGCCTTCGATGATTCTCGATGTTGGCTGTGGTTCTGGTCTCTCGGGCGAAATTTTGTCGCAAACCGCCGAGCAAGGGACACCAGGAGGCCCCCATGTATGGATCGGCTACGATATTAGCGCATCAATGTTGGGCGTGGCGCTGGAGAAGGAAGTCGAGGGCGACTTGCTGCTGGCGGATGCGGGGCAGGGCGTGCCCTTCCGGCCGGGAACCTTTGATGCAGCAATCAGCATCAGTGCAGTACAGTGGCTGTGCAATGCCGAAACAAGTGAAGAGAGCCCCACAGGCAGACTATCAAGATTCTTCAATCAGCTGTACGCTTCTTTGAAGAGAGGTGGCAGAGCAGTCTGCCAGTTCTATCCCAAGAACGATACCCAGAAGAAAATGGTGGCCCAGGCGGCCATCAAAGCGGGCTTTGGTGCAGGTCTGCTGGAGGATGACATGGGCACTAAGAGCGCAAAGACATATCTTGTGCTGACAGTCGGCGGAGGAGCTACCGACGGTGACATCACGGGTGTAGTGAGGGGCATGGAGGGCGTCGATGTTGAAGATGCACGAAGAAAAGCAAAGGGCATCAAGAGGGGCGAGGAGAGAAAGGGCAGCAAGGCCTACATCATGAAGAAAAAGGAAAAGATGGAAAAGCAAGGCAAGGTGGTCAAGTCCTCGTCCAAGTACACTGGCAGAAAGAGGAGAATCCAATTCTAGATACCCACGACATCACGAGGTCATGCATAGCACGGAGTTTAGGGTCTGAGGTTTTTTTTCGGCATTTCGTTCACAAGGGTATAAGAATGGTCAATTGAATCATGTAGCATGCTATATACCACCTACAAGTACAGCTCTATGCACATTTCAGCTTGCAGTTGTACAGGTCCCATCGCGTCTAGTCGTCAATGAAATATGTTTCTTCTGTAACCAATGGCATTGCCAGCTTCAAGCCAACATAAGCCGAGGTCTAGACATGACTGTATCATCGCGCTAGCTCAAAACTTAGCAAACATCAAGGATGTGATAGTCAATTTAAGCCTTCTCCATCTGGTTCAGGACGGCGCGAGTGAACTCGTGGGTGGTGGTGTTGCCGCCCATATCCCTTGTGCGGGCAGTACTAATGATTGTCAATTTCAATGCTCTTTTTGTGTTTTGACCAGATAACTCACCCGTCAGCAATGACCTTGTAGACGGACTGCGAGATGCGGTTAGCGTGGTCATCAAGACCAATGTGGCGCAGCATCATGGCGGCGGACAGGATCAAAGCAGTGGGGTTGGCCTGGTCCTTGCCCTTGATGTCGAGACCGACGTGACGGCAACCGGGCTCGAAGACGGCGACGTTGCGGCCCATGTTGCAACCAGGGACGATACCGGGGCCACCGACAAGACCAGCACCAATGTTGGACAGAATACCTCCGTACAAGTTTGGCATCACCATAACATCGAATTGTTGAGGCCTCGAGACGCACTGCATGGAGGCGTTGTCGACAATCATGTCGTTGGTCTCGAGCGTGGGGTAGTCCTCACCAACCCTCTTGACGGTGTTGCGGAATAGACCATCGGCAAGCTTCATGATGTTGGCCTTGTGGATGCAGGTGACCTTCTTGCGGTTGTTGGCAAGGGCAAAGGCAAAGGCGAACTTGGCAATGCGCTCAGACTTCTCGCGAGTGATGATCTTGAGCGACTCGACGACGCCCGAGACGGACTGATGCTCGAGGCCAGAGTACTCGCCCTCAGTGTTCTCACGGATGATGCAGAAGTCGATGTCCTTGTGGCGCGTCTCGTAGCCAGGGATGTTCTTGAGGAGGACAATGGAAGCATAGATGTCGAGCTCCTGACGCAGAGCGACGTTGAAGGAGCGGTGGCCGGAGCGCTCGACGGGAGTGTGGAGGATACCCTTGAGACCAAGCTTGTTGCGCTTGAGCGATGCAATCGACTCGCGGAGGAGCTCCTCAGAGTGGACGTTGCCAGAGTCGACACCAGAGACGTCGACCTGCTCCCACTCAATGGGCACGTTGTCCGCCTTAAAGATCTCCTTAACCGACTCGGAGACCTCAGCACCGATACCATCACCTGCGCATGTTCAATATCACGTCTTTTTTTGCTAGTTTCATGTGCGGCTATCGCGCGTACCAGGGATCAAGGTGACGGTGTATTTGCCGCCGAACTTGGTGGGCTTGAAGATGTCCTGGCCGACCGTGGCCATTGCTATCACTGCGTCAGAATCTCCATGCTGGCTGTCTGCTAGGCGGGTGCTTCATACATCGAGTAGCCATGGCGGGCGCCCATCGTGAGGCAGGCTTCGCGCCCCGCAGGAGCGTCTATACGAGCGCATTAGTACTGACGTCGCCTTGGACCCAAAAAACACCCAATTGGGCGTGCAGAACCGGGTTCGTACCTGCGCTGTTCGTTGCGAGGTCCTCGACAGCATGGTGAAGTTGCGGCGTAGGGCTGGTGGTGAGGGATTTGAGGTAGAGAGAAACAGGCTGGAGCTGCCGCTCGCCGAAAAAGCATCCCGAACCGAAGGAAGAAACCGCGCTTGGCGAATGACCGCATCCGTTCAAACCCGCGGCTCGCTGTCTCAAATATCTCCGGGCCTGGCGCTCCTCGCTCTCCCATTGCTGCTCGAGTCTTTCGCGATTCTTTTTCGTTATGGAACAAGTTGCAGCACCGTATTTGCTGTTCTGGCTGCTCGAGTGTCTTCGTCACCCACTTTTGGGCGCGCAAACCTCTTCGCATGTGATAGCGTAGTACAGTCTTCGCCTCGCACGCAACCATGTCCATTCATGCCAGAGTACAGCCGGTAATTATATCGGCTCTGTACCAAACTCGAAATATCCCAAGTTATTGCTTTGAGGTTTTCACGACGAATTTCAATTTCTTACGACGATCAATTACCTTCATGTTTCCTTGCGTCTCTTGTTACCATTGCAAGACTCTTATTGTGCTAGTGCACAGGGTTACTAGTAACCCTTGGGCAAAACCTACCGTCAAAGTCGAGAGTATAAGATGAGGATCTTCATGTATAGGTAAAGGTGGAGGTACTCGTGTCCTCTATAGTACGATGCGTGGCTTGGCACTATCTACACCCATTCACTATGACATGACCCCACTCGGAGACTATTGCCTTTACCTAGCTATCCACTTACTTCTAGTTGTTTCCGGCTTCACCATTACCAATCTCTATCCTGCTTTTGACCCCACGTTTTGACACCCTTATCCAATGACCCACTGACAAGGAGAACCACCGGAACAATATATCGCGATAGCACACACCTTATCCACAATGAAGGTCACAGAGGAGGGTTCTGATCGAAATGCAGAGATGCGTGTTTGCATCGAAAGCAATGCCGATCCTCTGCCCGAATATGGAGAATACGTTGATCCAGTTGACCATGCAGTATGTTCTTATATCCCTTTGGAGGAAGGACAGAAGCCGAAGTTCAGTGGAAAATTCAACGGAACTGTAAGTACCGTATCACACATCTATCTTTTAGCCTTTCTCACACCTGAGCAGACACTGGAAATTGTGTGCGACGCATTCATGGATGGAATACACCGCAAATACTACTCCTATATTGCCAGGGCTGTACGCTTCCAAAAGGGTAAAAAGATCGAGATCGACAAGTTTCTGTTCAAGACCAAGGATGGAGTTATTGATTCTCAGATGGTGGTGTCTACTCTGGACATTCCCACGACTCAATCGGATTCGCCGGAGACTATCGGCACTATGGAGCTCCGACTCTACTGCACGCGTAGAATGAGCGTCTCTCATGAAGTCAAGGGTATCAAGCAGTTTCACACCGAGGACAACCAGAAGCCGGACAATGAGGGCAACGACACGTCCAACAATGAGTGTAGCGAGACGTCCGACAATGAGGACAACCAGGAGCCCGGTAACTCCAAGAAGGGCTATGAGAAGACCAATCAGATTATAAGCTACAGGCAGATTACACCCACATCTCGACTCGACATAGTGAGAGACTCTGCTCCTATCAGCGAACAAGCAGTAGCCAGTTACTACAACAAAATGACTTCATCCAGACCGGGCGAAGAGCCTTGGGCGATATTCCGGTTTCACTACCGTAGTAAAGGTATCTATGGGCATTTATTACCTAGGAGAACTGTTACTGAGAACATGCTATAGAAGCGCTTGAAAAGTCCGATATAGCTGTGGTACACGACCCCAAGAAACCAACTAGTGCTCGGGTTCTCTCTTTTTTGGAGCCTGTGCCTCCACTTGTTGCAGAAACAAAGTGTCGCCCTCGCACTCCAGCTGCAAGTGAAGGACCCATTTCAAAGGTGAGAGAGATTTTGTTCCCAGACATCGGAGCGCTAGCAAGTTCCATCTTACTAACATTTACTGATAGGCATCCACTCCTATAAAGACCAAGCCGGAGCCACTAGCAGATCTGACAGTAACAACAATGACCTCAGCTGCTGAAAGTACCATCTCTACAACCAGCGAGCCTGGGGACAAACGTCCCTCCGCGACTATCAACGAGACACTTCCCGAACCAAAACGCCCAAAGGTCCTCCCGCCCTCACCTTCCTTGAACGCCAACTCTCTCAAAAACCAACTTGCCGAACGCCGCAAGAAGCTTGCAGAGTTGCACAAGAACCACCGTCAAGAAGCTGAAACCTTGGCTACTATCCAGAGAAAGATAGAGCCTTATGAACAGCGTATGATGGAGGAGCTCGAGCGCATTGACCAAGCGATCATAGAGGAGGAGACGGCACTCAAAGAAGTGGTGGAGCGTCGCAGCCACTTTGAGAGAGTGCTACAGGAGTTTGAAGATGGCCAAGATGATGCCTAGCACTCTCTTTATGAGATAAGGAAAGAAACGGTATCTTGATTGGGCTTGAAATGTGCCAGGTCAGTTTAGGAATTTGAACAGGGATTTAAGCAAAGGCCAGCATCTTAAGCGGTATCATGATAGGGAATGGGCGGTGGGTTTCCTTATAGGCTTGAGTATCACAGGCTTTGAGGCTATTGCACATTGTTAGGATCGATGACCAGCCTGAGATACATTGAAATAAACCGATAGTTTTAAAGCTACTTTCAGTCGCAATGAAAAGCAAATAATTGATGAGCTCCAGACATTAATCAAGTCGTATACCCACTATAGTTCAATTTGGAACGGAAAACAATTTTGAAGAGTTCTCACGAGACAATACAGTTCTCTTTACACACTCATTGATCCGGTGCCTGCTCTCTGGAGACCCTCATATTGGCCTTGATCCGCTCCAGCAGTTCTGCAGTTGTCGCTAGGGGAGAGGGATGTAGATTTCGCTACGATGTTATTAGCCAGAATCTAGTGACTCGCCGAATGCAACCTTGAAGCAAAGCGATGTATTGGGACAAGAGTAGCGTTCTCTTAAAACAGGTGGCAAGCACTTACATGCTGAAGCCAGGTAACGCATTGGTCATGCGTCCATGTTTCTGGATCTGCGGTTTAAGTCAGTCCAACTCTTTGTCAGATTCATGCATTTCTTCCACATTGAGGATGACGTACCACCAGTAGGATCTTGACTGGGAAAGATATCTTGGCCCCAGATACTCCATGCTGCAACGCCTGCAACTATAGCGGCGAATGCAAAGAACGGTCCCTGTAACAGTTTTAGCATACAATAAGGTTGGTGCAGTGAAGGCCCACTATGTAAAGTAGACGCCAGGATAGCCATGAATAACTCACACGTTGTTGCACTGCGCGGTCGATGGGAGTGGGCATGTTGGAGGTTGGTAGTGATGCTAGTTTTCAGATGGTACTACTTCACAATTGACTGGAATCAATAAAGATAATAGAGCAGGAGATTTGTGAGCCTTAAGTAGGAATCTAGTAGTAGGCAGCACCACTGATCCTCGCCTCACATGTGTTAAACGCCACACTCGTCGTCACCCCACCAAACCCAATGCAGCAACGCTTGCGATCAGCCCCTTGGTGGCCCGTGCACCCAAGCGAATTTCTCTCCACAACAACCAATGCAATTTGCTTGGTCGACCTCCCGAACTTCACGATCCGAACCCAACGACTCGTCGACACATTACCGTCAAGATGCCTTCCGAAGTTTCCGACATTAAGCAGTTCATCGAGATCTGCAGGCGCAAGGATGCCAAGTGTACGTCTACCAATTTCGATACGGGAGTGGCCTGCGGTCGCAAGAAGAGGAGGGAGTTCGCATCATGATTGAATACAATGCGGACTACGGGGGATGATGCCTATGGATAGGCTACTTTATGTGCGAGAACTAGACTGACAGAAATGTAGCCGCCTGCATAAAGAAGAACAAGAAGGTCAACAACATCAAGTTCAAGGTCCGATGCTCAACCAACCTGTACACCCTCGTCCTTAAGGACACCGACAAGGCCGAGAAGCTCAAGCAGAGTCTGCCTCCGGGTATGCACCACCCAGAGAAACTACGCTCATTTCTAGGCTATTCGTCTAACACGCGCCAGGTCTTACCATCTCCGACGTTGGCAAGAAGAACCCCAAGGGCAAGCGCACCGCATAAACGGATCGAAAGGCATGAGGAACTGAGGACGGAAGTGTGCAAGGACATCAATGCACGATGCGCACGAAGCATGAAGGCATGGGCGGACGGCGTCACAACGGATAAACCTTGTTCAATGACACTACGGAACCCTTCACATTGGGTTACCATCAGGAATGAAAAATGTCAAAATCGTTCCAAAACACCACAAACATGGCTTGATGCAATTATTGTGGTTCATGTGGTTATTTTTGCTGGACAGCTAGCTGTGAAGCATACGGCTTCATGGCTGCTAATACTACAACCGCTTCGACTTCCTCTATTACTACTTTACATTTAGTGTACATGAATCCGTTCGGATGAATTGCACATTATTAATATTCCAGCTGCTCACATATAGCCTTCTTGGAGTCTATCAGCGTACCGAGGAAGACGTAGTCATCACAATGGATCGAAGTCTTCAGATCTACGCTGGTGGGGTGCACCAACTGGCAATCTTGATCTACGTTAGTGTTACAGTACGACATCTCGCTGCATCCGAATATTAATACAACGAAAGGACATAATTATCATAGGTACATGAGCACGGGGTAATCAAAAATGAAGCCGAGTACGGCTGAGGTAAGATAGGAGAGAGGTACCTACTGCGCCTTTGGTCTGGTTGTCTCATGATTGATTTTGAATGGCGGTGGCTGAGTTCATGCCCGACTACATGTTTCTAAGAAGGTCCTACCACTGACATGAACTCGTTGCACAAGGCTGGTAGTGGTAATGTGGAGCATTCCCGCTCAGCTCCGCATCGGTACTGAGCTGCAGGGGACCCCTGTCGTGCCAAGCTGTCCGCATTCGAGGTGAGCAGTGAACACCTGGCGAGCCAGGAACCTCGTACATAAGATATGAGCTTTCGAATGCATTGAGGGTCTGGAGCAAGATGGTTGGACTGCCAAATTCTCACGAGTGAATTGAATTCGCTCAAATACATATTGTTACCGCCAAAAGACACGTTGCGCCCAATGAACTCGACACGCGATCCATTCAACCTCCGCAGCAAAGCAACCTTCAAGACACCCTCTGCCTTTAGCATCCTCCAGAACGCCGCCAACAAGACCGCCTCGCAAGCCGTGCAATCGGGCAAGCAGGCAGTTCAGGCCACGAAACAGGCAATTCAGGACTCCGATATGTCCTTCGCCATCCCGCGCAACGTACCCAATTTCGAGAGCGCGCAACGCAAGTTTGAAGATAATGTGTGGAATAAGCTTCCGGGGAACGAAAAGGGCTTGCCAATGTACAAAGACAAGCCTTCAGGAAAAGTTTATGGATATGGTGGTCCGAGGGGGAGGAGGGGTTTTGTGAGGAGCAAGAGGGGAATGGGGTTAATAGCGCTGGTGGTACTGGGGCTCTTCTACTGGTTCGGATGGTCGAGTGGAGGCACAAGCGTTAGTCTAGCAGAAGATGAGAAGGACAGAGGGAAGAGCCTGGCCTCCAAGATTGGTGGAAGTGCTACAGGAAAGAAGAGCAAAATCGACTGGGAGAAGCGGAGACAAGCAGTCAAGGATGCCTTCTTACTGAGTTGGAACGCATACGAGGAGCACGGCTGGGGCTATGACGAGTACCACCCAGTTTCAAAGAAGGGACGATACATGGCTGAACCCAACGGTCTAGGTTGGATCATTGTAGATGCGCTCGACACGCTCATGATCATGAACCTGACCAAGGAATACAATCACGCCCGCGAATGGATATCCACGACCCTGGACTACGACAAGAAGCAGGATGTCAACACCTTTGAAACAACGATTCGTATGCTTGGTGGTCTGCTGTCGGCACACTATCTACAAGACTTACTTCCTGGAATGAAACCTTCGAATGCAAATGACGAGGATCTCTTCCTGGAGAAGGCAACGGATCTTGCTGATCGCCTCATGGGCGCATACGATTCACCTTCAGGTGTGCCTTGGGCCAGCGTCATTCTCAAGGATTCCAAGGGTGAAGCCTCACACGCCGATGGAGGTGCGTCTTCTACAGCCGAAGCGACGACTCTCCAACTCGAAATGAAGTACCTTGCTTTCCTGACTGGCGAATCACAATACTGGACTTCGGCAGAGAAGGTCATGCAAGTCGTTGACAACCTCGGCGCCAAAGACGGTCTGCTTCCCATCTTCATCTATGCAGACAGAGGTACGTTCCGCGGCAACGAGATCCGATGGGGCAGCCGTGGCGACAGTTACTACGAGTACCTCCCCAAGCAGTATCTGCAGACGCAGAAACACGAGCCAGTGTACCAAGAAATGTGGAACGAGTCTCTCAAAGGCGCAAAGAAGCATCTCCTCACCTACACAAAGCACAGCCACTTCACCGTCCTGGCAGAGCGCCCCAACGGCATAGAAGGAAACCTGCACCCCAAAATGGACCATCTCGTCTGCTTCCTCCCAGGTACCATCGCCCTAGCCGTCACCGAAGGCGCCACCCTCGCCGAAGCCCGCAAGCTGCCAACATGGGGCAAGCAACAAGAAGAAGACATAACGCTTGCCCGCGAACTCACAAAAACCTGCATGGGCATGTACAAAGTCACCGCCACAGGCCTCGCCCCCGAAATCGCCCACTTTGTCCTCGACGACACCCCCAAAATGTACCGCACCGAGATCCTCGCCTCCAAATCCGATCTCGACACTAACGTCGCCGACGGCGAGGGCTGGAAGAGCGACTTCAATATTAAGCCCGCAGATACGCATAACCTGCAGCGTCCCGAAACCGTCGAGTCACTGTTGTACATGTGGCGCATCACAGGCGACGAAATCTACCGAGAGTGGGGCTGGGAAATGTTCGAGAGCTTCGTCAAGCATACGATTGTGCCTGAGAACGGTGGGTTCTCGAGTGTGGGTGATGTCACCAAAGTGCCGCCTCCAACAAGAGATAACATGGAGAGTTTCTGGTTGGTAAGTTTTACATCCTCGCCTTCCCTCCCCCTTTTTCTTAAAAAAAAAAGAAGTTAAAAAGGGTAAATACTAATGCAAAGAATTAGGCCGAAACGCTAAAGTACATGTACCTTCTCTTCTCACCCGATGATCTCTTACCGCTCGATCAAATCGTCTTCAACACAGAGGCTCATCCTTTCCCCCGCTTCGACCCGAGCAAGAAGCGGTTCAAGACGGGTTGGCAGCGTATACCCAGGGATGAAAAGGGGAATCTCATCCCGCAAAAGGCAGAGGAGAAGAAGACTTCGTAGAGTGGGGATATTGAAACGCTTTATTTTATTTCATTTGTCTTGGGTTGCCGGGTTTTGATACTACGAAGCGTGTGTGTGGGAGGGGTGGTTTGACGTGCATCATTGGGCGTTTCTGGGTTGTAAGCATTTACACACGCACACGTATATGAGTGCTTGTTGACCCGCAGATTCTTGGTCCTTGTACTTTTACGTATCAAATACAATTCGAACCCATAATTCATGTTCATTGTGTCAGGTGGGTGAGGTGATTTCGCATGCAAAAATTTGAAAAAAAAGCAGATGCCTCCCATTTCATATGCTATATACATGTATATAGACGTGGTGTGAATCTACCATCAACGCCGGTACTGACATTCCTCCACAAATATTACCATATCGTGCATAAACTCATAAATCGTGACTCATATCTTTTTTTAATACGCACCGACCGGCTCATGAGTGCAAAATATCCTTGCTGTCATGGTTGAAGCTGCAACAAATTCGATATATGAAGCAATCTCCCCAGCAAACTACTAGGACTTGTCCTAGCCAGTATAGTGTCAACAGGATATATATAGCGGTATGATATATGTCGTGGGTGCGGTGCTTTCAATAAAAGTGAGGTCGCTCCTAACGCTCCTGAGATTGTGATTGCGATTGCTCTTCGCCGATGCGTGGAGGACTCTTGGAGTTTGCCGACGGGTTCCTAAAGGGCGAGTGGCTACCTCTGAGCAACCAAAATATTAGCTTCTCGGTCTCGACACTCCTTGTGTCTTGCTAAGACTTACGAGCGTCTCCGCTTCCCCTCATCTCTCCTCTCCTCAATTACCTTGAGCATCGTCTTCCGCCCATCCTTGGCGTTGATATGGGCGTCCCGCATACTCATGCTTACTTTGGTGCTCGCATCCGCTCTAAGCAGTCTCTTGAGCAACAAGTGACGCATGAGAACACAGACAAAAACTCCGCAATCACTTCCATTCTCCTGCTGGGGACTATCTCCCATGGGTATAAATCTCAGTCTCTTTCCAAGCAATTGCTCGAGCTTCATGGTTGTGCTCCGTGCCTCGCGCTCGTTTGCCTGACTCATGGAATCGTAGTGGAAGGAAACGCCATCAATGATTGACACCAGCAGCAGAGACCAATGGGACCCGCCTTCTGCCTGCGTGACATCCACGTTGTCGTTTATGGGTAGAAAGACGTGTGTAGTGTGGCTGAAATTCGGCAGGGCTTCCTTAAGGGCGAGGGGCTCTGCGGCTTGCATGAGCATGTAGGACATGGAGGGGCGCAGGAGGACAATGGAGGCTTTGGGGTAGTTGATAAGCTCTTCGCGTTCGAGGTATTCCTGCCAAAAGGCAATTGCCTGCGGGAGGTTTTAGTCACAGCAGCTGTTTGGACAGTAGAAGTGTATGCACACATTGTCGGTGAGCCAGTCATTGGTCTTGATACTATCAAGATCCGCTCGTGTCACTACGCTCGTCAGTATTGTTGTCGGCTTGGTCGTTCTATGCACAAGTCAAGGAACAGATGACGCACACACCCCTCACGTCGTAGTCTGCGTACGATCAGTCAGTCGTCGCTCTCTGTGCCATTGCGGTGACCATGACTCACATGAAAGATAGGCCTCATCCGGGCTGGGATCTCCCAAACGGCGCCTCGCCTTGTCTTTGATTCTTGAGAAGGAGCCGTGCATGTTGGCACGCACTGCCGCCGTGATTTGTAGAGGACGTGTGGTGTGGTGTGGTGTGGTGTAGTGTGTGATGCGGTGCGATCGCGGTGGGTACCCAATGCAAGGCTGCAGGCGACAGGGACGATATTATAACAACAGCCCAGGCCTCTGGGAAATACGGTAGGTGGAAATGCCAGATGCCTGTCTCGCTGGGGCCAAGGCCGACCAAAAGATGCCGAAACCTTCATGCGGGCAACATGCAGGGATGACGTATGCGTCTGGCCAGATTCGCTGGGTGGGGCATCCCTGCTTGCCGCGGGTGATTTTTTATCGTAAACTCTGCAATATAGTTATATAGTTATTTGTACCCCTTTTTTGAACACTATTACGGTGTCTAAAGGCGTTTGCGGTATGTTTTGGCATGATAATCATGCTCACACACGACGGGCTGTCTTGGTCCTATATATGGCATATAGCCCATCTATTCTTTCATGCAGGATATAGTAGAACAAGATAGCTGGAGCTGGGCATATAGACGTGCTTTGTTATGCATCAATTCTTTATCTACATGTACATTCGTGATGGTCGTCTTATCCAGGAAAGCTAGGAAGCAATTGCTTTTTCTTTGTGAGATGCGGAGCACTGAACTTTTGTACGCCTCATTTACGCAAGCCATCTGAATACCCTTACGGAAGCTGCCCAACAATCTTGGCACCGTTCGTCTGGTCTTGCTTTCCAAACTGCTCTGGTCTTTCAACCTTGTAAAGCCAGTTCTTGTTGTCTTCAATCTTGCCCTGCTGGATACCCTTGAGGGTTGTGAGAAGCTTCTTGCATACTGGGCCTGGCTCTTGCTGGGCTTCTGCATAGGTGAACTTGTCACCCTTGGACTGCATAGTGATAGACTTGATGGGAACTAGGGCTGCGGCAGTTCCGGCAGCAAGAACTTCATCGAAAGTGCTCAGCTCGTCGTAAGCAATCTGATATCATCAGCACAATCCAAAACCTAATGACTCGCATGCATTACCTCGCGTGACTCGGCTTCCCACCCAAAAGACTCGGCAATTCTCAAAACGCTATCTCCAGTGACACTCTGAATAACATTTTTGCTGTTAGAGGCGACGAGCTTGACTTTATCGCCATCTTTCTTCACGCCAATGAAGGCTGATGTGGAAAACTCGTCAACTACGCTCCTAGTCTTGCTGTCCAGGTGGAGAGTGATGCCGTAGCCAGCTTTGTATGCTTTCTCGCTATGTCTCAATACTGGAGCGTAGTTTCCGCCGACCTTTGCTGATCCGGTACCTTCCGGAGCAGCACGGTCAAAATCTTCAAGAATGACAGCGTCCACGGGGTTGGATCCATGGTAGACACCGGTTGGGATACAGTAGACGACAAAGGTGTATTCTTGTGGAGGGTTCAGTCCGAGCTGTGCAGAACTTCCGAAGAGCAATGGCCGGATGTACATGGCCGCACCCGTCTCATGGGGTGGTACATAGGCTGCATTCATGCCTACAGCCAGGCTGCAGCAAGCAAGGAAGTGGTCTGTCGGCACCTCTGGAATCGAAATGAATGAAGCAGAGTGCTGCATACGCTCGGCATTCTTGTTTGGCCTGAAGATGTTGATGGTGTTGTTTGGGGCTCGGAACGCCTTCATTCCCTCGTAGCACTGCATGCCGTAGTTCAGACCAGGCGCCATGCCGTGAATACGGAGGTAAGGGTCTTCGACGAAAACTGGAGGCGTCCATTTTCCAGTCTCGACAGAGTAATGTGATTCGACATGGCCAGCAACTTCAAATGCATTAGGTTATGACTCAATAAATGCGTTTTTTGGTGTCGGAAATGTGCTGCACAGAAGGAAATGGTAGACATGCGGCATCTTCCAAAAGAAGTGTGCCTTCTCTTGTAAGAGACATTGATGCCATCAAAGATGCATAATATTGAATAATTATGAACAGAACATGGTCATACCTTCTCGGATCTTGAAGCCTACGTTGCTCCAATCTAGAACACAGTCAGCAAAAAAAATTCAAATCCGTGTGTCAGTAGACAGCAGCCAACGTACCGATGGTATCAACTGGTGGTGGAGGAAAGTCAGACATGATTGCTATAGAGTCAGTGTATTGTGGATGCTGGCGATAGGGTATGAATTATTATGCAAGATGGAATGGGGCTCGGAAAGTTTTGGTTGCTTCCGGAGGGTCAAGAAGGTCAGCTAGTAAGAGAGCGATATCGGTGGCCCGCAACCGCCGATATCCTGAATCAGCCGCTACAATATATCAAAAGGTGCTGATGCCCATCCTGGTGTTTCCCTTTGGAGTCATTATTAATTTTGCTTTTCGGCCGTGCTGCGCCGCGCTGCATCTCGCGTCTGTACCTGCAGACTTACCCGCATGGTGGAACCACCCAGGCGTGACGTGCCGGGTGTGTCGTTTCTTGGCGTAATCTGAGGCATCGAGGATGTGATTATCTGTAACTGCACCAATACACTTTTAAACACACCATGGAGTAGCACCTCGCGTCTTGAACAACCTCTTTTTCGTATTTTGATATTTCTGGCATATTTATTCCGTCATGTTTCGCGTAGCCGGTCTCCGCGCGCGGTTCGCAGTCCTCGCGATACTCGTCATGGCCCTCTGTTCATTCTTACTCCTAGGCCCCTACAAAGCAACACCAGGCCACCTTACTTTCACGACACCCGGGAGGGATCTGGGCCATGCTAGCCAAAGCCTGCTTACAGGACACGCAATCGCGCCAAAGCTGGGAAACGCGACGGCAAAGTATGTTGGTCATGCCCGGACATGGGAACGTACACGTATTGCAAGAGCTGAGCTGACGCGCAATATCCAGAGCAGAACTTGGTCGCGCGGCCTGGAAAGTCCTTCACACAACCTTCGCCCGCTTCCCCGAGAAGCCTACAGAGGAGGAGAAAGAGGCGCTACGGTCATATGTTCACCTGTTCCAGCGTCTGTACCCATGGTATGTCTTAGACAATGCAGGGGATCTGCGGCTGGAGTCACGCGCCAGCTAACTGTCGGTGTAGTGGAGAATGCGCAGAGCACTTTGGACAAGTGCTTGCCAAATACCCACCACAGGTGTCGTCCCGGACAGCGGCAGCCATGTGGGGCTGCTACGTACACAACGTTGTCAATAAAAGGCTGAAGAAGCCGGAGTTCAACTGCGAAGACATAGGCGACGCATACGATTGCGGTACGTGGATATTCCAATGTCTACAGGTTACTTGGGGCGTACTAATAGGCTTGATAGGATGCGCAGAAGAATGATTGGGCAATGGCACAGCGGCAGGGACGTCCTGGTGACATAGATCAACAAAGGACAAGGGAGAAAGGAAGACTCGGGCAAGTCATGAGCCCTGCAAGACGTGCATGGCGAAGGAGACTGGGGGGATGTGTGTGTCACTGTCGAATATCTACGGTGCATAGATACAAGACAAGCGCCATGGCACTCTGCATGCATGCAGGGACTGGGGAGAGGGCAGCATCCTGCTTCTTTTACGAGCAGTGCAATGTCCGAAAGAGAGACATGGCGTCTCTGGGCCTACTAGTTACAACAAAGTCCGCGGGTACCTCACTGTGCCGCAGGCCGCAGCAAGGGAGGTGGGAGAGGCAGGCCAATAGGCTAAGTGGTGGTTGACGTAGCTGCTCACATACCCCCGGCCGATCACATAGGCTTGTCAGCGGGGTTGGAGGCGGTAATGTCTTGGTTGGGGTGTAGTGGTGGTGTGTACTATAGCTGGACTCGAGATTGGCCTAAGCAGAGTGTAGCGAATGGCTGTGCGAGCGATTGGCCTTATGACAGGAGCAGCCCTGTCGCTATACAGCCACGCAGGCATGGCTTGCGCAACACGGCGATGGTCTTATCAGCGGGCGAGGACAAGTGGTGTCGAGCAAGTCAATCTACACGACGCAACAGCAGTCTGTGCCTCTGTGTACCCCTCAGTGTTGGCCCATTCCCTCCCCTCTGTGCCTCGTTCCTTGGGCCGCCCTCGTGCGTCATGGCCGTTGGCGGCGGCTGCGGGTGGACGAACCACAACCAGGACAGACGAGGAGACGGACAAGACGCACAGCGACAGCCCACCCGTTCCCCAGGCGCGTGGCTTGCGGTGGGGAGGCCGATGCAGGCGCTAAACAGGGCAGCATGCAAAGATGCGCGGTCGCATGATTGTATTTTGGGATGGTCGCGAGGGCGCGCTTCGCAAGGGGCCCTGTTCCCGAAGCAACCTAGCGCATAGCAGCTTTTGTGGTATCCAAAACATCTGAAACCTTCCTTGGGTCAGCACCGAGGGGTGATAACGACGCCGCGCCCCCTCCTTAGCACACCGACTCTTCATTCTGCTCCTCCCCTGCGCTGCCGCTGCCAGCTGTTCGCTGTTCACCGCCTCTTGTCTGTCTGCCTGTCTGTCCTGTCGAAACAACTTCCGTCCTGCCATCATGGTCTCCTTCTCCTGCGAGGTACATACTGCTTGCCTGCCCTTGCTTGTTTACCAACATGCCCCCTCAATTGGCACCCCTCCCCTAGACACGCATTGGAAGCTGACTCTGCCGCTCTAGGGCTGTGGAGACGTCCTCACAAAGAAGAAGCTCGATGGCCATCGCAACCAATGCTATGGCGCGACTTTTACCTGCCTCGATTGCATGGTCCACTTTCCTGGCACCTCCTACAAGTCCCACACGGTACGCAATGCGCCAGCCCTTTGTTTCCCCAGTGCGCCTTGCAACTGACTGACATGGCCTAGTCCTGCATAACTGAAGACCAAAAGTACCAAGGAAAACTCTACAAAGAGAAGAAAAAAGGTCCGCCCCAGAAGAGAGACAGCGCATACCACGACAACTCGCAAGCCCTCACCCCGCACAACGCATACGCCGAAGATGCCCCCGCCCAAGACAACGCCCTGGCTGTCGTCGATGCCCCGCCGCGCGCGCCTACTCCTCCTCCAGCGGCGCATTCCCTTGGTTACCACGAGCAAGCGGCCATTGAGGCTCCCAACGTCTTCGACTTCCTCGACCCATCCTCGACCCCAATTGCTCCGCGAACGGCAGCGCCCATTAACGAAGCGCGCATGCTCGAAGACAGACAGCCGCCTGCGTACGAGGACCAGTACATGCCTACAATTGACGACGTCATGAAGTTTCAAGTGGCTGATGACGATGAAACCTTTGCGCAAAATGGCTTTTCGGCCAATCAGATTCGCCCCTCGCGAGAGCAACACGACTCATACACTACGCCTGCTCCCAAGGCGAAGCACTCAAGAACCAAGTCGCGCGACACCGACGTTGAGACGACAAGCAAGAAGACGGATCGCAAGCGCAAGCGCAACTCTCCCACCCAGCTTGACCTGTCGCTGGTTAGAGCTCAAGATGAAAAGGATACCATGATGGCTGATGCGCCCGCAACGCTCCACTCTGGCCTGACTGGAGGGCTGAGCCGATTGCTGGCTCGACCAGAATTCCCGCCGTCGCCAGACGACTCGGGTGATTATGCCAACTCGCCCTTGAGTCCCATGAAACGCGCCAAGCAGGGTAGTTCATCGGCGCTTATGCGCGCACAGCGAGAGTACGAGGAAGAGCAGCAAAAGCAGCGCAAGTCTGACACAAAGGCACGCGAGCAGGCGGAGAAGAAAGAAGCGGAAAAGAAGGAGAAGAAAGACAAAAAGGACAAGAAGGACAAGGACCGTGGGCGCGAACGTGACCGTAAGGAGCGCAAGTCCAATGGCACGTTGGTCAAGATTCGATCCAAGAAGAAGCGGGAAGACTCGACAAAGGAAGTGCGCCGCATCCGTCGCAGGCAGTACTCTTCGTCGGTTTCGCCAGCGCCCCGAGACCGCAAAGTCGTGAAAGCCATTGAGTACAACCGGTCGGCCTCTGACTCTCCAGAGCCCAATGGCGAAGGTCAGCTCATTGTGCGCCCCAGCAGAGATGTTGCGCCTTTCTCGCCAGACCTCAACTCCCGCGCTGGACTCTTCATGTCTTTCATCACCAAGGGACCCGATTCTGAGCGCGGCATGAGCATCAACAAAGCTCTGAAGCGATACCACCGTGAGCGCCACGAGCACTTTGACCGTGTGCCGTCCAAGGCTGAGGATGAGAAAGAGCTCTGGAAGGATCTGCGCCTCAGGAAGAACGACCGGGGCGAGGTTGTCCTTTTCTTTGCCCCGGGCGAGGCTGCCTGACTAGACGGGGACCTCGACATCATCATGCGCATGCGGGCGTGGTCATGCTCTGACCCAACGCCCAGTCAAGGCTCCGACGACATGATTGATGTTTGAAAGCCGACGGTTGAAGAAAAAAACAGGATTTTTTTGGGGCCACGGAGGAGTGGCCATTCTCCCTGACACTTTTCCTCCTTGTATGATGATACCCGGCTTCCAGGTCATTGGCGATTTGGGTGGGCTTGGTGCATTATGTGTTATGTTTTACGTTCATATCCATGTGTTGTTCTTGTTTTTCCTTTACTCGTTTTGTTTCGAATATCATTCTGCTACCATGTACTTATTCTTACGGCCATACCTCGTTCGTCTTTTTATTTTTGGGTTTGGTATCTTTTGGCCAAACACGTGCCCTAATATTCTACGGGCTGGGCCCGCTCCACCTTGTCGACGTTGGGTTCCTGAAAAATCAATTCTTTCTACGTTCATGCATCAACGAATGTCGCACTTGGCTGATGAAGACGTGCTGCGAGTGAGGCTTGCGGGATGCGTTCCCGCGTATACGAGAGCAGAGTGAGGCTCCCTAGCTGCTTTTCAAACGTCTGTCTCATCTAGCGCAGGGACAAGATGCCGTGCTTGTAGCATGCCATGTTGAGACGGCTTGCCAGGCATTCTGTCAGGCTGTTTTCTGCTTGGCCGTGCGGAGGGTGACGGCGTGCTGGTAACGAAGGTCCACCTTTTACTTGATACAGCCTAGCGATTCGCTTTCCCTTGCTTTGCTTCTCCTCTTACACCAAAACGTTCGTCGACGTGACAGCACGTCCTGTTCCAGAAAGCGCGTCAGGGCCAGGTACAGTTTGGCCGAGTTTCCCGATTAGCCTTCACAGCCAGCAAAGCGGATGGACAGATGTCTTGTTCGGGCTGGGGGCTCGGCAAACGTAGGCTTACGCTCGAGGAAGGCCAACAAGTACTTACGTATCCAAGCCTAGTAACAGGGCAAGCCGCCCTTTGTTCCACGCCGGCAATGCCTCCCCCCCTCGAGGGCACAGCAATACTCACTAGGTGCGTCGTGGGGGGACTCGAACAAGAGCAATCCCATGGTAGAGCCAAAGGCTAATGGGGCCGCTTGCAGAGACGCAGACATACAGACAACCCCACGGCTGTGCACCCTTCACAGCCACGACAAGGCGAAGTCTCCCAGATGCTCGGCTCGTCCAATATAGTTCGCCCAAGTGCCGCAGGCGTTAGAACTAGCAGACTCGTCCCGCATATGCTGCAGCTCACGTCTCTGGCTGTGATTTGCCGTCGCCGTGTGTCGCAGAGGGCGGGGAAGGCTGGCCGGCAGCACGGTGGCGCGACTACCACAGATGTAGTTGACCGGCGCGCATACTGCAGACCCGTGCATGGTCAGATGGCACTGCCGGCCAGCACCAAGACACGATAGTTTCGACCCAGCACTCTCCACCACAACAGCCTACGGCCATTTACTCACCCCCTTCACTAATTGACTAATAAGCAGCGAGAACGTGATAAGGCCGTAGATGACTACTCGTCAATTGCCCTGTCCGTCTCTGATGCAAGGCAGCGAGCGTCGCGCGCCCTCAGCCGTGTCTCGAGGTTGCCCCAGGCCGCCCTTGAAAATATAACTGCACCTACCTTTCGGCCTGGCACACATTGCACACGCGTTGGCTTTGTTTCCTGTCCATCTTTGGTATCCACTCTCCGCGCGTTTCAACCCCCATTCGCATGAGACGCTCAGCAGTCGGGTGAACCTGGAAGGTCTTCATCCGTACTGTTCCCCGACCCGTCCACGCCTTCCCCCACTCAATCCGCCTATCCCACAACCGCGTCACCGCGCCTCGATTAAGACATGTCCCATGCACCGTACGACAACTCGCCCACCGAGGCCTGGCAAGACCTCATTTCCTGGAACGGAGAATTGTACGACCCCTTCTTCCAGGGCGAGACCAACTACACCCAAGCACAAGGTGGAAGCTTCAGCGCAGACTCTCAACTATCAGGAAGCTACACATCTGAACCGCCATACTTGGTCTCAACTGCCCCATCCATCACCGATTTGCCGCCTTCGCTCGACTACACTCCAGTCTCCGCCTCGCCGTCAATTCTTGGTGACCAGTCTTCTCTCAACTATGCCTACCTTGCCTCGCCCTCCTTGGACAAGGCGACCACTTCCCCCTTGGCTGTACCCCAGGAAAACCAATTCTATGGATCATTCGGCGCCTCCGACAGTGCCCTCCTATCCCCATTGGCAGACATTGCAGAATCAATGATTCTGGATACACGCTATGACCGCATCCCAGAGACCTTCTCATCGCCAACAGGCTCTCAGGAAAGTGCAGCCGAGACCGTCTTCAATCCCCACGTCACAGGCTCGTCCCATTCCTTCAGCGGCCTGGACATGAGGGCATCTAGAGCGTTCTCGACTTGGCATGCTTGGTCAGACCAACCACGCATTATTGAGCCCATTCCTGAGGATGATTGTGGGCGGACAGAAGCCATGCCGATTCCTATCCCACAATCGCTGTCGCAAAGTTACAATATAACATCCCCGTCGTATCCGTCGTATTCGCAGTATCCGAGATCCGATGGAGGATTTGAGCTGCATAGTCACAGTAGGGCCATAGCGATCCCGGACGCCGCTCGGAGACCCGCAAGCTACAATAATCGCACTAGCAATTCAGGGTCTGTACGAAGAGGAGCTACAACCCCATCTCTATCTCCTGCAGCTTCACGCCATCCTCGTGCAATTGCTCTGTCCAGAAGTGCTTCACTGTCTCGGCGCAAAAGCTCTACGCCATCGCCTACATCCGACTCTTACGGATGGGTAGCATACCAGCCCAATCCACTGACGAACAAGCTATCGCCCATAACCACCGATGGCGTATCTGGAAGAGCACAAAAAGGTAGAAAGAAGGCTCTCACACCAGAGCAGCGACGTGATGCGGCGTTGATGCGCATCGTCCGCGCGTGTTCAAACTGCCAGAAGCGTAAAGAAAAATGTGATCCGGGCATGCCGTGCAAAGCTTGTCTAGAACACTACAAAGGAGATCTGGTCAATCACCCCTGCCGTGGTCATACGCTCAGCGATTTATCGGGTGCATTTCTTTCCGATCGCCTAGGATGGCATCCGACTGCTCGAAACATAGAGTCATTTATCCCTACACGGCACTTCAAAATCCTTACGGATGGTACTTACACCGTTCCGATTAACTTTGGGTTTGGTCCGGCGTTTCCGGTCTCTGTGAACGCCGTTGAGCTTGACGACCACCCATTGGTACACAAGCACATTGTGTACTCGTGGCCACCCGAGCCGTTCTCGGGACCGCCCCACCGGCATGCTGTCCTTCCAGCTGTCCTATGTGCAGATGCTCAAGCAAATCTCTTTCAGACACTAGACTCGCACCTGTCCTTGCTTGTAACACAGCATTTCCACAATTTCCCATTATACTGCTCGCCATTGAGGATTCTGCGCGAGGTATGCATGTTTTCGAGCTCTCTTCCGAAAAACACTTTGCACTATCGAGTGTTGCATGACGCACTCAAGCTTCTTGTTCTCGTTCATGTGGGTGGCGACATCACATTACCGTCGCGATCCGAGAGCTGGGTCCTAGCACAGCTCATCAGCAGTACCATGGACATTGCCGAGGATCTCACCCCAACGCCATGCTTCATCCGGTCACAGTTTGGTGCTGTCATGCCGAATCTTGCTCATGACCTGATGAAGAGAGTGCTCTCGTCCCTGGAGCAATTCCTATTGAACAAGGACTGCGATGAATGGCCTATTGCTGTTGCCGTCCTCATTACTGTTCTCATGACGATCGAATCCGTCCATTACCACGCAGCCAAGCTGCCCTACCATAACTTCTATGATGAAACAAACGCAGCCATTGCGGAAGAAGATCTAGCAGTCAACGAGCAAGGGGTCAGCGAGCTTTTGGATTTCTACAAAGCATGCTTTTCGGGTTGTCACGCTAGACTCAGGCTGGACTGGGAGGGCGAATCTTCACAGCCCCATACCCCTGCCGACAAGTTCATTGCAGGCCTGCAGGCGGCCATCAGACAGGCCAATGATGAGGGGTATCTTACGCGGAAATCCAAGGCCACAAGAAGAGATGACGATATGGGCTACTTCTTCGACCGGCTTGTGGTTCGCCTGCTGAAACAATGAGACGAAGCTCTCTAATGATCATGGCCGGGCACCGGGAGCGATGCGGTTCCGATCAGACCATGGTATCATTTCTTCTTTTATTACCGCATTAGCGTTCATGAG
Source organism: Bipolaris bicolor (assembly GCA_026262445.1). Taxonomy (NCBI): domain Eukaryota; kingdom Fungi; phylum Ascomycota; class Dothideomycetes; order Pleosporales; family Pleosporaceae; genus Bipolaris; species Bipolaris bicolor. Next base: position 862,611 of record JAODYD010000011.1, on the reverse strand, counting down.
GCTGTGGTACTCTTCTTCTTATACCCCTCTTATAGACAGTTTTATTTTTAGTTTTTTGTTACGATGAAACGACCGGTTTTACGACTCATGGTAGCATTTGGATATTCGCTTTTTTTGCATCTTCTTCTTCTTTAACTTCGTTTACTAGATTGTTCAAAAACTACCTACCTGTTGTAAGTTAGTGTAAGAAGGGATATCTGCAAAATAGACAATTTACTCTGTTTTACCATGGATGCCAGTTCCCCCCCTCTCCCCCGCTTTTGATTTTTCGTGATCGTTGTCGTTTGTGTGTCATAGCTCATCATGTGGCATTCTGGACCCCTTGAGGGGCCATAAGATTTTGGCAGGTTTAGTGTGGATACATGTGGTGAGATGCGCATAGACGTCATGTCGTTGCAAAGCCATGAGGTCCCTGTGACGCAGACAGTGCATGCGACAAGGATGCAAAGCACCACCTTACACCCATCCAACAAGCCATCCCAACCAAAACGACAAAAGCAGCCATAGCCGCAATCATGCGCCCCCGCATCTCGAGCGCATCGCTAATCTCCAACTTGGCCACTTTGCGAATCTTTTTATTCAAATGCCACGACTTCTTCTTCTTGGTTTTCCCATCCGGCCTCATGAAGACACTCTGCGCATGTGGCTTCGGCGAAATAGCATCGTGCGGCTCAACATGGTGCGCCGTGTGCCTACAACCCCAGGTTGAATCGTCCGGGTCCTGATAAGGTTCCGGGTCGAGCCATCGCGATGGGACCAGGTAGGCTAGAAGCGACGACGACGACGAAGAAGTCGATGCGTGAGCGTGCGTGCGGCGGGCGCGATTGCGATAGTTTACCAGGAAGAGCGATAGTAGGAACGAGGTGAAGAAGACGGGGGTTAGGATAATCTTTTTCGTGTGCAAGAAAAAGGTTTGATAATCAGCGGGTTTGCAAAGACAAATGTGGCACACATCCTGGGAGACGGGAGGGAGGGTTAAGGAGATCCGGTTTAGCCTACCCGTGCTAGAAGAGGCTCGTTGCTGTCGTGCAGCGCGGAGGTCCGAGAGGATGGGGATGATGGGGGTGATGGGATCGGGGTTGTTGCGAGTTGCTCGAATGGATCCGGTTTCTTCTTATGTCTGCGCCGTGTAGTTTGTGGGGATAGCGGGGGAGTTAGGGGTTGATGGTGCTGGTGCTGGTGCTGGTGCTGTGTCGCAGCAGCCATGGCGCCTATCCGAAAATCGAAGAGGGAGAATGAACGGTTAACAGATTCGGATGGATACCATTCTGAGTATGCGGGATACGAGCGGGTAGGTAGATCCCCTGGCTAAGGGCTTGGTTCGGTGTGGGGGGAACGAACAGCGATGGGTGGTACAGCACGGCAGCAAAGCAGGTATGTATGTGGAGTTCCTGTTTGTATGGACATATAGGAATGGGTATACTTAGTCAAAAGATGCGGATCACAGTGACGCAGCGGGCGCCCACTCGGGTCTCCGTAGGGCTGGGTAGCCCGCCCGCGTCCGTCGTTATGACGTTTGGGCCCATGTCATTCCACAAGTCCAGACTTATCTTCTGGGGAGCGCCATGGATGTTATTATTTTTTTTGTCTGACAGCACACCGATCTACATATACATAGTGCAAATGGACTTGTCTGACGAGATGAGCACTCAATCAAATAGAGACGGCGCCAATGGAGACACGCAGGGTTAGAGCGTGCGCAGTGGGCATCGCACGACGGAGCTAAGGGCGTTGCGGAGTCCGACAGGCGCCAGGTGTCCATGTTGTGCTTATCCTACTTTCTCCGCTGCCGCCGTGGTTGACGAGATCTACTCCAGCATCAACCTGGACGCAGGCTAATCACATGTCGCACCAAGGGGCCTTCGCCTGCTCGCCCGCCCGACCAAAGGAGCACGGCAGCTCGGTAAGTCCGTTAGATCCGAGTGACCGAATGCCCGCAGACAGGCCGCATGGCTGCCTGGAGCTCTACTTATATCCCACTAGCACTCCCTTCGCTGCCGAAACCCTGTATTAATCAGCTTTCGCCGCTGACCTAATACGCGGAATACGCCGGACGAAACCTCCGTCCGGGTCTGCTTCATCTCTCGCCTGCAAACAATAGCATCATCCACAAGCAGCTTACGTCCCCTTTCCCCCCCAGTCTACTGGATCCTTCCATCCCCCCGTAGGTAGTGTGAGCCTCTTTACTTTGCAAACCCCCCAAATTTCCGGGCAACACGATTATATATCGCCATATACATCGTCAGCAGGTTTTGCCTTTTGCCCCAACTTTTTGAATTCGGACGAATTCGCGCAAGCGAGCTAGGCACCAACCAGCCGACAGAGTGGGACACGAACCATCTACATCAACATGCCAAAGGAGGAGACGTTGCCGACGCGCAAAAAGATGCGTAAGGGTACGCATAGCTGCTTCGAATGTATGTCAACCCTGTTGTTGTTTTTTGGGTGGGATAGCTACCTACCTACCGTACCTTTTCTACATGCTACGGTTTTACACCACACTCATCTATCAATCTTACCTATGCACTACTCTGCGCACCACCGTGTTCTCTCCCTTATTTTTGATGATTTGCGTGCTTTCCCGTTTTTTCGTTGAAAAATTCTGATCAAAAGTCATAGGTCGTCGCCGCAAGATCAGGTGCATCTTTCAGCCGGACAATCCCGATGTGTGCTCCGAGTGCTTTGCGCGCGGCAGCAGATGCATCGACCAGGAACATGCAAACCCAGACGTCATTGTCGACCACCGAAAGAACCTTCGTGAGAGGGTCTCACGTCTAGAGGCTTTGGTCGACTCTTTGCTCGAAGAAAAGACGGTCAAGTCGGAAAGCCGGAGTCAAAGCATAGCCGACACATCATCACCAAAAGCGCCAAATGTCTACTCCAAAGACACTCTACCCCCAACACCACTTTCTTCTGAATCGCCATCCAACCAGCTCAAATTCACACACAACCAACGTGCTATATCTAAACAAGGCCATCACATACCAATTCTTTCTGTTTTCGAGGATGCGGTAGGCTACCTTCCTATCCGTACGCGCGCTTCTAATACTTACTTGCCCGGCAGCTCAACAATGACGCTGAAGCACTTGCAAAAGCCCACGGCGATCCCCTGCAGCAATCCTCAACGCCCAAGCTCGACCAGGCAGAGGATGAGCGATATACTTTAGAGAATCAACACGACGAAGATATTGTCGATAGCAACCCATTTATGAACTCTGCCAAGCGAGAAAGAACTAAACAAGCACTTATCGCCGTGCTACCTCCTTTTGACCAACTCTCCAATATCCTCCAGTCCAACAGTGACTGGTGGGAAATTTGGCGCCGCAAGTGTATGAGATCGTATGGGACTGAGCAGACATTGTCACAGTTCGCTGCGCAGGCTTTGGCCACCGGAAACGTCGGAGCAATTGCCACAGTCGTTTTGTCAGTTGGAATCTGTTCACAAGACACTGATCAAGTGTCACGGTATTTTGAGGCTGTTGACAGGTGGTTCCTGTGCGACGACGAATATGCTGCCAGTCTCGAGGGGTTAGAATGTTTTGTCATGAAGTCCAAGTGGTATGCCGATGTAGGTCAGCCACGGCGAGCTTGGATTGCGTACCGCAAGGGCCTGATGTATGCACAGCTTATGGTGAGTTTGATTAGTATCAAAATATGTACATGGTTACTGACGAAGATTAGGGACTCCACCGCAAGCGTACTAGCTCTGTAGCCCACGAAAGCTTATGGTGGGCCTTGTACCATGGTGACCGCTTCTTGTCTCTTCTTCTCGGTCTCCCATATGGTATCAACGACGCACACTGCGACTTGACAATGCCCGACATGGGAGATTCCAAATATTTGCACCCCATGGTCTGCATGGCGAGACTTTCGCAGCTTGCAGGCAAAGTGATTGATCGCAACCAAGGCGTAGCCGAGCAGTCTTTTGCTTGGGCGCTACAACTTGACCAAGAGCTAGACGATTTGTGGAAGAAGTTTGATCCAGCTTGGCTCGACTTCAGTGGGCTTCTTGCCGACATAGGGTCGAATGCCGTAGAATTGCGAGAGCGCATCATGGGCCAAATAGTCTTCCATCAGATCCGCGTATATCTCCATCTGCCGTTTATGCTCAAGTCGGCATCGAATTCGCGCTTCTCCTACTCGCGCACAGTCACCTCGAACGGCTCACGGGAGGTTATACGCCTCTACCAGGTGTTGCGAACTGGTGGGGTAACGCCAATCTACGAGTGCAAGGCTATTGATTTTCTCGGATTCACAGCCGCAGTCCTTATGCTGATTGGCCTGCTCAACGGACCGCCCGCGCAGTCGGCAGCCTCGAGCTCCAGCGCCAAATCGATTGACGAAGACGTCCGCATGATTGAAACCTGCATTGATATCTTCCGTCGCGCTTCGAGCGAAAAGGGAGGCAATGTTGCCGCGCAATCCGCGGAGGTCCTGGAGAAGATGATGGCTAAGTTCAAGGGCACAAGCACCGATATAGACGACTTGTGCAACGGACCCTCAAGTTTCGTCATTCCCTACTTTGGCACCATCTCCATCAAGCGAGGCGGCCAGCTAGTAAAAGGTCCAACACCTTCAGGCCGCTCGCCCGCCACAGTGAGCTCCAGATCGCCCAGCACGTCGCATCAGCTCTACACTCCGCCCTCAGGCAGACACTCATCAACCACCTCGGACATTTTCTCCCAGCCCTCTAAATCTCTCAACGTCACCCCCAAGACATCCATGTCCACCGCCACGGGCGCCACAGGCTTGAACCTCGACCCCTCACCCTTCGTCTCGTACGACGGCTTCTATAACTGGAACAACCTCAACGCCGACGATGGTTCCACAACGGGTACTTCGGTTCTCGACTCCCAGATGCACAACGAGGGCATGAACAACCTTTCGCTCCCCACCAACAACTTCTCCTGGCAGAACATGCCCATGGATATCGATCAGGATTGGTCGTGGTTTCTCAACGATGCCCAGACGACGCAGGGTATGGCTGCCGCTACGCCCGTTCAGCCGGTACCGCTTGATGCATTCAACACCCAGGGTTTCACGGGCTTTGGTTAAGATGTGAAAAGAATATTGCATATCAACCGTCTCTACAAAACCAGTGGGGGTAGGCTTGGGAAGGCGTTCTTTTTTTTTCTCGTTTTCTTTTCCTGCTTACCTGGGTTTGAATGCACGTCTCTGATGAACGGCCTTGTTTTTTTAGTATTTTCTTGCTCTCTTTTTTTTTTTATTTTGCTGCTCACAATCGCTCACATTCCCAAGAGATGAACAACGGCATTTGCGTAATACCAGAGTATCATGCTCATGATTTGTCTTTTTTTTTTGGCGCACTTTCAACTGCGGCATTCTGGCACTCTAGATTTCCTTACAGGCAGCACGATTAGATATACTCCACTTTGGCTACACTGTAAGACCAGAAATATGAAAGTCTTGTTTATTTAGATCCTTGCATCACTTTTGCAATGGCCTGCAAGCAATTCACACATCTACAGAGTCCAAATGACAATCCTTCCATCCACGCCAGTAGAACTGATCTTGCTCACTCCACTTCCGCTCTCTTCAAAGCTGCGGATCGTGTTGATGGTGTTCTGATGCACAGTCTTGAGCTTGGTGTCATCCGTGCCCGACTTGCCCTTGAGATCCATCTGCCTAAACATGTTCAGTGCGCTCTCCTCGCGCTGATCCGCCAGGCCAGGGCGGCTCTTGGTCTCCAGACTTCCAGTCAGCTGCCAGCCAGACTCGTTGCCCTTGAGACGGAAGGCCTCGCAGTTGTACCCAGCAGCGATGATCTCGTCCTCTGAGCTCCAGATAAGCGACATGAAAGGCAGTACTTGAGTGCTAACGCTGACAATGGCGCGAGGAGCTTGCTCAGGGCCACTGGGATAGACGACAGTAAGAGTGCTGTCGTGAGCGGCAAAGGCAAGGGCGTTACCCGAGGGTGAAAAGGCAACGCTGTGAATCCAGCCTGCGGTGCTGTTCAAGTATTCACCACACACAGTGTTGAAAGGCAGGCGCTCTCCCCAAGCTGAGGGCTCTGGACGCTCGTCGACGCCCTTGACAAAGGAAGAGAGCACACGGGCGTGTCCATCGGTGGAGCCCGCCGCGAGCAAGACCGAGTTGGGGTGCCACGAGACACATGTGACGGTGGAGCGGATAGGTTTCTTGAGGTGCTTGGAAACCCACCAGTTGTCCTCCTCCTCAAAGTAGCACACGGGGATCAAGCGAGCACCCGATCCAACGGCAAACTTGGTCTCGGAGGGGGCCCAGCGAACGCAAGTGGCGGCTCGGTTGATTCGGAGGAGCACCAATGTTGGCTTCCAGCCCTGCGGTGAAGGCTCCCATACGTAGGCATTGCGATCTGTATAGTTCTAATTAACCTAAGAGTCAACAACAGAGAGTAGCTTTAAGCTATGCTTACCCTGCGAGCAAGTCACAATCTTGCCCGAGTTTGGTGCAATGTCCACGCCCGTAACTGTCTTGTCGTGACCCGTTAGCTCATCCTTGAGCTTGTATCCGTTGCCGCTCCTCTGGAAGACGTCGACGTTGTTCTCGCGGGCAACGGCAAGTGTTTGGCGATCGGCGGAGAAGGAGTGATCCGCAATGGGAGAGTGAAAGAGATGGTGGACTTCGGGGCCAGACATGGTGTTTTTTGTTTAAGAGTGTAGATGGGAGTTGAAGAAAAGAGGGGTTTGCAATAGGAGACTCTCTACTACTGCAATTGGGGGGTGTTGTGTTGGTCGAGGTTGTGGAGCTTTGGGCTGAGGGAGCCTTGGTGACGTGGGGCTCTATGCTCTGGCTTGCGATGCACCCGGCGCACGGGCGTCTTTCTTGGCTCCTCCGAAAAGTTCACGGCGCCCGCAAAGCCAACGTGAACCGCGAATTGGGAGGGAAAGCAAGGACAGCGGACATTTGCACAGTATGGCACTCCCCCCCAATTGAACACCTCTTGCTATCAAGATCATTACTAAAATAAGTCAAAGGGTGCTTCGCTCAAAAATATACCACCACCATGATTCTCAGGCGCCCACTTCTCAATGCGACATCCGCAGCCGTATCAATACCAAAGACATGCGTGCGCAACCTCCAACACTCAATTCCTATGCGCCCGGTCCCCAAGCCGATACCCTTTATCCCCGATCACACGGCATTCCTCAGCGCAATTGGCCGCGGCCTCTCAGCACACGCGACAAAGATCCCCTCATGGGAAGCCCTCTTCACACTGACCTCGCCGCAACTGAAGGAACTCGGTGTTGAGCCCGCCCGCGCAAGACGCTACCTGCTGCACTGGCGCGAGAAGTTTCGAAACGGCGAATACGGCATTGGCGGAGACTGCAAGCACGTCACAGATGGAGTTGCCGAGCTGAAGGTCGTCGAGGCACCTGTGCCGCCGAACCCGCAACTCGGAAATACGATCAGTCCTCGCTCGGCGGCTGCGACGGCGACACACGATCCTGGGACCAGGAAGTTGGTTGTTAATGTGCCTGTTGGTGCGGAGAGCCCTCCCGAGCCTGTAGAGACACTGCCAAAAGTCCAGGGTGTTGTTGTAAAGGGCGCCAGCACTATCAAGGGTAGTTTTGTGGAGCCTGTCAAGGGAAGTGGGGGGCTTCGTGCTAGGATAAGGCTGCAAGAGGGTATTTGGGAAGAGAGGAGGGGACACAAGGTTGATGGTGGTGAGAGGAGAAAGGCAGAGGTGCGGGCGAAGAGGAGGGCTGCTGAGAATAAGGAGAAGGCGCGGTAGATGTAGAGAGCAGATGGAGATACGTTTGCCTGTACTATGAATCAATGTATCATCTTGAGATTTCTATGTGTGCCTTTTAAAGACTGGTGATTGTAATGCAGTCAGCTACAGTATCACGGAGCTGTTCGGTTCTCTATTCTAATTCCGTATGTGAATGATGTTAGAGCAGGCGATGAGAAGTTCATGTATAAACTTCCAAGGAGCAAAAGTGTATAAACACGTCAATTCTACGTGAGCGAATCAGTATCCATCACTCCTGTCACCTACAACTTCAAGACTCCAATCCGCTCTTCCTTTCCTTCCAAAAGCCTCATACCCAGTCTCTTGACCCACCCCACGTAATCACATCAAACCCTACTCTCCAAAGAAAGAAAAAGTCAGCAAGCCATCTCGAAAAAAAAAACCCCTCCTCAAAACACAAATGCAAAAATAAATCTCATAAATCAACTCAGACCATAACCTTAAATTCTCGCACACCAACAACCACAACCCCACCGACCAAAAGATTGACGGAAGAAGGGTCATCTACTACGCAGTATCTGAACGAAAGGAAAGCAATATTTTGCTACCCTATTGTCATCATTGCTGATTTCTCCGTTTTTCCATCGTATTTAAACGAAACAGAAAAAAAAAACCATAGTTATCTGAAGGAAATATTATCAGACTTACAATATAATCCTACATCTTCGCTCCGTCCTGCTGGATAGAGCAAAGTATACATCTATGTTAGTCGAGACATACCTTTCTCCTACCTGCACAAAGCCAAGTCAAAAAGAACAAGCGATTTCACCCGTTAGTAACAACAACGTTGATTGGCAAGGAAAAAAAAAAGGGTGTGCTTGCGAGGCGGGGTTTCCAATACTCGGACCCAGACAATTTCGCTTTGCATTCTTATACTCCACAGAAACGGTGCAGTGGGGTCATATGTTGAGTAGAGGTCCAAAGGGTTGAGGGAGTGAGGGTGTGTAGAAAAGGGTTGGCTTCGGGGTTGTGGGCCACACAAAGCCATTGGGCGCGGTTGAGGGGGGAGACCTTGGGCACTAGTCTAGCCCAACTAACTAGCGTGATGTCATTTCTGGTACGGGTAAACTTGGATGGATACGGGGGAGGGCTTGAGAAAAGCAGCGCCGATCAATGTACTGTTTTGCAGATTAGTTTCGAACTATATGGTGACTGCCTGCCTTGTCAACACGACGAAGACACATAGGTAATGAACACCGAAAAGAGTATTATGAAGTCACTACCAGCAAAGTCACACACAGAAGAACCACAATTCAAAAGCAAATATACTATATAAAGAGATCTATCAAACTTTTTAAAAAGACACTTCCCACTATGACTTCTCAACATTCATCTCCTGTACAAAACTGCTTTACATCCTTTCTGATTACCCTTCCTCACCAAAATTTACATGCCCATGAGAGCAGCAGCACCAGGCTCGCTACAGACGTAAACGACTTCGTGGCTGTCGCTGAAGCCGTTGAAGCGGGTAGCAGAGCACTTGGTGTACGCACCCATCTCCTCAAAGTAGAGCCAGTCGCCAACATCAAGCAGCTCCGGGAAGTTGCAAGAAGAGGAAATGACATCGATGCCATCGCAGGTTGGACCCCAGATGGAGTACTCAACCTGAGAAGGACTGTCATATCCTGAGCGACGCACATCGTACAAGACGTTGTTGCCGTTCTTCAAGACACGCGGCACGGGGTGCTGGTGGTCGAAGATGATGCTCGAGAAATTTCCGTAGACACCATCGTTCAGATACAGCATGTACGAAGTAGTGCCCAGGGTGGCATCGGTGACGGTGCGACGAGCAATGACGTGGCATGCAATGGTAAAGGCAGTGGAGACGTAGTAGCGTCCCGGCTCTCCAATGATGCGGATGTGGGGCGGAAAGTACTGGTCCAAGGCTGCGGACAAGACTGCGGCCATGGGCTCGAAAGTGACATCGCCCGTGAAACCGCCGCCAACGTCAAGGGTGTGCATGTTAAAACCAAGCGCGTCCGCCTGCTCAAAGACAAACCGGGCATCCTGGACAGCCTTGACAAAGGCCTTGGGGTCGGATGCTCCGGATCCGACGTGGAAGGCGACTCCGACAACGTTGAGCTCCAACTTCTTGGCCAGCTCCAGAAGCTCACCAGTGGTGTCCAGAGCAGCACCGAACTTCTGACTGAGACGGCACAGGCTAGCTGAGTCATCAGTCAAGATGCGCAGATAAAGCTCGGCGTCTGGGAAGAGCTGCTTGGTCTTGTAGAGCTCATCGGCGTTGTCAAATGTCATTTGCTTCACGCCAGACTGAGCAGCGTAACGCAAATAAGACTTGGTCTTGCAGGGCTGTGCATAGATGATGCGAGAAGGGTCAACGCCCAGCTTGAGAACGGTCTCAATCTCGTTCTTCGAAGCACAGTCGAAGCCGAGACCCAGCTCCGTCATGAGACGAAGGACCTGGGGGTCAGGGTTGCACTTGACAGCTATTCACTTGTCAGCCACAGTTGTTTGTGCAAAGGGCAGTCTTTGTTTGAGCTTACCATAGTGCGGCTTGACACGGCTTAGATTCTTCTTCCAGCGCATATGCTGGCGGTAGACCTCGCCCAGGTCGGCGACGAAGAAGGCATCTTCCTCGCCAACACTGCAGGTATCAGGATCAATAGCCTCAACACGGCTCTTGAGAGCCTCCCCAATCAACTGCTTGGATTTCCAGGCGCCATGATTGTCGACACTACCAGATGGATAGGTGCTGAAGGACGCTATGTCTTTCAACGGGAATTGGTACTCTTCAGTAGGTGTGACAGCAGAAGGTGCCATGCCCTTGATGGTAGCTTCTGGAAGTTGAGTAATGGCTTTGGTATAGATTACTGGCTGGATGGAAATCCCGCGTTAGGGTGGCTTGAAGGGTGCGAAGCCGAGGCTTGGTGTTGGGCGAGGTCTGGCCGCTTCCTCAGCAAGAGGAAGAACCGCTGATGGCGTCCTATGCGGCAGCTGAAGTTGAGGCTGGTCGAGGGTCTGGGTAGGAGACAAAAAGAAAAGACGCTCAAGCTCCTTCTTAGATGGCGACAAGACGGGGAGGGGGGATGTTGTTGAAAACGTGTGGCGCTGGTCGGGCAGATACAACTTGAAGGTTGAGCAGGATCAGGGCCGAGGCCGTAGTGAGATGGGAGCCTTTGACGCGACCAAAGGCTGTCGAGGGGCGGTGATAGGCAGCTACGAGGGTGCAGACACGGTCGCTTGGTGGGCAGCGAGGTGTGAAGAGGCGGTGAATGGGGAGTAGAGGGGGGTGGAAGAGGGAAGGGAGGCGATGGCGGGGAGGTGGTAAGATGAAATTTCGCGCATTCGGTTGTGGTGCTGGAGTCTCCGAACATGACTTAGCATCCCTGCACCGCCCAAGACGCGCAGCCACTAGCACCCGCTTCTGACATCACTTGCGGTCTATGCACGTCTGCCACCGGTGCCTGACCGGCTGATGGCGACTGCGAGCCATGCTGAGGCTGAGCACCACCAGTTCGCAGCGAAAGGGCGCACAAAAGAAAAAAAAGCCGCATCTTGGGCATCGACACACACACACCCCATACCCCCGGCGCTTACGCAGCATTTTGATTACACGTCCAACACGAGACAACAACCATCTTCTTTCGACCTACCGCGTGGCAGAGCATCCATTACATGTATATTTATTCCGTCCTGTCGCCGCTACCGCCGCGGCCATGCAGCCTGCTCATAACTACTCATGTACTAAAAAAAAACAGGGAAAACGCCAGGAGCCCCTCCCTAAATCCAAAATGCCGCTCTGCATGCATGTGCGTTATGTATGTGTATGCCTGTTTGCGCTGAATCCAGACGCTGGCCAATCGTAAAATGCAACGCCGCCGCCAGGCCAAACCGCCCAAAATTAAGCCCAAAGCAAAGATCCAATCTTTCATTCAACGTTAACCGTCAACTTTTTTTTAGAGGCGCTGCACCATGATGGGCACATCAGAAAGGTCCACCCCATACTGGTGCTGGTAGTGCAGCGACTTGATCGATGCGCAACTGTGCACTTGTCGTGTACCTGCGCTGCCTCCAACGCCTATGCCACGGCCCTCGTAGTCATATGCCAAACCACCACTGTATCGACCCCACGCTGCCGGATTCTCTGCTCCCTGTACTTTGACCCCCGGCCCTACAGAAGCGCGTTTGCTGCTGGCCACAGCGACTGCATCCATGGAACGCATGCCTTCACCAATCGTCTTGCGACGCTGTGCCCGCGGCCTCGAGGGAGCCTCCCATTGCATGCTCTGCTGCGAAGTCTTCTGCAGGCTTACAGTGCTCCTAGTCGCTAGCTGATGGGCTGTATGGCTGCGCTGGTGGCCATGAGGACGGAAGCCGGCATTTGGCCCGAATGATGCTATACTGTGCCTCTTTGATTGCTGCGTAGCAGTATTTGGACCCGACAGCTTGGCCATGTCGATAGACGGAACAGGCGGAACATCGAAATTCTGTGGGCGATGCCTCATTGCCCTGGCCTCGCCAGCTTCCACCTTCAGGCTGTGAAAGCTTTTACGTCGCTGCTGCGGCATCACCTCTCTTGAAGCAGCAAGGTCCCTGCTGTGCGCGCGAGCAAACTCAGCAGCAGCCTTACTGTCCATGTTGACCATTGACTTTGAACGCGGAACTGTGGCGCCAAGTCGATGTGGAGAGGCTGCAGAAGCCACAGTCTGCTTTGGGAGCTCTGGCGTCACAGCAGCATATGGAGAAGTACCAATCGAGACGGCAATGTGTTCCAGATAACCAGCTTCAATCGCAATATTCGCAGCTGCCTTCTCAGCCTCTCTGTTGTCACCCATCGACTTTCTTCGGAAGAAAGAGAAGCTCCTTCGGTGGCTGCTTGCAGACGGCGTCGGTGGCGGTGCAACCTGCAGCTCAACAAGCTGTTGAAACTCGGTGTGACCTGGCAGTGGGGCATGGGGCTTGGGCTCGTCTGCAACGACATGGTCCTTTGAAGGATACGTCTGCGTCAAACAGTCCATGCCAGGGGTACTTGTCACGCGTCTTTCAAATTTGGCTCGCACGTCCGCCGGAACATCTGGAATCTTTCCTTCTGGAATCGGCTGGCACGACTGGACAATGAGAGCTTCTCCTTGCGACGGCCGTCGACGATGAAGACGCTTCGGCGGCTTCCCGGGCGCACTGTCGAATGATGACTTGGATGAGGTTGATCTAGGCGTACGGGGCGAGAGCAAACCCTCCGAAGTAGATGACCTCGCTGAAGAGCTTGCAGAATTCACAGACACTTGTAAAGACGACTTTGGTCGGAGTGTTCGCGACGACTGTACGGTTACCAGAGCTCCTGGGCCGCGAATGCCACGTACAGCGCGTGCTGCAGATACAGACGACCCGGACATTTGCATATTCTCTTTGTTCTGCCTGGGAAACCCTGGCTGCATGCCTTCCTTTCCCTGACTTACACCGTGCGAAGGCTGCGAACTATGACATTGACACTGAGAACAAACCGTGTAAGTAGAACCTGCCTGTTGTTCGCGTTCATCTATTGGCAAACTACCACCAGATGAATAGCCGGAATCAGTTGTGCGTGGAGGAGGTCGTTGCTTGGTTCGGTTCTTTGGCTTCTTCTGTATTGGAGCGCTTTGTCCAGGAGGGGCCAAATTCCTTGTAACAGTTTGTGATGCAGCCTGTACTGAAGCCAGATCTTGGGATCTACAAGTGTCTTCCGACTTGGGATAGTGTGTGTCATCTGAAGTGAATCCCTCATCCTTGTTGACTGTGCGGTCCTCTTCTGATACCGGAGATGGGCTGGGGGCAAGGTGCACCTGCGAGCTCTGGACAGAATGGGCCACATCAACTGGACTGCTGTTCACAGCTTCCAAACTATCGTGTGACTGATTGGATGACCCAGTCTGGAGAGATTCATCTGCGGACCGAACAAGCTTGACTGTAGTAGCACTCCGGGCAGTCTCGTACGGTAGTAGTGCTTCCATAGTTTCTACGATCTGGAGAGAAGAAGTCGCAGGAAGTGTAGCGGATTGACTTCTTGCATGACCGCGACGCCGTGTCGACTTCATCATTAACGGGCTGGAGCCGGGCTCCGTTTCTGAAAAGTAATCCTCATCTTCACCCTGGGGGCGAATTGAAGCCCTGATGCTTGATGCCGGTGAAGCAGGCCCGTTTGTGATTACCAGTGTGCCAGGCTTTAGGCTCCCTAGCTGCGAATAGTCCAGGTCACATGGAGTTGATACTCGAGGCCTTGGATCAGCTTGAGCAATGTCAGTTGATGACTTGGCCATTGTAAGATTCAGGTGCGAAGCAGCATGTGGGCTATGTTTCGACTTGATCTCGTCATCATACTCAAGCCTTGCGGACCTCCATGAGTTCCACGTCCTGCGACGCGCCTCGATTGGAGAGCTCCGAGTGCCAACTCCGGGTGTTTGAAGTAGCGACTGACGGCGCGTGAGCGATGTAGAAGAGGACTTGTCCACGGCTGACATTCTTCGGGTGCTGCTTGGTTCGCCTACTGGCTCATCATTCTCTTCGGGCATTTCCAAGACTTGCTGCAGAGCCGCAATGTCTTCGGGAGACCCATTTTTCTTGACTTGTTGCAGCAGCTTTATAGCTTCGGCAATATCCACATTTGAGCCTGAAACGAGTGATAGCTTGGAATCGGCTATGCCTGCAAGCCTGGCTGCTGAACCGTGTTTGCTCCCGAAGCAGGACAGCGAATTGGAGCGTGAATTGGACCTGGAGTTTGACCTTGAATTCGTCCTCGAGGCCATGGACAGAGGGCTGTCGCGTACCTTTGTCGTGTCGAGTAGGCTGTCTCTGGTTTGCGACAGGATGTCGTGGTCAAACTCACCAGTCGTGGGCGAAAGGAGCGCGTCTCTGATCTGCTGCCGTCCTTCTGGACTGAGATCGGCAGGGCCTGAGAAGGAGCATTCTGGCGAGTCGCTCTTGTACGCTGTGTTGACGGAGTTTGTGTTGGTCTTTGGCTTGGAGAGCTTGTTTGCATTTGGCGTGCTGGACTGGTTGCCCATGGTGGTGTCGGGCTGTAGCGAGCGTGTGGAGAGCGGGGAACGCTCAGGCAGACAGAATAAGATGCATTTGGGAGATTAAGATTAACAGCTGGTGAGCGAGTCAATCGCTGGTCAAGCCGATGCGGGGCGGAGGGGAGGAGGACGGCGTACGCTTATAAGGCCTGACACACAGCGGCGTTATCAAAGTGGAGGCTGGTATGCGCGCACCAACAAGCGGTTTGGCGGTACACTAAGGAGGACGAAGCGTATTATTGAAGAAGAAGAAAAGGTGAAGGTCCCCGCACGAACGGGCGACTAGCGAAGGTGCAAAGCGTCGGTGACGGGTACCAAGGAAAGGATGCTGGCCTAGGCCGGTGTACCCGCCGCGCGTGTTGCAGGCGCGGTGGGTGCGTGTTGCAACCGACAACAAACCTGGAAGAGCCATGAGCTGAAACCTGGACGTTGCGGCTGCAGCGAAGGTTGAATGAAACGACCAATTGCCCCCATGTCTCCATCCATAGCGCCCGCGGCCAATGAGCGTGTGGGGGGCGTTATAGGCTACGGACCACCACGACGCTCGCAGTGTGCTGTGCTTTGCCGCATCCGTCATGGCCAACGGCTGATCGGAGCGATCCCGTCGTCGTTGTCCATGGCAAACTGCTGCAAAAACCGGCATTCCTGTCCTTGGCCCATCTCCACCCGGAGAGCGCCTCCCCAACCAGCCCACTGTGGCCGTGCCGATATACGCGCTGCCTGCTATATAGCCTGGCCATGCGGCCCTCTCCGCAACTGTGGCTTGCCCCCCTCCGTCATTTCGTCAGTCGTCTCCTTCACCCTGTGGCGCAGGCAAACGCCTCGCGACACGTCCCGTCTCTGCCTCACCTCCACTGTATGGTTTGCCTCCAATTTCGTAGCCAATGCCCCGAAACCGCCAGCCCACTACTAATGCGTTTTCCCCCGTCCGCTCGCTTCTCCGCAACACAGTCGAAGCGTGGTTCGCTGCCCTTTGCAACACGCGCGTCGGCTTCGTTAGTCGCTTCTCAACGTCCTTTTTCAATACCTGACCTGCAGCAACAGGCAAGTCCTCTGTGCCGCTTTTGGCTCTTGATCGGCTAGTTTGCGCGCAATATGCGCCCTCTTCTTTTCGCTCGTCTGGTTGCCGGCCCTGCATTCGCCTTGCAGAGTGGTCCATTTAGTCGTACCAAAGGTGCAAACAAGCAGTCGGGCTAGCTAGCCAATGCATGCACATGCACGCCTCTGCGATGCGAACAGTGCGGCAAGACAGATCCAAATCCTGCGAGCCCAGCCTCATATCGGAGAAGACCTCAGTCCGGATGCCGAGCTAGGGAAAATAATAATCATAAAAAGCCTCGCCCATCGTCTGGCCTCGCCCATGGCCCCCCCCCCCCCTTGTTCTTTCGGCCCCAAGGTGGTTTGATTCAGGGTTCCACACGTCACACGGCCGCTGCCTCGAGCCAAGCGAAAAAAAATCCTGTAAAAGATGAAGTGAGCGTGAGTGTAGTAGGGTATACTACATGGCATGTAGTGCTACTAATACTCTGTATCCATGGGCTTATCCACCTTGTCGAGCTCTACGGACCGGACGATCACGGACAAAGTGCCGCACCTGGTCGCGACCCAAATACTATACATATACGATTTGTCTGGGCAACACCGTACGCATCGGGCTTCCAAATCCTCCCTCGACGCCTATGACCGACGATCGACAAGACCTGCCGTAGCGTGCCGCAGCAAAAAGTCGCCGTCGCGACTGCATGCACACCCGTGCATCCTTTTGAATTCCCTAGGCAACCCTGTGCCTAGTACAGTACACTACCTATGTACTACAAACATACATGCTTACCAACGTACATGCTTACATACAGCACGCACTTTGCTCATATGCCCGAGGAGTGGCTTAGTAGTCGTCCCTCTACGCAATCGGAAGGGCTCGGCCGCGCTGGTGACGTGACGTTGTCGCGGACACTGGCGGCATCTTACCAAACATGGCTAAGCAGCCGCGCCAATGGTCATGCCTGACATCATAGCCACCGCTGGGCAACATCATCACCAGCCCTGCGTCCGAATCTTCGTGCGGTTTGCGGTGGAGTCATCTTGTGCTTCTACGTCCTTGGCCTTGTACATTAATCCTTCGTTGGTTCCCTGTTGTTGATCCGTGTGTTCCGTCCTTTCCTACCTCCACTTCCTTCCTTCTTACCCGTCTTCCAATCCTCTCGACCCCCGATAAAATCACTTCCTTGCCTCCGGGCCAACCATTAGAAGAAAAAATGCTCGGAATTTCTTATTGGGTCGTCCCCATCTTTTCCTCGATAGTATGGATTGGCATGCTCGTCGCCATGATGGTGTATTGGGCCTCCACTGGCAAGCCCATATACTCAACGATGAGCCAAGGACAGCACATTCCATACATCTCTGGTAAGGTATCCTCGTTAAATGCTAGGAAATTTTGCATGTTCTAATACAACCAAGATATTGGTGCCGATACGCTCAAGCCCATGTTCATTGCAATGTCTGCCGTCACGGTAGTAACATTCGACTGTGCCTTCATTTTCGAGCGATGGCTGCGACACACCAGTAAACTCCGCCCAAACACGTCCAACTGGCAAAAGCTCTACTCCGTATGCGCCACCGTCGCCGCTGTCGTCGGTGCCGCCGGTCTCATCCTCCTCACTATTTTCGATTGCAAGCGACACAACACCCTGCACAACATTTTCCTTGTTGTCTTCATTGCGAGTTACATCATCAGTGCCATCTTCATCTGCTGGGAATACCAACGCCTGGGTGTGCATTACCGTGAGGAATCCATCCTGCGCATCTCCTTCTGGATCAAGCTATTCTTCATCATCTTCGAACTTTGTCTCGTCATTGCGTTTGGCGTTTGCTCCAAGCAGGACAAGTGGAACGTTGCTGCTGTCCTGGAATGGATCATTGCATTTACCTACTGCTTCTACGTCGCCAGCTTCTTCATCGATTTCCTGCCCGCCAGGCGTACCAAGCACCACCAGTCTAAGGAAACAGAGGTGCAGATGTTGGAGGAAGGCGGTCAGGCGCATTCAACCACCGACAACGCTCGCATGGGTGCGCCCTACCCTACTCCTCTCCCCTCGAGGAACTTTTAGACCATCACGTCATCTTTTTCTTTTCTTTTGTCTAAGACCCCTTTATTTTTGTGATTGCATGATTAGATGAGTAAATATACCACTAGCGTTGCTGTCTTTTTTCTTTCTTCTCTGCTTTTCAGCTACATTGTACAATAGCATCACGACGAGAAATATGGATTGGGGTTTTCTTTTCTAATTCTCAGCATGGACATTCCTCCACATGGGTAGGAACATGTAGAATTGATACTAGAATACACAGAACATGAAGCATACGTAGAATGAATACAAACCTTCAAACTGATTTAATCACTAGCATCAAAATGAAAATATTCTTTGTACCAGACGAAAAAAAAAAGCTTTAAAATCCAACCATGACTACATGCTCATGCATGTAGGAAAGGGGGGGGGTATCGTCTCATTACTCCACTCTACAATATTCTATAATGCAATCTAATCAAAAAAAACCTTAATGCTTTTTCCACTGCACCAACAAATGCATATATGTAATTCGACGATTGCTTGATTTCCGATTCGGCATAAACCCCTCCACACAACTTTTTTGTCTTTTCACTTGTAATACCCATCATCCCTATACTTCTTCTTCCTCTCATACCTCTCGTCATCTTCATATTCTCTGTCCCTCCTCCTTTTCCTGCGATCATCCGAGTCGCGACTACGACTGCGATCCCGACGGTCGCTTTTTGATTTGGAATCCCGGCTTCGGCTGCGATATCGATCGCGGTCCCGACGCCTGTCTTTGCGGTCGTCGGGGCTGCGGCTGCGGTCTCTGCGCTTTTCCCTTCTCCGGTCGCTGTCGTGGTAGTCGTCGTCGCGAGTGCGCTCTCGCCGCTTGTCGCGGCGCCGGTCGCTGTCATGGTAATCTTCTTTCTCGCGTCGACGGTCCTTGTCTCGTCTTCGCTCGCTGTCGTAGTCGTCTTCGCGTCGACGGTCGCGGTCGCGGTCCCGATCGTCTCGCTTCTCCCTCCGCTTCTCGTGCTTGCGCTCATCTTCGCTATCATTGTCGTGTTTGCTCTTTGGTTTTGAGGCTTTCTCCTCCTCCACCAACTTCTGGTTCTCAAGTTTTGCCTTGAGTTCTTCCTCCGTAATGATCTCGCCTGTATGCTTGTTCCGTAGCGTGACTGGATTGTAACTCTGGGCAACCTTTTTGCCTTTACCCTTGCCCTTGCCGCCGCCCCATTCCCCAAGCTCAATGCCCACTGCTGCATCCTCTTTTGCGCCAATGCCCAGCAAAGCTGGTCGCCGCTTGATCTCCTTTGGCTTCACAGAGGTGCCATTTTTTCCAATTCCTTCGCCATCTTTCCAGCCCATACCGCGAAGTAGCGCAGCGCCGAATCCTTCGATTGGGGTAGCTTCGTAGGCTTCGAGAGTAGGAGCCTCGGGCGCGTTCTGCAAGTCGTGTTGAAATGCCTCCTCTTCGGTCTGGACAGGTATTACCAGTTCGCTATCGGTCGATTTGCCCGTTATCAGCGCTTCAAGCGCCTTCTTCTCCAACCGCTCTTGTTCTGTAAGATTGTCTTGCTCTACCTCCATCGCCTCCGGCGCGTCAGGCTCGGCAGAGTCGTCTTCTTGTCTATCGTCTTTCTTCATCACCGTCAGCCCGTACTGGTATTTGGGCTCCTCAATCTGCTTCTCGTCGACCGTTTCGTTCTGCGCTTGTTGATGCGGCGCCTTCGCAAGGTGCTTCCGCCGTGCTGCTGCGCGCCAATCGCGATTTGGCGGCACCGGGATGACACGAAGTTGCTCCTTTTCTTTCTTGCCGTTGGCATCAACCGCGCCACCCTCTGCTGCGTCCCATCCTGTGATTTCTTGCTGTTTGACCGCATCGTCCGGTTCATCATCCCCGAGGAGAGCCTTTGGTTTTTTGTTGTCTTTTTGCGCTGGAGATGCTTTTAGTCCTGGCTTCGCCTTCAAGGCCCCCAGCGACATTTTGAAGCCGCCTGGCTTAGGCGCGGCCATGATGAAATGCGAGGCTGTAGGAAAGCGCTGGCGATCTGATTTACACGTTTCGCTGGTACGCAGGTGAGAGAAAAAGTATTTGAGACTGGATTTTATGGAAGGCGCAAAGCAAGAGCGGTGATATTAGCGGTGGTAAGGTTGTGATAATGTAGAGTTGAGATTGTTTCTTCAGAAATGTTTAGGTCGCGCGCGATGATGTCGGTCTTGGCGCTGGGCTTGCAGCATCAACCTATCAACGCTTGACTAACCGACAAAACCAGGGTCCTCCCCAGATAACTGAAGCTTTTACCAAACCAAGTCATCATGTCCTCATAACTCATTTCCTGGTCTTTCTTTACGATTACAATAACATATCATATACAAATGTAGAAGGATTACTCAAGGCTTGTAAGCGGCGGGAACAGCACACCCTTGTACATCCCACCCAGCTCCACCAATGGAGTTCCATAGTCCAAATCAGCGCCAGGCTTGCAGTACTCCAGCGTTCTGCGATCAGGCTGTACACCTAACTGGTCGAGCAAAGTATTTGTCTTGTTCGGCATGTAGGGCTGGAGCAGGATACCAGTGATGCGAAGCGCTTCAGAGGCAAGATAAATAATCTTATCCACTTCCTCGCCAGGCTCACCAGGACCGAAGTACAATACTTTGCCCCAAGGCTTTGACATTTGGAAGAATGCATTCGACTTCTAGACGTCAGCAATGATACAACGCAAGAGTGTTTGGTATCTTACTCCTCGTACGAAATTACATATCTGGTAGGCGGCTTGGCGTGGATCGTAAGCATCGAAAGAAGCCTCTACTTCTGAAGCGATAGTAGCAAGTGAGTTATTGTAGAACCTGGCACCCGGACCTTCTTCCCAAATCTCTTTCGGACTTTGACCAATACGCTCGATAGCACCCCGGACACTCCACTTCTTACCTCTTGTAACCCGAGAAGCAAGGTTACCGAGTTGCTGATTCAGAAATTTGGTATACATGCTGATAATGCGGTCGTTATCATAGCTAGCATCATCTCGTATGCCACCCTCAGAAGCCATGTAGAAGCGCATGACATCTGGTCCGTATCTGTTGAGAGCATGGAAAGGATCTACTACCCTGCCAGTCGACTTAGACATCTTTGATCCCCCAAGAGTCCAGTGGGCGTGGGTTAGTATCTTCTTTGGAAGCGGAAGTCCAAGTGCCATGAGAAAAGCTGGCCAATAAATGCAGTGGAAGCGAACAATGTCTTTGCCAATGACGTGACAGTCAGCAGGCCAGCCTCCTGCTTTTTCGTGCCCGGGAGTCCACGGGTAGCCTGCCTTTGTAGCATAGTTCATGAGCGCATCGAGCCATACATAGATAGTCTGTGAATCGTCTCCAGGAACCCGAATTCCCCATGTCAGTCGATCGGATGGCCGGGAAATTGACAAGTCCTCCAGACCCGACTCGACCGCTTGCACAACCTCCTTCATGCGATGTTCAGGCGTGATCCATTCGGGGTTTTCCTTGAAGAAATCTAGCAAATGGTCACGAAAGGCTGAAAGACGGAAGTGATAGTTCTCTTCAGAGGACCACTCCACTTCACTACCTGTTTCGATTGATGTCTGTGGTCTGGTTAGTTCCAACGGCAACAAGCAATTGGCCCTGTTATACCATTATCTTCCGTCCTGAAGGTGGATCAAGGTATGGCTGCACAGCAGACTGTGGGTAGAAGCATTCGTCCGTGACTGAATACCAGCCCTCATGTTTCTGCTCATATATGAGGCCCTTCTCTTGTAACAAGTACTACTCGCGGTCAGCTAACTTTATGTCTTGTAGTGCATATATAGTTCCATACCCATGCATATTCTACAGCACTCTTATGTTCGCGGTCGGTCGTTCGTACAAAATGATCATTTGTGATTTCCGCTTTTTGTGCAAGTTCCTTGGAGGGGTGAGTATCATGGTGGGGCTCGCTTTGCATGCATACGTACTTTGAAGATTTCGGCGCCTTGGTCGCAAAACAGCTTTGGGTCGACACCTGCCTTTGCTGCTGCTCTTTGTACCTGCAGGAGGATTAGTGAATGGCATCTATGTCTGTGAGGCGGAACCACCTTGAGGCCGTGTTCATCTGTCCCCGTACACAAAATAGCGTTCTCTCCCTTAAGTACATGCCAACGCTTGATTACATCGGTAAGAACCATGGTATACAGGTGGCCAACATGAGGGGCAGCATTGACATAGAATATAGGTGTGGTAATGTAGTAAGGTTTCTCAACAGAGGTCTGGGTGGTGATAAACCGTCGATTGCGATTGCTATCAATTCGACACGACGACTGGATCCATGGTGAGCGCCTTTGGAAGCCGGAAGATACCCTCCGGAATGCCGGAATTGTCGTATTGGCTATTCGGACATGCATGCTTTCATGGTTGTCTCACATGTATTATTCGCGACAATTCTCGCGTGCACTTTCGGCGCGAAGCCACGTGCGGCGCTAGTAGCTCAATCAGTTGGATCAACTCCCAACTTTCGCCCGTTGCCCCACCACTTCATGTACAGCAGCCATTGCGACAAGACGAGTCGTGCATATACTTGCCGAGGCATCTAGAAGCATGTATTACATGTTTTGATTTAAATTTTTTTGCGCTCAATACCAGTCGACCGATTCTCATCCAAAGCGAGTTCCCACCTTCAAGGCGTAAACCACCTCAATGGAAGACTGCGATGACGCAGATATATTTAATTGTTATCACAAAAGATCTAAGTCATATCGGAATGGCCACCCACTGTCCCTTTTCAAGGGTTGCAGTACCTGTATCCGACGGTTGGGACATGCACCTAGCAATCCCAAAGGCAATCTGCATGAACGCACGCAGCAAGTATATTTGTTACGGTTTTGTCCCTATACTATGAAATACAAGATGATACTCCTTGAATAAAGTTCGCTCGATTATCTACATTTACCCCCGGTGTTCCTACTGAACCAAGCTTCTTACGATACAGATCCTTGTATTTGAGCATGCGTGTTATGAATATAGAGATCTGACCTACTTGAACTGGAAACGTCAGGTTATATCTCATAATCTTCGGTGACTAGATTTCTTCGTATAATTGGATTTACATATCGAGCGTTGCGCTAACATGCGCAGTACTCACTCTCAGCACATAACAATCCTGTAAGCGAGCTACCTTAATATCCGCAAGTGTCTGGATCTTGCGCCAAAACTATAGCGCACCCCATCGATGGGGCCCCTCATTCTAGCCATATCTCGACGAAAGGGGATTTCCTGTCGTGAGGCTGACGTTGGGCGCTCGTGATTCGTGCCAAGCCCACGGTGTCTATTGAAGCTATTCAGACCCAGAAAAGGTAATCTTAACGACATACCTCCATCACAACGCCCTCTTTGATAACTACAGTAATCCCTTTCATGGATTGTGAAGGGACAGAAAGAGTTATACCCACTCCATACATTGCTGGTTGGCAAGAGCGTTCTGGAATCAGTCTATTCGTCGTGATCGAAAGCATCTGTGGTCTCAACGGTATCTTTTTGATAGATACTTTCTTTCCATTGGTCCGCACCCATTTCTATCAAGAGGCATCCCTTTGTTGCCTTTCCCTTCACCTGATCGGACGGCTTAGTATTGCCTGAATAGCCATTGACTTCACTGTTTGTGAATCTATTGATCACCATGGAGTCTATTGATGTTATTGAGAGCAATGAACTTCCCGACTCACTACATGCCTTTATAGTTTTCGAAATTAAATAATACGGATTCCCAGTAATGCTGCCCTCATCATCGAGTACAATCTCAACGATCACCGTCAACAATTCGGTCCCAAATCGATCTGCGGCTCCAACTTTCAACATCGGACGACTAAGCAATCCAATCCTGCATCATGAGATTCAACGCTGTTATCGCCTCCGCTATCCTTGCGGCCACCGTCTCCAGTGCAGCACTTCCAGTGCCTGTCGAGGCCGCCGAGAAGCGCGAAGCTGAGCCACAACTCCCGACATGGCCGCGCCCTATCGGCCTTCCTCATGGTATGGCCGCTGAGAAACGCAAGGCTGAACCTGAGCCGCAATTACCAACCTGGCCACGGCCTTACGGTATCCCACACGGCATGGTTGCCGAGAAGCGCGAAGCTGAGCCTCAACTCCCAACCTGGCCGCGCCCGTATGGTATCCCTCACGGCATGGCCGCTGAGAAACGTGAAGCTGAATCTGAGACACAACTCCCAACCTGGCCACCCCCGTATGGCCTCCCTCACGGTATGGCTGCTGAGAAACGCGATGCTGAGGCGGGAATAGTCTGGAAACGCCCTTATGGTATCCCTCACGGCATGGCTGCTGAGAAGCGCGAAGCTGAACCACAACTTCCAACCTGGCCACGTCCTTATGGCATCCCTCATGGCATGGCTGCTGAGAAGCGCGAAGCTGAACCTGAGCCACAGTTGCCAACCTGGGACCGCCCTTATGGTATCCCGCACGGTATGGCTGCTGAGAAACGTGAGCCAGAAGCCCTCGAGGAGTAAGCATCTTGTCAATGTCAACAACCTCCAAAGGTCACGATGAAAGGCCACGAAAATGTTGTAATTTCATATTCTTATCACAAAAACTCCTATTCTTTTGGATACACTCGACGGGTACCCCAATTATCCTCCAATTTCTACCTATCATATTTGGACGCCTGTGTTGGAACATATAACAATTCGTCGCTTAGTGTGTATTATTCGAAAGCTCTTTATTTTGATGCCATATACAGTGGCATGATCCAGCATTTGGCTGGTATCTACTACAGAGCAGGACTGGCATCCCTCTTGCTGTTGGCATCTACGGTACGGGAGAATGCCTATACATGTTGGGAAGAGGGCTGGTCTCTTGTCACGCAAATTACTATTGTATTTGGTCTTGGATATAGTCTTCGCTTAGTTAGTTTAACTCATGTCGAATCGTACCAAATTTCTCCTTTCCCATGAACGAACGACGTGGGCAATTTTTTCATCATTTATTTCGACATAATAGTCAAATTGAATGGTTCATTTGATCTGTCTGGCACTCTTGTTCCGGTACCGCACCACCTGACACCAATTGTCGTGACACACACTCATATCTCATGAATCAAACAAACATCAACACAATTACACCATCACGACCCGTAACCATGGTCAATCGCATCCCAAACCCATACCCGTATCTTCGCATGTTACGCTACACACAGCGATTCTGACAGCTGTCAGTACCACTGTCTGCTGCAACCTCCAAGGGTGCTTCGCACCAGCGACAGGGCACTCTTTGTTTATGCAGGTATCCGCTGTCATTCACATGTTCGCCATAGTTGAGCCGAAATACCTGCCAGGATAAACAGCTTGTGACTTTGATATTGAAGTGATATACCGGAAGGACCCGGACTAAAGGAGGGACAGGCACGGAAAATTGGTGACGAAGGTGATGTGTGCGATCAAACTTTCAGTGGGGCAAGGATACGGATAAATGAATCAGGCTGTGTGTAATGCATATTGAACCCACAAAGTTCATGCTGAACCTGCTATGACACCGTTTGAAACCCTTAACGAACAACATTAATGTTCCAACAAGTCGGAAACTGATGTTTTTTGTTCTCATTCTCTGGAATCGTATTTATTTACTCACATTTTTGGTTTTTCGCAACCATCAAACCACGCCTTGTCTAGCATACAACACCCTCGAAACCCAAATACCCTCACCATCGCAACCCACCTTTTCCTCCTTGGCACACATCCACGCATGAATCACCGGTAAAGCCATAGGTACTTACTCCTCATCACATCTCAACCTCGCATCCGCGTCCGCATCCGCATCACACACAACAAAATCACACCCCCAAAACCTCGTCCTCTGCCCAATTTGTCAAACACCAAAAACACCCCCCCGCTTATCCTTCCCCCAAACTCAACCCACCTCCGCCTCCACTTTCCCCCCATTCCTCACCTACACAAAAAACTCCGGTACACTAAATCCCCTAGTAGATAATAGCCTCCCTACTAGCCCTAGTCACGTAGCATACCTCGTATCGACCAAAAAAGCGGCTCACTACGAATCCAACCGCCCGTTCCCGAACCGAACTCAAAAAAACTAACACGAGAGGGAGAAAGAGAGACAGGCTACCAAAGTGGTTCCAAAAAAAACTTGCATGCAAACTAACCTTGCACTTTATTAGACATGCTAATAATAAAGCTAAAGCGGGGATCCAACAAGAAAGACGAAGGAAAAGAGGAACGAAGGGGACGAAAGAGAGCGAGAGAGGGGAAAGAAGCGGGCTAGCAGATTGGCGGGGGGAGGCAATGGGGGCTGAAAGTGCACGCCAAGCCAAGTTGATTGCAATTGAGAGAGAAAGAGTGAGAGTGAGAGGGGTGTGTGGAGCCCCTCCAGACGCGGGCTGGCTGGGGGTGTTGTTGTTACTTTTCGAGTTACTACCAAGGTCGATTTGAGAAAATGTACTGAGTATACCGTACGGTACCATACCGTACTTGGTCCGAAGCCCATTTGGTCCGTCAACAAACGTAAACAAGAAAGATAGAAAGATTTATGCAATCACACTATGTACAACGATTTGCAAAAGTCGTAAGTCACATCATGTACATCTTTTTAGTCATAAATTTGCAAGCTTTTGCTTTCCCTCTCATTTTTTTAGTTCTTACTTACTATGCCCCCCTTGTTCGTTCTCGCATTCGTTGCATGGGGAGGGGGGAGGGGTTTGTTGCGCATGGGGGGGTGTGGTGGTCCTAGGGATGCGTTCGAGCGCCCGTCAATGCGTTGACGGGATGGAAAAGGGCCCCAAAAGTTACCGCTGGCTCGGGAATCGGGTAATGACAAATATCGCGCTTCCGTTTCTCTTTGGATCGGAAGAGCAGCGTGTTCGCTTAGGACGTGTGATGGGCGCTGTATCTGTATTGCTGATGCCGCGTTTGTCAAAGTTGCGTTTTATTTTGGGGGTTAGGCTGGCTTTTGAGGTTGCGGGGGTGGGTGGTGAGATACGGCATAATTGAGGTAATTAGTGGTCTTTTTTGTTGAGGGGGGGTTGGGTGGGTGATACGACAGAGATTGATGGAGGGGGCCGAATGCAAGGTACCATGCATGGATGGTTATCGGACACCGAGATGTGAGTATTGATGTATTTTGGTGTCGTTTTATCCAGTTTCTATTTTGTGCCCAGGAGTTGGGGGCTCGTTATGTGAGTATGCGGCACAGGTCCAAGTCGACGAACAAGTGTGGGGACGGAATGATTGTTGCTGTTCGAAATAGTAACAGAAATGAATGGCTAGTGACGAGACAGGAAAGTCCAGCCGCAGGCAATCTAAGAAGAATTCACCATACAAGACAGAGATAAGTCGTAAAGTCATTTCATTCGTTATAATACCAATATTCGATTTCTCCTGTCTCTCTTCTTCTCGCATGACATTCGCCTAACACAGTTTACCTCCAATACCTTAATATAAACAGTAGCTTTTCAACAACAACAACAACAAACATCTGCCATGCCCCAAATATATCCAATAAATGAGTGCGCGAATGTCTGTGCCAAGCATGACCCCTCATACATGCAATCTTTCCAACACATTAACCATGCCCAAAACCAAAACTAATTGTCGTCTCTGACCTTGCGGCCCCGCTGAGCGTTCAAAGTCTTCAGATGTATGCATTGAAAATAAGCATGTAGAGAGAAGGAACGCGAGAAAAACAAAACAAGACATGTATACTAAGAAAAGAAACAGAACGTAAAAGGGTATAATAGCGGGTCATGATCAGCTCACCAAAGTGTGCTTGTAAAAAAAAGACTTCAAGAGTGGAGAACGTTGGAAATCTGAAAGAAAAAGAAGAAGAGAATCAAAACTCGCCTGCTCGTTTGCTGAAAAGGAAGGGACAAAAAATCAAAGTAAACTCCAAGGAAAATTGAGAAACATTCTCGTGGTTACCCTACATGTTAGCACCATTAACATTGACTTGATAGCCATCGCTTTTGGCCTTCAAAGCTTTGGCCAACATGAGCTCACGCATCCAGTCGATCCTCTGATCTTTGGTAGTGACGGCAAAGTGTTGAACCTTGCCGTTAGGCATTAGCTTCTTGACATCGCCTTTGCCAGGAGCGGTGGGCACAAGCTGAAACTCAAAGGCAGGCGCGTTGGCAGCCGACTTGTCCTTGTGATGACCCGAAGAGAGCTTGAGGGCCCTAAGCTTGCTTGAGAGCTTGTTTGAAGCGAGCGACGAGCATGCCACAGCATAGTCATCGACATCAATGGTTTGCAGTGCAGACGAGGAAGGAAGCTCATTGGGGTGCATGGCCAGCAGCGTGCCCTGGAGCCGGAAGTGGTGGTCTTGCCATTCGTGGCGCAAGAGTTTGGTTCGGCGTTTCTTCATCCAACCATGGTGATTGACGCCCTTGTACACGAAGCCACCTTTATGAAGAGGTGCAACAGTGTCTTGGGCCTCCATGTCAAATGGCTTGGTGGCTTTGAGCGGTGATGAGCTGGCACTGTCAACGGGGCTAACTGAGTCATCGAAGATGGTTTCGCGCAAAGTGTCGTCATCTGAGTGGGCGGTTGGGCTGAACACGCGCTCTTCAGCTAGCGCTGGCATGGGCAGTGACGGGCGTCGCCGGTCGTGACGCGAGCCAGACCTGTGGAGTTGGGGCTGGTACTGCATGTTTGGGGGCACGGACTGGCTTGTGTCGCGGCTGAGAGGCTCTGGTTGCACGGCGGTCACAGGTACATCCATCTCGGAGAAAGGCGTGCCGAATCGGTAAACCCCGCCCGGTGAAGCTGTCCTACAAGGTGAAAAGGCGCTGTCCGGTGCGAGGTATTGGTGTACCGGAGCACCGCTACGTGGGTTGCCAACAGGCTGGACAGACATTGCACGTGCCGGGGGAATGGTCAATTTGGGAAGGCTCTTGAGGTTCGAGTGAGGCGCCGGCATGAACTCTGGAGGGTGGAGAGCTGGCGTCGACGGGGTGTGTGTGAATGGCTCGAACGACCTAGTGGTATGTGCCGATGTAGATGCGGAGAAGGCCGAAACCGGTTGGCAGTACTGTTGCTGTGGTATCACCAAGAATGGACGGGGTGGGTATATCTCGGCAGGCGGGGTGGGAGGCGCCTCGATTGGAGTAGCAGTCTGGTAAGGTTGTTGCTGGCCCTGTAGGGTGAGGAATTGTCGCACATTGTCTTGTGGGTCGCGTTGCTCAAACTTTTGCAGATCTTGGAGGGAAAAGTCTGGTAGCTGGCCAGGACCTAGCACGTCGGACGATGCAACCACGGACGGGACCACAACCGACGGTGCGGATTCTGAGTTGGGGCGGTGGACGTTCTCGACAGCATGGCTTGCAGTTTGGGCGTTGCCGGGATCACCAGCAATGAAGATGTGGCCGCCCTTTTCGGGAGAGATGGGAAAGCCGTGTTCCTGCTGGAGTCTGGCGAGCTGTCTTTGTTGCTTCTTCCACTTGGAGCATCGTTCACCCTTTGCGCACACGTGAGGCTTGGGCAGTAGCTGTTCAATCGCGACAATCGAGACGGAATGCGCAGGCGTGATGAGATCGTCTCCAAGATTGCGGCCGCGCGACTTGTCACGGCGACTTGCTTTCCGACCCTTGCTCTTTGATCTGTTTCTTGCCTCTTTGCAAGGGCGTTCGATGTCTTCAAACGGGGTTGGAATGGCGGCAGGCGCGGTTGGAGAGATGAGACCTTCTGCGGTGCGGAGAGAGTCGATCTGATTCCATAGCTGATGTCTTTTGCCAAAGGACTGGATCTCCAACTCTTTTAGATCATCAAACTGCATATCCAGGAGGACGGCGCCCGTGATGTCGTGTCCGATGAACTTGTCAATGATATCGTCTTCAAATCCATTCTGGTACATCCAGGTAGCCACGTCCTGAGAAGTCCAAGCACGCACTTCGGCATTGTCAAGGTGGGCTACGGCAAGGGCGATGTTGTTGTACTCTTTTTGAGGCACAATGGTTTCTGGAGTTGCTTCGCGGAATGCTGTTTGTTGGCGAAGTGGTGTGTGCTTTGGTAGCAAGGGAGACAGTTGCAGTGCATCATCGTATGGAAATTCATTCGAGGACTGCGAAGCACGAAACAGATGTGGACCCTTTGGGCCTTCTACTGGCTTTATTTCTGGCCAGAAAGCAAACTGTGGTCGGATGTCTTCTCCTGGGGTGGTCACTTCTTCAAAAGTTGATATTGTTGTTTGACTTCGTCGGTTGTCGCTCTGGAGGCTGTTAGCACCGACGCACAGACTCAGCGGAACACGGACACGCACAGAAGAGCCGCCGAACTCCTCGAATTCGCTTGAGTCGTCTTCAATGTCGGTATAGGCAACGCTGATGTGAGAAAGCGGACGCTCGAGCGAGGAGCGGGCCGTCAGAGCAGCGGAGAAAAGGGAGGATGCTTTTCCCCTTTCAAACATTTCCATGCCCGGCTCTAGCGGGGTGATGGGTGTCATGGCCTGCTATGGGGGTGTTAGCATTGGGGTGGATGGAGGAGGCGAGTGCCGAGAGTAGCTTACCATGATCACGATGTGAGTGCGCGCACACACACGCTCAAGAGTAGGAGCAGCGGGTTTGCGAGAGAGGGCTAGGGGGTAATGGGATGGAATGTGGCGAGCATGGCAGCATACGCTGATACAAAGCAAAGCACAGTAGGAGCACAAGATGGTCGAAAACGGGAAACAGGACCCTTCGGGTGGAGAGCGCTTGCAAGTCTTTTGTAGAGAGTGCTTGGGCGCCGTTGGCGGTGGGGGGCGGGCGAGTTTGGCCCATATCACACAGCAGAGACTGCATGAGACAGCGTATGCCTGTCGACGGCGGCCACTGAGCGAGGTCGAGTCGTCGCCAGGCAGAGTGGGCAGCAGACAGGCTGGCGCTTAGTGTAGACTGCTGCGAGGGCGGATGGCGCGCTGATTGGCCGGCCCGCAGATTGGGCCGCGGGCTAATAGTGCCGAAAGCGGACAGGCAAATGCCATTAATATCACCACCACGACGGCCGTCATCACGGCCACACGGCCACGGCCACGGCCACGGCCACACGCACACGCACACGCACGTACGCCCGGCCGGCCAAGTCAGGGTCGCCGCGGATCCACTCGCAGCGAGGGCCGACGGCAGCGGATCGTGTCGCCGCCAGTCGCGCGCAGATGCAGCGAAGATCTGAGGTTGAGCCATGGCGTGCACGCATACTGTTGGCTGTCTGCCCTCTTGTGCGCAGCCTCAAGGTACGTACCTCGGACATGCTCTTGGCCACGGCCACGGCCACTGCCACTGCCAGCACCTGCCAGCACCACGCCCACCGCCTCACCCTGCCCGCCAGTGTGACGTTGGCCGCCAGCAAGCTGCCACTACGTATCAAACTATGTGCACAGGGCTATATGCGGCTGTGTAGTATACATTCACATGTAGACTCATACCTACATACACACATGTCCATGTATGTACACTACTACGTAAGTACATACATACACCGCGCTTTTCTGACAAAGCACAATGTGACAACGGCCATCCATGTCATGATCGGTCGGTGGAGCTTCGGTTCGGACGGTTGACGTGTGTGAGCCGACAGCCTCATCAGCAACATGCAGTAATGCGATATTGGCACAAACACATCACATGCGGCTGCGTTCCGTGCTCGAGCGGTTGCGTGCAGCCCGTGACGCCACACAGCAGAGTCCAGGTCGACTCGACAAGCAGTCCTGTCGTCATAGTCGTCGTCTGGCCGGGCAAACTGTGGTGCTCGTCGGACCTACTACCTCGACTTCTCTGTGTCTTGCCTGGGCGTCGCCGCTGCCGGCAGTCTGCTACCGTTACCAGCCATGTGTCAGACCGCTGGTACTACCACACCCTCGTGACTGCGACTACCTACCCACCATGAAACCCTCTCCCACAGTGGCGGCCAACGGTCGCGCAGAGAAGCACCCACACGACGAGCCCGTGACTCCAAGACCCTGCGGCCAGCCGAGTCGCCATTCTCTGGTGTGCTCCGCTGCGACAATGGACTGGTGAAGCGTCGTTGTGACAAGGCGAATCAGCGTGGAGAAACGGGGTTCGAGCAAGGAGCCATGCAGACCGCAACTTGTGCAAATGCAAGCATTATCCCAAGCGTTTTCTCGACGAACCGCGCCAAGCAGGGAAAAAAAGAAAAGAAAAAAGTTCCACCTCTGATAGTCGGGCAAAGGAACCTACTGGGAACGGCTTTGTGCAACGGCGCTCGTAATTTGGCCAGCTTGGCGGATCCCATGGTGATGACCGAAGGCGTGCCGCAGAGACGAGCGAGCAGAGGTTTGAGTCGTGTCTAGAGGGCGACCAAGCGTGCGATGACAATTAATGGGCACACTAGATGCCCAACAAGACGCAAACGAGACAGGCATCATTTACCAAAAACCAGGGACCAGCAAGTAGCGCCTTTGCAGCGGGAGAGAATGGCCTTTGAGCATCAGTTCCGCGCAGTCAGGTGAGTAAGGGCCTGGTCTGTCCGACTGCGACCGAGGACGTACCCGGTACTCGAGGGCCCATTCGTCGCCCGCCAAGTATTGATTGTAGCCCTCGGTAACCAATCAGCGCTGCTTCCTGCACCTGCCTTCGCCATGCCACCCCCATTGGGCCTTGGCCCTAATTATGGGCAATTCCTCGACCCGGATCAGCCTAATTAATGGCCTATTCATAGCACGCTCACACACACACACACACTACCACCACCACCACCGCTAGACTACTACTGCTACCTACCACAACGACCACTACCTCGACTCCCCTGTCGTCCGCCCCAGCAGCCCAGCATGCCGCTGCATTGCCCCGCAGCGTAAGCTAGCATCCTCGGCCCCGTCATTGGCCCTCGTCGCCCGCTAGCAAAAGCTTCTCTTGCAATTTCACCTCGAGCAACATGCACAAGCGACTTGTTTTGCGTGGGAGCGCACGCTGACTGGATGCCGCCGCCCATCTTGTGCTATGCCACTCCGCTGCGTTACACCACTCCCTCGTCGCTGCCCGCATAGCTCGGGAAAAAACATCGCCAACCGACCTGCCGTGTTTGGCCAACACTGCCGTCTGCCTTTTTCGTCCGCCTAGCTTCTAGCTGGGCAGGTCCCGCGGTGGAAATGATCACGACAGCCTCAACTGCCAGCTCCGCTTCTCGACTGGCTGTGGCCAACGTGGCCGTTGAGGACCAGTGACTCCCTCCCTCCTCGCTTCGCGTGCACACGCACATACGTACATACACGCATACACGCACGCACGCACGCACGCACTCATGCTCCCCCGCTGGCACGAGGACAGCTACCAGCAGGTGCCGTGCTTGCTTGTACACAGACCTGGCGCATTGCATCCCGTGATCTGCGCATCTGCACAAGGCCACCAGTAACGTCCGGGCCGGCCACTTATCGCAGCCGCTGCAAGTGTTTTCCCTAGACGGCTCTGGAATGATGCCACTCGTCGATAGTGCCCCGCAGGGAGGTTGGGACGAGAAGAGACTAACGCACCCGACCCCCCTGGCTGCGAAAACTCTCACGTCGACATGGGCGTATGCCTCCAAGGGCCGAGTGGCCCAAACGGGACAATTTACTTACCAGACTGGTTGCGGGGGCCAGTGAGCCGATCGATAGCCGTGGAGAGATTGACGCTACGGCCTGCAGCTGGCTCAAGCGCGGCGGGTAAGTAAGCCCCAAAATAGCTGGCAACACAAAATGCCCCCAAATGTCGACATCAGGCTGCATGGCCAGACTAGTCTGCCCAATCAGCGTGCCAGCGCCATGTGCTGTACCACGTTCGCAATTCTCTCCCGTTGGTCGCCCGCCCCTCGAGATAACTGCGAGTCCAAGAATAGATTCAGCAGTATTTGTGACCATTGTGCCGTTCCTGGCAGATATAAGGTACTTGTCGCTCACTAATAACCCTCCACGCAAATAGGTAGTCCGCATAATTTGGTTCCGCTCCTTCCTTCACATCAAGCCCGCTGGTCGAGCTTTGAATGCCCATCTTTAATTACGAGCAGCCCGGTCGAGCCCTGCCATCCTGTCCCTTACGAATCGTCCCGTCGTGCCTTAGTCGTTATTGCCGCATTGTTTAACTGGCTTGCCTCATATACCACCGCTCTGGGTACCTCGAGCGTCCATGTCCTCCTCGTCCGCTCCCACATCTGCTACCAAACACTCCACAACCATGGTAGGCGCTACCACTGCTGCTGCTAATGCAGCAAAGCAAGCCGCTGCAAAAATGCACCGTCGCTCACGAACAGGTAACATATACCCTCTGCCTTTTGTTTTTTTCCTATGCAGGGATCCCGCGCATGGACTTGAACGGGCTGGCTAACAGATCTTGTGCAGGGTGCTTCACATGCCGCCTGCGACGCAAGAAGTGCGACGAAGGAAAACCATCCTGTCGCGCCTGCAAACACCTTGGTCTCAAGTGTGAATACAAGAGGCCCATGTGGTGGAGCAACAACGAGCAGAGGCGCAACCAGAAAGAACTCATCAAAAACATCATCAAGCGCACAAAGCTCAATGAGAAGACTGCACAGGGCGCTGCCATGGGCACAAACACTCCACCAAGCCTTTGCCACTCCATGCAGACTGCCGACACATTCTCAGACGGCGTCAGCTGCACAAGAGCGCCTTCTGTCGACTCGCAGAACTCGCTCGACTACAACTTCAACCCAGCCCCTACCACAATCGACTTTTACAACTCCACAATGCCTCCACCCAGCTTCCCCCCTAGCTTCGCCCACCCAGGACACTATGTCCCATACGACATTGACATCAAGACCGAGAGCCAGATGTTCATCAACGACATCCCAACTCGACGCGATTCAACCATCTCCTCATACAGCCACTACCAAACACCTCCAGCATACCCCTCAGACAACTGGATTCAACAAGACTACTTTGAGCGCCGCGAATCTTTTACAGAGGAGCCTCTTGAGTTCCCCATCTTTGACTACAACACATATGGCACGTTCAGCCCATCACACCAGCCATCCATCCAGGTGGATGATTGCGACCGCCACCTGCTCAGCCACTTTTTGGAGAACATCATGCCCTCTGCCTTTCCTGTCCTAGAAACCAACCAACCTGGCGCAGCGCAGCGCGATGTCATCATCCCAGCACTCGAGACCAACAAGGCATATCTACACTGCTGCATGAGCATATCCGCACTACACATGAAGACCACTCAGGGGCTCACTGGAGAGCAGATTGACCTAGACATTCAGCGACACCGCGGTGAGACTGTCCAGCAGCTCACCGCTGCGCTCTACAGTGACAGCAACCACGGCCAGACCCTCGAGGCTGCGCTCGGCATGATCTTTTTCCAGTGTTCAGTCGGTCGATTCAACGACGGCCTCATGGACATCCCATGGCACGGCCACTTTGAAGCCGTCCAGAACCTTGTTCACAGGCTGGAGCTTCCTGCGCAGATGATTGCGCTGAACGGCCAGGCACACGCTCAGCCACCCTTCAACATGACACTGGCTTCCTGGATCGACATCCTCGGCGCTACGATGCTGGGCAGGACGCCATCATTCGCTGACACTTACCGGGAGAAGCTTATTGCAGATGCGTCTTCCGGCCTCGCAGAACTCATGGGATGCGAAGACCGCATCATGTATCTCATTTCGGAAATCGCCTGCCTCGAAGCGCTCAAGAATGAGAACATGGATATCGTGCAGCTTTGCGCCCACATCAAGCTCCTTGGCGAGCAGATCAGCTTGACCGAGCCGCCCCAGGGTTCGCTCAACAGCGCCTACTCGTCTACTGGTGAGATTCTCCCACGGCAGCTTCGCCGCAACATGACTGCAGTGTACCGTCTAGCCGCCCGCATCTACCTTTGCAGCCTAGTGCCCGACTTTGACCGCACATCACCCACCTTTGTCAATCTGGTGAGTGCTCTCTGCAAGGCCATGGAGTATATCCCCGCTGGCCCTGACGGCTTTGACCGTTCTCTGATTTGGCCACTTTTGGTTGCTGGCTCCATCTCAGTGCCACAGTCTGGATTCCGCAAAATGTTTGCTGATCGCTCTGCCATGCTGGGTGAGGCGGCAAACTTTGGATCGTACGGAAGAGTCAAAAACCTTCTCCACGAAGTGTGGAAGGCCAACGACGACAACCTGGCAAAGGGCAACACACAGAGTGTTCACTGGCGGGACATGATGCGACAGAAGAACTGGGACTTTTTGCTCATCTGAGCCGTCGCTTCTTCTGCTGGTATGCATCCTGGTCTTGTGTGTGTCCCCCTTTTTGCCAACTTACATTCTCTTCTCGTCTGGGCCCTGGCTCTTCTTGCAGCAACTTTTACCAAAGCGATTTACTTGTTTCTTTGCATATATTTTATTCTAAACGATACCCACTTTTGTAATTTTGGATACCAATGGCTCTAAAGAGCAAAGGCAGCATTCACACGGCGCAGTAGCATCGACTGGATGTCGTTAGGAGGAAAGGGTGTTTCTTTTTTTTTCAACTATTAACGAGATCACGGCTGGATTCGGTGTGGTCTGGTTGCCTCCCCGAGAAACCGTACATGGAAAGGGGGAACGGAGAAGGGAAGGGGGTGAGGGAGGGCGAGGGAGAGAATATGGAGGGGCCAAAAGCTGCGTGGGGGAAGCTAGCGCAGCACCCCAGCGGCCGGCGCGTGTATGTGTAGGTTAGATACATGGATAGTAGGGTAGCAACGGGGCTCCAGAGTGAGGCCCATAGGAGAGAAATTGAAGTTGAAACGAGCGATACGCTCAGGCAGCGCCGTGCCTCGATGATGCATATGCACACGTGATTGGCTGACCCGAGTGGCACGCAGCGGCGACGCAGCTCTCCGCATGTGGCGCGGCAGTCGCTGGTTCCCGTGGCTAGGAGCCGTGGAGAAGTGGCCGGTGTCGACGTCTAAAATTAGTGACAACCATCGGCCGGACTGCGAAGCTGCAGGCTAACGCGTACGGCCAGCATCAGACGGTCAGCGAGACATCGCCAGACTGCCATCCCAGCCAGAGCAAGGTCGTGGCGGGTGTGTCTAGCCTGCCGTCGACTGTGTGTTGCATTGCCCTCGACGTCGAACACGGGCCTTTGGATCATTGTCATTTTGCCGTCGCCGTTATTACCACCTAGACCCGTATACCACCCCCACCCACTTGTATACACGCCGGTAGACGCATCGTCCCGCACATAGCTATCGCGCTCCACGACATCTAAACTCGACCTGTTCCCAATGGCGTCCCCGGCCACGGTTCCGTTTACTTCCGTCGACACCACCACGCGACAGCTGACCAAGGACGAGGTTGAGTCGCCGAGCATCTCCAGCGCAAATGCGCTTGCCCGCTACGAGTACGAGGCGGGCCATGCAAATGCCACCACGGGCACCAAGATCCTGATGGTCGAGTGGGAGGACGACGACACAACGCGGGGAGTGCGGGGAGACTGGCACATCTCATGGGACGGCAGCACACGGGTCCTGCCCGCCAACGACCAGTCGGCCAACGACGTGCATCGCATGTACTTTCTGCTACCCCCGGGCGTCGCGGTACCCACCAGCGTTACACTCACGCTACGACCGCAAGACGGTACCAGGGCTCCTGTTGTCTGGCATACAAATCCCCTTCCGGCATTGTTTCCGCCAGAGCTAGGGGCGTCGGCGCGGGCAGCGGGCAAGAAGGGTGTCCTGCACACCATTTGGGCAAAGAAAAGGCTGCAGGTGCTACAGAAGGAGATTGAAGCAGAGTCACGTACCAACGTCGAGGGGGTCGGCCTGCTCATGGCCGTGCAAGAGAAGGAATGGATTGAGTCGACATTCGGAGTCAATGCCAAACCCGCAGGCCTAAGTATCTCACTTGGCGAGCCCGTGCTGGCACCGATGAAGGCACCCTCTAGCCCACGGTCTCCTGGCGGAGGCCGCCTCATGGACAAGCTGGCAGGACTGCGACTAGGCACGAGTGAAAAGGACCTCTCACCCAGCAACAGCGCGCCGGGCTTCTCCAACCCCCTATCCCCTGAATCTTCAGACATTGCCATTAGTTCTTTTGCGGTCTTCAAGGGCGCAAATCCAGCTAGCCTTGCGGCAAAGCCTCCGCAACCACCTCAGGTTCAGCCAATAGATCCACCTCGGAGAATCGCAGCACAGGCACCTCCACAGTTTATCACAGAACAGCAGAGTGCTGGCATGGGCTCGTTAAACGCCTTGTCTGGCCCAGCGCCCATTTTTCAGTCTCGAGGTTCACTGGGGTCTGCAGACGAAGACGACAAGGACGATGGACTCTTCGCGTTGCCTATCAGCCCACGGAGCCCGGAAGTAGGCAAGAGTCCCTTCTCGTTTTCAGCCAGTGACACGGCACCTTTTTTGAAAGAAGAGAGTGCTGCATGAGCACATGGATAGATTCTACTGTTGTGCCGGAGTCTTGGGGTCTGGAATTCTGTCTTGAATGGAGAGGCACCCGTAGCCCTCTTATTTGGCGTGATACCTTGGCGGCCTTGTTGGCTATTTTGTAAGATCCTAGATAGGTGAATACACGATGAATAAAATCCATAGTTGCAGCCGCGTTGCCCTCTTGCTATTGGTTGCTCGCCAGGCTGCCGTTTGGTTTGGGCAAACGCTAGGCTTGGCGCCTGCAAGCTTCGGCGCTGACGAAAGTGGATTCGCCGACGCGAACTCGAGCGCGGCTTCCACGGTACGACTGTCGCAAACCTCTCGCAAACCTCTCGATAACCACAACCGAACCTCTTGCCGCCGTCGTCGTCGTCGCCGCATCACCACCACGCTGTTGCACGTAGTCGCATCAATACCACAACTAACTCGTACGCACAGTCTTCTGCACACAGCCCGAGACGCGCCATCATGTTGGCCACCGGGCGCGGCAGCATTGCCCAGGTGCACTACACTGGGGAAGAGGCTGCAGGTGAAATCAACAAGCTTCTCAGCGCTGTAGTGAGTGTCCCATTGCCTCGCTACAGACCTTGGCTAATAGCACATATAGGTGGAGAACGAAGATGATTTCGACAAATGGGAAGCGCTCGTCACTCGCGCCTCTGAGCTCGAAGGCGGCGTTACCCGCAACTCCAGTCCCTCGACCATCGAGCTTGTCCGCAACGTCTACGACTGCTTTCTCACCAAGTTTCCGCTGTTCTTCGGTTACTGGAAGAAGTATGCCGACCTCGAGTTCTCGATTGGCGGCACAGAGACTGCCGAGATGGTATATGAGCGTGGTGTCTCGTGCATCACTACTTCAGTAGACTTGTGGGCCAACTACTGCAGCTTCAAGATGGATACGTCGCACGACAACGACATTATCCGAGAGTGAGTCCTGTCTTTGCCCCGCTTCCCTCCTCCCGATTCCGAGGCTCAAATCGCCGTAGCCAGCGGTGGGCTCGGGCGCGCTCGGGCGCTACATGTTTACATGTCCCATCATCCCGTTGCCCTTCCCCTCCATCCCGTTCACACTCTGCCCCGCGAAAGAGTTGCCCAAGACCCTGGAAGGACGAAGTTCGATAGCCTTACCATCCTTTTGCTGGCACACTAAGTTACTTTTCAAGATCGTCCCCTTTCATTCTCTCCTCGTCGTACTCTCCTTATTCAGACCTTTCAATGCTAACTCAATAGGCTATTCGAGCGAGGTGCTCACTTTGTCGGTCTGGATTTCCAGAGCCACCCATTCTGGGACAAGTATATCGAATTCGAGGAGCGTATCCAAGAGCCAGCCAATGTCACCAAAATCTACAGCCGTGTTTTGCACATACCCATCTACCAGTTTTCTCGGTACTACGAGAAATTCTCCGTCCTTCTCTCCAATCGCCCAGTAGAAGAGTTAGCTAGTCCCGGAACACTCGAAAAGCTGAAAGCTGCGGTTCAGCTGGAGAATCAGGGACAACCTGACAAGCCGGCGCTTGAGATTGAGCGACAGCTGCGCGCCAAGATAACTGAATGGTACTACGGCTCGTACTCGAAGACACAGCAGGACGTTACCAGCCGCTGGACCTATGAGCATGCTATCAAGAGGGCCTACTTCCACGTCACCGAGCTCGAAGAGTCCGAGCTTGAGAATTGGCGCAAGTATCTAGATTACGAAGAGAAGCAGGGTGACTTTGAGCGTATCGCGTTCCTGTATGAGCGCTGCTTGGTCGCATGTGCTTTGTACGACGAATTCTGGCTGCGATATGCCCGCTGGATGTTTGCCCAGGGCAAAGAGGAGAATGCGAGGATCATCTACATGCGAGCCAGCTGTATTTTTGTGCCCATCTCAGCCCCCGCCATACGCCTCAACTGGGCTCGTTTCGAAGAGAAACTCGGTCGAACATCTGTCGCTCGTGATATCTACCTGGCTATGCTCGAGGAGGCACCAGAGCACACCGAGACTCTCATCTCCCTTGCAGGTCTAGAGCGACGGCACGAAGGCAACGATGCGGCTGTCCGCCTTCTAGAACAGTACATTGACCGTTCCAATAACCAGATTGGCGGCATACTTGCAGCGGAGCAAGCACGTATTCTCTGGCAGTGCAAGGGCAACATCGGCGAAGCTCGTCAAGTCTTCAAGGACAAGCATGAGCGATTCCCAGACTCGCGTGAGTTCTGGATGAAGTACTTGGAATTCGAAATTGCACAGCCTTCTCCCAACCAAGAAGCGGCGCATGCTCGGATCAAGGCGGCTCACGAGCTGATGCGCACCAAAGGTCGCTTCTCTGCTGAGACGTCGAAAGAGTTGTCACACTATTACATGGCCTATCTCCTGAATCGGGGTGGCAAGAATGCAGTCGAAGAGTACATGCAGCTGGATAAGGAAGTAAACGGGTATGTATCATCTGTTCAAAGAGTCCACTCCCAAAGTCCTGCCCATCAGAAACGAACAGACGAGCCTCACATTGCAGCAAGCGAACGCCAGCGCAACTAGACTT
Organism: Bipolaris bicolor; assembly: GCA_026262445.1. Taxonomy (NCBI): domain Eukaryota; kingdom Fungi; phylum Ascomycota; class Dothideomycetes; order Pleosporales; family Pleosporaceae; genus Bipolaris; species Bipolaris bicolor. Next base: position 821,944 of record JAODYD010000011.1, on the reverse strand, counting down.
GCGCCAGGTATCGTCCGCAGAGCCAGATTGCGTAAGCTTCAGTTTGGAGGCTTCCTGGTGTCTTACCCTAGCATCCCCTGTCCCTTTTTGACTTGTTTTTATCGTGTATCGTCGTTTTTGCATTTGAATGATTACCGGGAAAACGTAATGCACCAACTTCTTACTATTTTATTGTGCTTGCTAACATTCAGTGTTTGATACAGTGCGAAACAGATCGAGGAGCCTTCCGCCGCTCTCCCCCTTACGCTAGCAAAGCCTAATCACCGAAGTCGTTTCTAGGTGTGCGACGGGATTTTGGTATGCATTCATGTCTTTTACTTGTCTTGGATTGTTACTGATTATGTTTACGCAGATGAGGTGTGCTTTCCCCTACGCCCTGCCCATGAGAGTTAATAGACCCAGCCGCTTCGCCCGAAGGTAACTCTTGATCAGTTGGGTCCGACGATAGCGAGGCCTCCCATGATCCATGGCATGGCTTACGATCGAAGGCAAACATCTTTGCCTCGTCTCTGCAGACAGGTGGGTCGACTGAGCTGATAGGTACAGCAGCTCTTGTACTTGGGTCGGCCCCTGCTCTGGTTTGTTTTGCAGTGTACATTCTCGGCGTTTTCTTTGACATGATCCGACATTACGGATACACGTTTGACGGGGCTTACAAAAAGCGTTATTCCCTTTTTTTCTTCTCGCCTCCCACTTTGTAGTCTCCTGTCCAAAGTAGATGATGGGCTACTCTAATAGAGAGAAGCACGAGTGCAATATACGCACCAGATGAAATACAACGCAGTTGTTCATACGATTAGAAGCAGTATTTTGCGTACGTGAAGTTTGGTCATAAAGTAGTAGTAATGGGTTTACTTTGACTCGTATAGTTAGTTCATCGAAGTAAGCATGGTATCTATGTACATGGGGATTCATCCATCCCAAAGACTCCCTGAACTATCCAACAGCTCCATCATTGGCATCAGCATCAAACATGACCTTTTCTTTTTTTTTCATCTAAACAGCAAAACCACCACTATTCTTCTGTCTGGGCTCACTCGCCGCCTCGAACGTGCCATTCGGCAACAGCCTCAGACCCTGAGCACTACTGCTGCCGGGCGCCATCCACGTCACATTAGCGCCAATCTGCTGCAGATACGCCGTGGTGGTATTATCAAACGCGTACTCGAAGCTCACCTGCGCCGGCACAAGCTGATCGTGGAACCTGGGCTGTGCGAGCGCCTCCGCCGTCGTCATATTGCCACTTAGCATGTGAATGATATTCTGGATTGTTGCAGTGATGATGCGGGAACCACCTGCTGCACCAATGGCGATGTAGAAAGCGTTTGTCACGTTTGCGAGGTTGAGGTGCTCGACTATGACGGGGGCGATGGAGGACAAGGGGCGTTTTCCTGGGCGAATGAAATTTGCGGGGCTGGGGATGTAGCCAAAGGCGTTTGTAGTGTTTGGGATGCTGAAATCGTTCATTTCGTTGTTCATGATGACGCCGGTTTCCGGGACCATGAGTTTGCTGCCGAAGAGCAGGTTGACGGTTGTGGTGAGGGAGATTGCGAGGCCGCTTGCGTCGGCGGCGACGACGTGGCTTGTTCCTGGTGTTTCGAGGGATTCGAGGCCAGAGGGGTTGTAGTAGGCTACGGGGAAGGTTTTGTCGTCGATGATCTTGCTGCGGACTTCGGCGGCTGTGGCGTTGGAGAGCATTTGCTGCTGGAATGTGTCTAGGCCTTTGACGAAGGATGGGTCGCCGAGCTCTGAGCGCATGCCGTAGGCGAAGCGCATGCTTTCGTCGAGACGGTGCGTGGTTAGGTTTGCGTTGAGGGGGTCGCCAACGCCCGAGTAGCCTTCCATGAATTTGAGGGCGGCGAGGGCGACGTTGCCACCGGAGGGGGCGCTACAGGCCGTGAGTTTGTAGTTTCCGTAGGTGATGGACGAGGGCTTGCGGATGGCCACAGTGTAATTTGCTAGGTCTTCGAGCGTCATGGTGCCATTGGCGGCTTGGAGAGCGCGGATCGTGGCTTCTGCCAATGGTCCTTTGTAGAATGCGTCCGGGCCCTGCTCTGCAATGGTTGAGAGCGTTTTGGCATAGCGCTTTCGAGTGATGGTCTCGTTGAGCTGGAGAAGACGGCCTTTGGGAGCGAAATCAATCGCAAACTCCTTGTCGTTGACGAAGAAGTTGTCCTTTCCGTTGTTTGAAGCAGAAGCCATGTACCGAACAAGATCTTCGTTGACTTTCCAGCCCTTTTCAGCGACCTTGGCGGCTGGCTTGATGACCGTTTTCCACGGGAGGCGGCCGTACTTTTCATGAAGGTACTGCAGACCACGAAGTTCACCTGGAACGCCAGATGCGAGACCACCCCTCTCACTAGCTATCTCATTGTTCTTGTACATGTCCTCGAAGGCAGCGGCTGGAGCTGTCTCGCGGAAGTCAATAAACTCATATGTGCCGTTTGGTGAACGGACAAGCATGAAGCCTCCCCCAGAAATTCCTACTATCTGTTAGTAACTCTTGTGGGAAGTACTTTGGGAGGTTGAGTTACCAGAGTGGTACATGGCAACGACGCCCACGCATGCCACAGTGCCGACCATGGCGTCTGCCGCATTGCCGCCCGCTTTCAATAGGTCGGTTCCGATACGGCTGCAAATTGCGGTAGACGAAGCGACAGCACCAAGCCGCGGCTCATGAATTCGGAACCCGTAAGGGTCCTCCTCTTTGTAGAAGGAAACATGCCTTTTGACTGGAGTAGCCAATGCGCTCTGCAGCATCAAAAGCCCAATCAAGGGCTTGACAAGCAAAGATGGCGCCATACTGCAGACAGGACGATGCTGTTACCAAACGGACGGGGGAGAAAGAAGCCTGCGAGGTCGGCGTGGTGATGGCATGCGAGGCGTCGTCAGTACCTCTTTATAGTACACATGCCGACAGCGGAGGATGCTGGCCCCTACCACGGATAGCCAGGGCAGTTACTGGAAGTGCTTAGCGCCAGCTACGCAAAGCGGAAGCTGGCATGAGAAGTGTACGGGGTTCTAGGCATTACTACGGACATGGCGAAGAAAATTCTGATGATAGCGTTGAAGAGTGAAGAGATAGGATCTTAAAGCCGGGCCGTCTGCGGTACTTGGAGGCTTAAGCAGTGGTCGTGATCTGGGCGAAAAATAACGCAAGAAGTGTTGAGGGAGGACCATTGAAGAAGATCGTGAACCGAACTAGAGCGATATGGTCTTACAATGATGACAGTCATATATCATGGGGTCCCTAGCTGCTTATCAGGTAAGCATAGAAGTCTCTTTTTTTCCTCCACAAGTCAATCTGTCAAACGCTGTCTTAAGGTTCGACATCCTACATGCAAAGGCTGCATAACGCATGTAAAGAGCAGGAGCGGCTAAGACAAAAGGGTCCTGGAGAAAAAGCCCGGCGATTCAGGCATTGCCCATTATTCGGCGTCCTTATCTCTGTGTGGGGTACAAGGCCTATGCACGGTTAAAAACCCCAGAAACGTGACACCGTGATGTAACCAGGTCGCAAGGCGCGAGTCGCGATGCTCGTTACGCGTCTCCGGCTTTCTCCACCTGCACACCGACCATCTGTTTCCTACAACCCCCAAACAGTCCAATGGCGCCGAAAAGCAGTCAATCGTCCCAGAAGAGTACCCAGCCGACAATATCGAGCTTCTTCACGCGCAAGCCAGCGCAACCCCCCAAAGCCGCTGCTACTGCCACTCCTGCCGCTCCCGCTCCCGCTGCCACTCCCGCATCTCCACCAAGAACAAAGTCTCCGCCCGCCACCAACGGCACGACCCAGAAAGACGATAGTGACGATGACGAAGAAGATAGTCTTCCAATAAAGACCCCTCTTACCCTTCGTAAGCGCGCAGTACATGACGATGATAAACCCCAAGACTCAGGTCGGTCCTCGCCTTCCAAACGCGTTCGCTTCACCAAAAACGCCTCTCCGCAACAATCACCTACGCACACATCCGCCACTACCTCGGGTACATCGAAGCCCCCTAGGATCACCGACAGAACCTCCAAGTTTCTGTTCTCCTCATCACCGGCGATTCAAGACGAGAACAAACCAGACAACGACGATGATGATGGTGATGAGGAAGATGCCGCCGCTGCCCAGAAGCAAAAGGAGAGACTACATGAGAAGTTTGTGAAGAAGCTGGGTCGGCCTGATAGCTTTGCCGAACTGCGAAGGCGGAACAAGATCATCTCAGAGGACAATGTGAATGAGGAAGAGGGCGAGGGCGACGAAGATGACGAAGAAGAACCCCCACCAAAGCCTGTCAAAGGCAAAAAGGCCGTCGCCACGAAAAAGGCCAGCAAGCTGACGCCTATGGAAATCCAGTATCTCGATATAAAGCGCAAGCATCTGGACACTATCATCGTTATGGAGGTGGGATACAAGTACAAGTTCTTTGGTGAAGATGCGAGAATCGCATCTAAGGAGCTAGGAATCGTCTGTATACCAGGAAAGTTTCGCTACGACGAGCATCCTTCTGAGGCGCACCTGGACAAATTCGCGTCTGCGAGTTTCCCCACCCATCGCCTGCAAGTCCATGTCAAACGCCTTGTACAAGCGAACCACAAAGTGGGTGTGGTGCGCCAGGTCGAAACTGCAGCGCTCAAGGCGGCTGGAAATAACAGAAACGCACCATTTGTCCGAAAACTCACCAATCTCTACACCAAAGGCACATATGTGGATGATGCGGAAGGCCTGGAAACACCCACCGAAGGCTCAGGGGCTAGTGCACAGTCGACTGGATATCTGCTTTGCATCACCGAGAGCAATGCCAAGGGTTGGGGTACAGACGAGAAGGTTCAGGTCGGACTGGTGGCTGTACAACCAGCAACAGGCGATATCATATACGACGACTTTGAGGACGGCTTCATGCGTAGCGAGATTGAGACGCGCTTGCTCCACATTGCGCCAGCTGAATTTCTGGTGGTTGGCGATCTGTCCAAGGCTACCAACAAGCTGATAAAGCACCTCTCGGCCAGCAAGACCAACGTATTTGGAGATAGGTCACGAGTGGAGAGGGTGGAGAAGCCCAAGACAATGGCTGCACAAGCATACAGTCACATCTCGAACTTCTATGCAGGCAAAATGAAGTCCAGTACAGATGCTGATTCGGAAAAACAAGGTGCGGTCCTAGACAAGGTGCATCAACTCTCAGAGCATGTCACTATATGTCTGTCTGCCATGATCACATACCTCAGCGAATATGGACTGGAACATGTCTTCGACCTTACCAAGTACTTTCAGCCCTTCAGCGCACGATCATACATGCTGCTCAACGGAAACACATTGTCCAGTCTAGAGATTTACCAAAACCAGACAGACTTCACGTCAAAAGGCAGTTTGTTCTGGACCATGAATCGAACAAAGACTCGCTTCGGACAACGGCTGCTCAGGAAATGGGTTGGTCGACCATTGATTGATAAAGCCAAGCTGGAAGAGCGTATTGCGGCTGTTGAAGAGCTCAAGGAAGGCGAGCACACCATATCGGTGGACAAACTGAAGTTTGTATTGGGAAAAATCAAAACCGATCTCGAAAAAGTCCTCATACGAATATACTACAAGAAGTGTACGAGACCTGAGCTGCTGTCAGCTCTGCAGGCGCTTCAAGAAATATCAAGCCAATACTTGTCTGCTCAAACGCCTGAGCAAAGCGGCTTCTCGTCGACACTGCTGAGTGAGGCTGTCTCAAACGTTCCAAAAATATACGAAGACTTGAATGGCTTCCTTGACAAGATCAACGCGAGTGCCGCCAAAGATGACGACAAGTACTCATTCTTCCGAGAGGAGCATGAGGCGGAGGACATCAACGATCTGAAGCTCAGCATTGCGTCGGTAGAAGATGACCTCAACACACACCGCAAAGAGGCAGCAGCGAAGCTTGGGAAGAGCAAGGTGGACTACGTCACCGTTGCGGGCATTGAGTATCTCATTGAAGTCAAGAGGAAGTCACCCGAAGAGAAGAAAGTCCCTGCATCATGGCAGCAAATATCCGCCACCAAGGCTACTCTTCGCTTCCATACTCCAGAAGTTAAGCGTATGCTCCAAGAGCGGGATCAGTACAAAGAGTCACTTGCCGCCGCGTGCGACAGAGCTTACATGCGTCTACTGGAGGAAATTTCATCCAAGTACCAGCAACTGCGAGATTGCATAGCTTCTTTGGCTACGCTTGACGCTCTTCTGTCTCTCGCTACCCTCGCAAACCAGCCAGGCTATGTAAAGCCCACCTTTACAGATGACATTCAGATCAACATCACCGGCGGTCGACATCCAATGGTTGAACAGCTACTTCTCGATAGCTACGTACCAAATGATCTCTCATTATCACACGACTCAACCCGTGCCCTTCTCGTAACAGGTCCTAACATGGGCGGAAAATCATCTTTCGTACGCTCTGCCGCTTTGATCGCCATCATGGGACAAATCGGGTCATACGTGCCAGCCAGCGGGGCACGTCTAGGAATGCTAGATGCAGTGTTCACTCGCATGGGCGCATTCGACAACATGCTCAAAGGCGAGTCGACATTCATGGTTGAACTCAACGAGACATCCGACATCCTCAAATCCGCAACCCCGCGCTCTCTGGTTATCCTCGACGAGCTTGGTCGCGGCACTTCGACTTTCGACGGTGTTGCCATAGCCGAAGCAGTGCTCGATTACGTCATTCGTGACTTGCAGTCCCTAACGCTATTCATCACACACTACCAGCACCTCGCCAAGGTTCCCTCGCGATTTCCTAATGGCCAACTGAAGAATGTGCATATGCGGTTTGAAGAACAGAATGGCGGGAGGGAAGTGGTGTTTTTGTACGAAGCGACAGAAGGCATTAGCCATCGGTCATACGGACTTAATGTTGCTCGGTTGGCGAGAGTACCTGACAAGTTGATTGATGTGGCGGAGGTGAAGAGCGCGGAGTTGGAGCAGAGCATGGAGGCTCACAAGCTGGCGAATCTGTAAGTGCAAGATGATGATATAATGGGAAGAAAGGAGACCTAACAATGAATAGATCGCGCATGATGAAGGGGCTGCTGAACGACGACTCAGAAGCAATGCTTGACAAGCTTGTCGAGGGAATTGAGCAGTTGTGAAGTGAATGTAGAAATATATGATAGTAGTGGGGGGGGGCTCTGTGTTTGGCGCACCGAGATGAATCGTCATATAACGCAATATTGGTAGATCATAGGTGTTTAGCAATAGAAAGACACTACTTGCGGCATCAGTTGCATGAAAATCGAACAACATCACAAACATCAGCGTAGACAATTGATACGGATCATCATTATTTCATTTCATGACTACCATAACAGTATCGTCATTGACCAGCAAGACATGTACCGCGGCAGCCGTCATTCCTCAAGGTTGTAGCTCCCAGCGCCAGCAACCTTTTCTTCATTACGACGAGCTTATTTGTCCTTGAAGGGCATGTCCTTGCCGGTGGCACCCTTGTACTGTCCGCGGATAAAGTCGCTAATCTGCTCGTCCTTTGCTTGCTCGAGAGCAGACTCGTTGTCCTGAGGACCCTGACCGAGGAACTTTTCTTGGACAAAGTCGACGCCTGTACATGTATCTGTTAGTACTCATGCCACCAACTATCCTTTACTGAAAGAGACGATGAAGGGGAAGGGAAGGAGGGGCAGTAGCAAAAGACCAACAACGTACCCTTGTCAAGGTAATCCTCGTTCTTCTCGCTGGCCTTGCCGCCGCCGGCAGCCTCGTTGAGCTTGTTGCCAATGCCGCCGAGGAAGCCGCCTGAGCCTGATGATTGCTGTCCTGCGTTCTGGTCCTTGACGACCTGCTCGTTTACGGACTGGCCCTGTCCCTGGCTCTGGCCGCCGGCGAGTTTGTTGACGAAGTCCATGATGGATTGATGTGCTCTTTCTAGAAGAAGAAGATACGAGGTAAGGGTAGCAGAGAATTGATTAGGGGGAAAAGCTTGTTTAGTGTTGAGTGTGAGAGAGAAGAAGAATGACAAACGAAGGGAGAGAGACCTATTTATACAAAGGGTGTTGGAATCAACCTAAGGGGGGGTGCGGGAAGGAAGCAAGCACAAGCTACCAAAGCAACAACGGAGCGGGGGGGG
>JAODYD010000011.1:770822-813818 GCA_026262445.1 Bipolaris bicolor | reverse complement strand
TTACAAAACCAAGATCTAAGCCACCCCAATCGATGACAAGAATTCCAAGACGTTGCATCATCTTTCAACTACTAGCAGCTGAAAGCGAGCGGGAAAAAACAATGGTTTGATAGGCTCGTCGTCTATCTGGTCTACCGCTCTTTGTACCTTGATGTGTAGCGGTGACTTGCCCCCTTGCGATTAGCACTGCCCCGCGCGGGCTGCATGGCCGACGTCATTCCATAAGGAATGCCCCCCCGCCCCGCCCATGGTCCCCGCGCCAGAGCTGCAAACTAGCACGTTTTTTTATCGTCGCTAAGAGCTCAGGGTGGGGGGGGGGGGAGGGCGGGCGGATGTGAGTGTTGTGTGTGTTTGACACGTGCGGGGGGAGGAAGCTTTTCGAATCGGATTTCATCATTTCCAGCCTTTCCTTTTTGTGAATCCTAGGCGCGCGAACGGAGGGGCTTGGATCTAGAGCGTCATTGTTGGCCGGTTGAAACTTGTTTCCTTCTCCACATACTACTACAACGTAACCGCTGCTGGCTCAAGCTTTTTTTTTCTTGGGAGAGCTTTGACGTGATGATACCGATTACCATCATCACGGGGTTTCTGGGCTCGGGAAAGACGAGTATGTTGCACCTCACTTTTACTTACTATCCTTGCTTATCAGTCCTTTTTTTTTTACCCTGCAATCTCGCAGATATTGAATGCATGCGCGCATGTTTCTTGGTTTCATCCTGCTAACACCATGTAGCTCTCATCTTAAACCTTATCCCCCAGCTGCCCCCGTCGTACAAGCTCGCGCTCCTCAAGAATGAGTATGGCGATGTCAAGGTAGACACTGCGCTCGCGTCGTCTGCCGCCATTTCTGGCGTGCAAGAACTGCTCAACGGCTGTATATGCTGCAACCTCGTAGGCCAATTGTCCGATGCGCTCGAAACGCTCGCCCGCGATGTAGAACCCGATCGCATTGTAATCGAGACCTCGGGGTCTGCCTTCCCCGCCACGCTGGCCATGGAGGTCAACCGGCTGAGCCGCGAGACGGGCAAATATGTACTCGACGGCGTAATGAGTGTCATTGATGTAGAGAACTGGAAAGGATATGAAGACACGAGTATTACGGCGAAGATGCAGGCGCGGTACACCGATCTCATTGTGCTGAACAAGCATGAGCTGGTTAGCGAGAGGCGGCTGGAAGATGTGGAAGACGCCATTCTGGCGCTCGAGGTGGAGCCACAGATCCCTAGGACTAAGAGTCGCAAGGGCTGGGTAGACAAGGATATCGTCTTTGGCTTGGATGCGCGGCTTGCAGGCATCACAGAGGAAACAAAGGACGGGGCGCATACGCATACGCATGAGCACGACCACGAGCATTCGAGTGAGGTAGAGGTCCTGACTGTAACGCTCAAGAGCGAGGACAAGGCGGGAAGCGTGGATACGTCAAAGTTGGCAAAGTTCCTGCAAGATCCGACAAAGGACGAAGTATACCGGATAAAGGGTATACTATATGCTTCCACACCGCCCAAGTCTTCAGACACTACTCCCGCATCAACTCAGCAGATGCCAGAAGGAAGAGCGAGATATATTCTGAACTGGGCATTTGGCCGCTGGACTTTTACACCTGTAGCCTTGCCAGCAGGTGAGGAATCGAAGGAAGAGCCGGTGCTTAGGCTTACTGTGATTACGGCGAGGTACGAGTCTACAAAGTGGAAAAAGGAGATTGAGTCAAGCGGGCTTGTGGCGCTGGAAGGCGAGGCGCCAGGGACATTGACAGTGGAGAAGATAGCATAGATGGCGCTGTCTATGTGTAGATACCCTCACATCAAGAATTAGACAATTTAGATTTGCGAAAATAGATACACCTCAGTTTGTTCAAGTCTGCTATTTTCACAATTCTTTTACAACTGAGCATTATGGGTCTAGGGTCTGTATAGATTTAACGGTGTGCCAAAAGGAGCACCCGATATTGATTGAGATTTCTGTAATATCAGCTTTCCTGCTGCAATTGCTCAACACAACTTCTCAATAAGCGCATCAGTGTCATCTGTATGCTCCGGCCCGCAGGCGTGCCCGCATGTTTGCCAGCGCCCCATCCAAACGGCAATACCAGCCTCCTCTTTGCATTTCTATCCAGGACAACGAGCGCATCTAGTGGGAACTTTCCTCCGCCCAGAGGATGCAAGAGACCCAGCCGGACAAAGTGGTTGTTGGATGTGGTAGCAGCCTGTACCAACGGGAGCGAAAAGGGGGCAGATGGAGAGAGGCGATGTGTAGAAGGGTCATGGCAGAGGACAAGGGATTGGAGCGAGGGCGAGAGTTTGTAGAGGTCTGGCAAGGCCGAGCTATGGCATGTCAATTGTGATTTTTCCTGGATATTGGAATGCAGCGTACCATAAGAGCTCATAGTGTATCTGAACATTACCTTGCACGCACAGCACTATTATCGACTGGCCTCGTTGATATCTGGCCCAGTTATTATGCGCCTGTAGCTTACTATCCGGTGGCGCCGCGAGCACATTGCTGGCTAGTATGGCGTCTACATCGACGGTCCACGCATCTTCTGGGCGTATGATTTCCAGCTCTTCCAGCTCGCACTGTGTCTTTGATTTCTTCAGAGTGTCTCCAAACGGAGAGGGCGCAGGCGACGGCTCCCTTTTTGGTGGCAGATCCTCGTCATCATCGAGGGCCAGGCGCGAGCGTTTGCGGCTCAGTGCCACGTCCATGGTCCAGCTATGTTGCGTTAGTAAGTCACCCATTTGCGCTGTCGCACCACTTTTTGTCGCGATGATGCAGGGAAGATAGAAAGGGCATGGCTGGAACTGCCAGCGTACATTGATTTACATAACGTGCTGGAGGATTTGCGGTTGTCACAGAGACGGCGCGTGGGCAGGAGACTCAGGGGAAAGGTGCGAGGGCTTACTAGGCTGTCCGAGCTTCTGCTTCCCTGCATGGTTGCTGACTTTTACCCCGCCATAGTCGTGACTGCCTTTTGGGGGCTACCCCACTATCGCTCGTGTGTGCCTAGACGCTCTCAGCAGGCGGGCTTGTAACGTGCATCTTAGATGCATTCGCTTCGATGGCTTCCAAAGACGTCACAAGCAGACTGCGACAAAGCACCTGGAACGGGAGCATCCCCCTCGAGATACGGCTGCACAAGGGCGACTGCAGGACGTACGATGAGTCGGATCCTTACATAGTACGTGGAAAGCAGCGTGTTGCTGTTTGATGAGGTGTTGTATGTAGGCTGGGAGTCGTGTGTGTGTTGACGAGCTTGCTAGATACAATTCCCACGGATCTCGTACCTTGGCCTGTTGATCCACAAGCTGCATACCTTCTTCTCGCGCAGCCTCATCTACCCGGATGTCAGCCCGAAAGACGCGTGGCTCTCTTACGAAGATGTTCCGTTGAAGTGGCACTATCCCCTTGGCCTTCTATATGACCTCTACTCTGGAGCTGAGCCTGCATATCCCCCAGACGCAGACGTAGACGCCGCACCAGCACATCAGGTTGAAGGCGGCGAAGAGGAACACGGCCGGCTTCCATGGCGTCTCACGGTTCACTTTTCAGACTATCCGACCGAGCAGCTGGTGCAACTCGACAATGACGGCAAGCACCTCAACGACTTGTTCATTCAAAGCGTCAAGGAGGCAGACTACCTGAGGACGGGCACGGGGAAGACGGTCATGTTTCTGAGTAAAGAGGACAGCACGCAGTTGTGGGAGGGAGTTAAGCAGCATGAGTTTGCGCTATATAACCCCATCAACCAAAAACTACTCAACCCGCAGGGAGTCAGTCTGAGACATTTACCGGTCAGACTGTATTTGCCGCATGCAGCGACGGAGGGGGTGCAGGAGGAGACGGCGCCCGGGAGTTTGAGGATTGTGCAAAGACTGGTCACACCGAGTCTGTCGTCTAGTAGGTGCACGTGGTTGCGGTGTGAAGTGGGAGTGAGGCTAACAGGGGAACAGGGCAACCACAGACCATCGGCACAGCGCTGAATCACGTGCTGCCTGGCTTATTTCCGAGCAGGCGAAGTCCCCTACTGGCACAAGCAGTGCTCCACGGGGCAGCACTACCCTTGGGGGCGAGTGTGGAGGAATTGGTACGTGCAGCAGCGTACCTGGACGGATGGTTGCACATTGCAGTTGTTATGATGGGATGATAAGTAATTGCTTTGTGCCTGGCGCGGTATTAGAAAGCGGCCCGAGTCAGGGAGGATGTGCGCTACCCCAATATTGTTGATATCAGCAATATTGGTTTTGCAGGCGAGCGAGGGCGAGGGCGAGGATGAGGGCGTGAGTGTGACGTTGAATGTGTATGGCGGTCGAGCTCGCCACAACTGCTGCATATGCACACGAGAAAGACGAGCGTTGATATGAGGGCTGCACTGCGTCAGACAGAGGCCCGCACGAGTCACAGTCAAGAACGCCAATGTTTTGCCAAGATGCGGGGGCAAGCATTGCAGAAGCTTAGTGAGGATCGCAGGAAGACACTAATCCAGCCAACATCACACCTACGCAACTCTGTTTCTGAGCAGCTGTTGGCGATGTCGGCATCGGGCACCGAACACCGGGCAGGGCCAGCGCCAGGCAAGGCGAGACGAGGCGTGTGGGAAATGAGGCATTATCGGGAGCGTTGTATTGTTTTTGGCTTCCGGTGTGCTCGGTCTATCTTTTTGCATGGCATGCCTCCGTCGGCTCTAGGCTCGCGGCCGACTCGGAGCAGGGCGGCAAATGGGACCATCAGTCAGAAGAGATAAGCATTGGCTGATGACATAAGTGCAGCCAATGCCGCCGCTGCTGCTATCACCGAAACAGCAACCCTCAACCGTGTCGCAGGGAACTTGGGCGCGGCTGGGTGGAGCCGATGGGTAGCGTCAGCGGCGGCTTGCAGCGACGCGATGCAGCTGTGGAGGTCGTCGAGGGTACTGTGCATATGTATGTAGGCGTGGTAGAGGAGCAACGGTGAACAGCTGCGCAACTATGCGAGAGCCGTTTAAGACCCTTTCTTACTCGAAGCAACACCGGATGGTAGCAGCAGCCCCCATCACACTTCGTACGAACAAATGCCGTAGTGTGTAATTGCATGCCGCGCCATTGGTACACGTGACGTCGCTCTTTCAACCCATTTGTTAGCTAGCTTCCTCAACCCTTCATTGCGACGTTGCTAGCCCCCAGCCATTCTTAATTCTCCTCTGCTCAAACGCTGCTGCTGCTGCTGCTGCTGCTTCCATCTCATCGTCATCCCACACTTCGTAACACATCCACACCGCATTTCACCCGCCCAACCTGCCCCCATCTGCTTACATACACCAAACAAAGCCTCTCATCCAACAAAGGTACGTACTAATCATTCCGTCATTGCATCTCCACCCCGGCCGAACTGTGTGCAAACCCACCCTTGCAAGCTTGGGGCTCCCGGGCAACCCGCTAGGACCGCGGGCCATACAAAATGCCTCATCAACTGCAGAAATTTTCGGCGAAGGCGCGCACTTAAAAAGCCGACTATCAGCGCTTCAAGTATTAAGGCTTTCTGTTTTCGCTTTTTGACGCTGCACCGCTGTTTGACCCGCGCCATCTCAATTCCCACCGCCAAGCTCCTTCTGTGCCCTTCACAACCATCACACCACCGTGGGACTCAACCGGCTTGCGCTGACCAGCCTTCTCGTCAATTAGCAACAGCTCCTAAAAAAAAGCTGTTCCTACCCAGCTCGTCAACTTCCACCAAGGTCCGATTAATTTCGTAAATGTAAGCTTTTCCATGCCACCGCCTTTTTCACTGGACCTCTGTTGGGGGCCAGGGTGGGCCATTACGTCGCATCGTCGCATCCTCCCGCCCATCGAAACAATGTAGTTTTGCGACACGGACCAAGGGCTTGAGCGGCATTCCCAACCCCTTCGCGCAAGATCGCCGAAGCTCCGTCGGACCATCCGTCAATCGTCTTCATTACTACATCTTAACCTCCGCGAATCTTGCTTTCCGCACCGCATCGTCTTCGAACACTCCATCTGACTTTTCTTCTCGCGCAGAAACCTACCTTCACAATGGCCGCCATCAGCATGCCCCTCGCCGCTCGCGCCGAGTACACCCTCCACCAGCTCGCTAAGCGTGACAACTGGGCCCAGCGCGAGCCCGGTGTCATTGTTGTCTTTTGCATTGTTTTCCTTGTCGCCGTTCTGTTCCTTGCCATGTTCATCAACAAGAAGGTACGTGCCATGCTTCTTCTTCTACTACTACTCTTGCGCTCTTCCAACAGTGTACTAATAATCATAACAGAGGCAAGCCAGCAAGGGCATCGCGTAAGATACCCAAAGTCGATTTGCGCGGGAGTGGAAAAGGAGCAACATACATTTAGCTTCTAAGGGGTGGAGAGCAAAGGGACAAGAATTCATGGCCCACGATACCAAAGTCAGAAGGCTTCATGTCACAATGTTGTACGGGCAAGAGGCTTGTGTATAATGTGTTTGAATATTCGCGTACAACCTACTTTACATGAGCTTTTCTTTGATGAGAACTGCGACATGGTTTGCGGACATCCTGATTGTATCGGGATCCGTAGTAATAATGAACAAATCGAGATACCTCAATGAGCAATTTCATTCACTACATCTATCTCTACATGTACCTCTTAATTTCGACACAAGTGCTGCCCTTGTTTGAAAACCAAAGACTCGAGATCCACTTCTTCCTTGCGGCGCCTGAATCTTACCTTGTTGGCTGGGTCGAAGGATATAATCTCACTAAACGCAGGAATCAATTCTGGGTTCGCATCAGATGCAAGTTCCCAGTCGTACTTTAGCAAGAGGTGGCATAGCGCAATCTTGACCTCGTGGGCAACGAAGAAACGGCCAGGGCACGCTTGGTCCCCGTGGCCGAATCCCATGTGATCGGGGCTAGTCGTGACCAAATGGACTTTATTGGCGGCAGCAGGGTCCTGTCGCATGCGGTAGTAGCGGTACATGTCGTACTTGTCTGGCTCGGCCCAGATTTGCGGGTTTACCATGTTTGTGCCATTTACCGTTGTGTATTCGCCCTTCTTGATCACCGTGCCATCCGAAAACGTGACATCTTGTGTTGCAATTCTTCTCATGGTCACTTGGAAAAAAAAAAGTTAATAGGGAGATGGGTAAGTAGTAGTAACATGTACTCACGGTAGTTGACTGGGGATAATCGTTGGGTTTCCTTGAGAGCGCTGTCCATGAGCTTGAGGTTGGAGAGTGCGGCTTTGCTGAGGCCATCGGTAGTGAGTACTTCGATGATTTCTTTGCGCAGGTCTGCTACTAGATGCGGGTTCATGGCGAAGTGCCTCATTGCCTGGGTCATTAACTCGGATGTAGTGTGGATGGCAGCTGCGGTGAGAAGTATCTGGCACCCAACAAGGGCATCTACCGTCGTTTCACCTTCGTTCTCGAGCCACTGCAGCATGTCGTTATAGACAGGGGCGGGCTCACCCTTCTTCTCTGCCTTTAACTTGGCTTGCTTCCTTTTTTCTTAGGACTGGCGCTAAAATCTCGTTTGCTTCATTGAAATATTGTCGGATAAGTTTTATATCTTTTGAGAACCAAGACTTTACGAGACTTAGTGGTGCAGGCAGAAACGAGGCCGCCCTGGCGTATTCAAGACCAGACACAGTGTAGTTTGCAGAGCCTCGAAGCCAGGCCTCGTTTCGGCATAGCTCCTCACCCAGAAAAACCCGACTTGACAGGCGAGAGATCATTGCGAGCATTTGTTCTTTGATGTTAGCTTCGTTCCATTCTAACTCATCATCAGCTAAAAAAAAAATCCTGAGGTTCAAGTGCACTGAGTGCTTACCCGCGTTGTTGCCAAATAATATGTCCATTACAAAGGTGCCCTCCTTGCACAATGGCTCTGTTACGACATCTAGAAATGCATTAACTCTCTAGTATCCGAGTGTTAAATCAAGATTTTTCCTTACTCAACTGCTTGGTAAGCTGCTTTTTGGCCACTGTCTGTACGACTCTCCTTGGATGATCCAAGGCAAGAAATGGTTCTAAACCAGGGTTCTGGGCTCCGAAGTCCTGAATTGTAAGTTAGTTAAGCAAATCATCACAGTATATGAAGCTTTTTTGAACTGACATGTGAGACCGCATTAGCAAATACCAAGTGACGCTCACTACGCATTATGTTCGCGTATTCGGGTGAAAGACAGTGGTCATGCCCGAATTAGTGATGAGCTTGAAGGGCTTTTTGCCGTATCGCTTGAGAGCATCACTCAATATTTGGACACCATCTGTCATGAATTTCTTGCACTTGGATCCCGCAGTTTCGAACCAAGTGGGAGCATTGGCGAGAGGGTATTCTGATTTTGGGGCCCAAACGGCGAAGAAAATAAGAAAAGCGACAAGGGCTAGAGATGCTGTAGTAACTACAGGGAGAACTTGCTTGATGCTAGCAAAGGAGGGCTCAAGCAGAAACTCAGGGACTCCTGAGGAGCTTGGGATCGTCATGTTGGACAACGAACGGGCGATGGAGTTGTCCGTAGATGATGGTGCAGAGTAAAACCAGAACGTTCATTATTTTATATGGAAGGAGCACCCCACATCTGTCTACATAGTATCTTAGGTTGGGAATAGCATGTTCCGTCGTTCTTAGACCGTCCATCACAAGTTGGACTACAGTGAGAGGGTTTTCATGCATAGGAGATCCTGTCAAGGCACCCTTGGTAGTCACTGTCGTGAGGTTTAGTCACGCCAACAATCACGAGCTTGTTACGTTACACACTCAGAGAAGGAAGGATGATTGGCATGGTTAACTAGGTCATATCCATCGGCATACGCGTCACTGCTAGGCTTTCTAGTCGTGCAAGGGTTTCAGGCTCTACTTGGACTCGTCTTGAGCCGGAACATGTGCTTCAACTTTACTGACTACCATTCTGCTTTACAACTGGCGTTCAGTATCTTTTTAGCATACATTCGACCTTTTAATGAGATCTTACACATAGGTTATTCAATGCGGCGTAAGCAAGGCGGCTCGCGCGGGATGGGCCGAATCGCTGCTGGTCATCATGTTTGCTAGAACGAACAATGCGGCAGGACAAGGATGTGTGTGTGTGTGTGTGTTTGGAGGACGGATCCGGAAACATCGGCGTTCCGACCAGTCGACGTTGTATCGTATGTAGTTGTGTATCCACAACAGGCAAAAGTCCGCACAACGGCAGCTATAATTCGGCTCACGGCAGCTAGTATTACCCGGCTCGCGGCAGCCACCCGCTTCGACTAACTCAAAAGTGGCCTGTTACATTTACATACATCAACTAAGTAAACGGGCAACGGCAGGGATGATACTGT
Source organism: Bipolaris bicolor (assembly GCA_026262445.1). Classification (NCBI taxonomy): domain Eukaryota; kingdom Fungi; phylum Ascomycota; class Dothideomycetes; order Pleosporales; family Pleosporaceae; genus Bipolaris; species Bipolaris bicolor. The sequence goes on along the minus strand of JAODYD010000011.1, from coordinate 804,531 downwards.
GCCAAGCCATGCATACATACGAATCTGTCTGGGGGGGTTCCGGTAAAGGACTAAACAAATGGCAACTCTACCGATGAATGCTATTTGGAACGCTGCAAGCGGATGAGCCAAGTGGGAGAGAGAGGGATAAAAACTTGATCTCGTGCCCATTCATAACAGGGATTCCTGACCATGCTATGTGAAGCTTAGCGCGAGTCGCAATCGCCAATCACTACAGGTCTTATATAGCCCGGGCAATTCAACACAAATTGATCTAATAGAATGTCTCGGTGGGTGAACGGAATTTGTGGCATTGTTGTTTTAGTAAAGTTGACACTGTTTAACACATATTTTTTGATAGTAATAGTGAAGATTGGATAGTAAAGATTCAATTTGCTAAGCCAAGTCTACTGTGTTTTGGGATTTTTTGTCTCGTTGATGGAGTGTGTGTGGGGGGGGGGATTATTACATTGCCAACGGTGATTTAGGTGCAAGCAAGCAGGGGCAATATAGCGGTTACCCAGGGATGAAAGAATTATATGTTAGTGTTCCTGAGTACTCTAATTTATAACGCATATCCAGAGTAAACATGGTACATTCATATGTTCTTTAGACAAAATCTGGCAAACACACTTGTCATGGTCCAGCCCCGACCCATCCGTTCAGAGCCTACAAATGAAAAGAAAAAGCTACGCTGATGGAGGTGTCATTCCCAGGCTTGGGTTCAAACATTGCTCAGTAATGTAAAGGAGGTACCTGGACCTCTTTTTCCGGTGATACCTTTGTGCGAATATATCTCATGCCTATATTGAAGAAAAGCCTCGTGGTCCTGGTGTTATCAAGCACATATAACATACACACCCTCGCACGACGCATGAAGAGATGAACAGAGAGAAAAGTGCCAATGATCCCAACTAACAGAACTGTATCATAACTTCGGCGCTACTCTGTGTCAAGTCTCCAAGCAGCGCCAAAATAAAGTTGGTTTTGGTGGAGAATACGGGGGCAAACTCGACTCGCCGGGATCCTTGAAGCAGATGGTCATGTATAAGATTTGAGGGTTAGCACCAAAATCTGTGTCAGAGAAACCAATTGAGAAGGCATGACTAGCAAGGAAAATGGTTTCGGATTTTAAAGTTTAATACAGATCAACACATCGTGAGAGAGGTCAGCGCGCATCAAATGTTGAGAATCAAACCATGTGAAATAAGTCGCTTGGATCTGTTTACTACAAGTCTCAAAATATACAAGCCTGGTTACAAAAAAACATTAACCGCACATACATACAGCGAATGTTACCTGGCGGCACTACTCATCAACCCCTGGTTTGATGTGTTTATGTAAAAGCCATGCTCTTCTTGATCTCAGCAATGGCCAGCGCAGGGTTCAGTCCCTTGGGGCATGTCCTTGAGCAGTTGAGAATGGTGTGGCATCGGTACAAGCTCATGCTGTTGTTAAGTGCGTCCTGGCGCTCGGCCTTCTTCTCATCACGCGAGTCGGCGATCCATCGGTAGGACTGGAGGAGGACAGCAGGGCCAAGGTACTCCTCCTGGTTCCACCAGTACGAGGGGCACGAGGTTGAGCAGCAGGCGCAGAGAATGCATTCGTAAAGACCGTCGAGCTTCTTGCGGTCTTCCTTGGACTGACGGAACTCACGACCCTGGCCAATTGTCAGTACAGATTTCTAGAGGTGGGATCAATCCATATACGTACATCTGGTGCGGGGGTGGAGCGCTGTAGGTATGGCTTGACGGAACGGTATTGCTTGTAGAAAAGCGTCATGTCTGGCACAAGGTCCTTGACAACGTACATGTGGGGGAGCGGGTAAATGCGAGACTCCTTGGCTGTGTCGGTGGGAATACGGCCTGTAAGAATTGTTAGCATTGCAACCACAATCCGCTGGCTTGCTCCACATACAAAGGCATGCCAATGTGTTGACTCCGTCAATGTTCATGGCGCAACTTCCGCAAATACCCTCACGACAACTCCGCCTGAAGGTCAAAGTCGGGTCCATCTCATTCTTAATCCTGATGAGCGCATCCAGCATCATGGGTCCGGTCTTGTTCAGGTCCAGGGTGTACGATTGCATCTTGGGCTTAGATGTGGGCTCGTCAGGGTTCCAGCGGTAGACGTGGAAAGTCTTCATTTTGGCATCCTTGGTGGGCGAGGACTCCTTGACGTTGGACGTCTTGCTCTCTGGAATGGGTTTCCGCGCGGCATCAGGCACGATCTTTTCGGCAGTTTTGGAGATGGGGTCGCGGGCGTGGACGTCGGTAACGGAGGCGAAGCTGCGAGAGAAAACTGCCGGCCGGACGGCTGTCGCAAGGTGTTAGCAGTGCTCAATGGCTGTCGAGGAGGGCCGCGTGGTTGAGCATACCAGCTGGTCTCAGCGCCAGACGAGTAAGAGCGCGAGTGCAAGCCATAGCTAGGTGGTGTGGAGTGGAGAGTGTCGGGTGGGCTCAGAGGTCAAGGTGTTGGTATCATTGAAGTTGGAGCATTGAGGCGCCACTCAAGTTCCCTCGGTTATGACAACTCGCTGCATGTGATTGGTGGCCGCCGCTTGTCGGACGATCCCGGCTTCTCGATCTCCCCTCGGTGCCACTACATCATCGTCGAAAACGTCAAGACTTTTCGCCTACATCTCGCGCAATAAACATGAAGCTTCGCGCGCCATTTTCGTATCGCATTCGCCCTGCAGTACCATTGATCCATTAACGATGATTCTCTAACATGTGAATTCCTATATTTTTCTCAATTGCAGCTACGCATCGAGGTATTTTCATCCAACCCCTGTGAGATCGCGTGACCATTTTGATGTGCTACACATCTTCCGTCAGTCTTACATATAACATACTATATACAATAGACTTGCTCTCACATGCGTAATATTAGGGTTTTCTAGTACCGGGTGCAGCTTATCCTACACCAGTAGTATATTGACAATGCCCCAAGAAGATAACACCAGGCTGTTAATCAAGCCCCCTGGGAACAACTTCCCTGTGAGATCATGGTCGGCAGTAAAGTTACCACTCTCCTTTTTTCATGCAGTACTTATGTGGACTCGCTCTGCGTCAATATTGATTGATTTCTTTTTCCTTTCAATTCTTCTCATTCTTCAATCTATCTCACTTTCTTAATATTACTTTCTTGCTATCACTGTTGTGATATCCCGCTCGACACGGGCTGGGCCATCGTGTATGTGCATATATCCTTCCAATATACTTATTGCGTCGATTCAATGTTGTGTGCTTCACCCCGTCAGCCTCTTCCTAGTCTATCACTTCACTCCTATCACCACACTCCTATCACCAGTACCCCACTTGGTCATCACCGCTCTACGCTTCAAGCAGTCGTTACTACAAGTGCATACGCCTCAGGGATATGCTTTTATCACTTGTCTTCTCATTCCCATCGTAGTGTTTGACTCACTTTCACCACATAACAAAGCATCCCAGGACGGAAGGCATGACCAAGCCCAGATCCGTCTCCACTTGGGGTGACTCCAAGCACCCTACGGCCGAGCATATGCAAACGGTGGCTCGCAGGTGTTTGTTGTTATGATTGTGGGCTTGGCGCTTGCCGTTGCTGCCAAAAAACTGCAGCTCTCCTTGTATCTGTCACCACTCCCTCCACACACGCACACGCATTGTACCTCTACTTTCTGTACAACATTCGACGCATCTAGAACCGCAAAGCTGTCCAAGTAATGGAATCGTCTCAGGTAAGTTATTATCATGTTTTGATTACACCTGAGTCCTGTTACTGACTGTCCTTGAGATGTTTTCGCCCACCAAGGGTAGAGTCGCGGGAGGTGGCAAAGCTACCAACCACTGCGACTCTAATCGCATTGGTCATACCGCGCCTTTTCAAGCGGTCAATTCCTTCAAGGACCCAATGGTTACAGCAAGCTTTGAATCAGATGGGAGCACCTCAGCTTGTTCTTTTGCATCGTCTGGACAGTCCATGTCACAGGTTGGCCGCAATGATGCTACAGTACGTCCCACTACTTCATCTCGAAGAGGGCAGGTATATATGCAGCCACTACAGGCTATGCATTTCGTAGATCTTGCTTGAACCCGAACATGTCTCAATGAATGTATGCTAATCGATATATAGCCGATTACTCCCCTGCGAACTCGCCGTAACTCACATGTCAACCATGCATCTGAAAACCGGCGCTCACCTCGTGGCAACTCCCTCAACGGTAGCCATGGTCCCCTCACCATGGCCAGTCCAGTCACATCCCAGAGGGCTTTCGTAAACGGTATCCCTGAGCACCTGGCTGTGCAGGAGATGGCTTTTCGACAAGGTCAGCACGACTACAACGGCTCCCATGACAAAACTCCACCAAACCCCTTCGCAAAGCCATTCGACAACGTCTGGGCACAGTATTACAAACTCGGCGCCGTATATGGAAAAGCTCCTGCCACCTCGCCTACGGTAGCTTCATCCCCATCACACGGAAACTTTGCATGGTCTGTACTCATCAACCCCGCTACACAGGACTTGGAGCATCCGAACGGCTCAGTCGATATGGAGTGGGCTCGCACAATCTGCGTCATGGGATTGAAGTGCATGAGGGAGCTGATTAGCATTGTTTGCAGACGTCACAACGATTGGCGCAAGATTGTCTGCGACATTCCCCTTCCGGTCAAGCATGCCATAGTAGCATTCCCGGATCTCTGCGAGCACTACGAGGCCCTCCTGCGTGATGCTCATGAAGCACTCAGTGGCCGACTCCCTATGGGCTACTAGAAAAGACGGCAGTAGTAGTTGAGTATGTCCAAGTGGCATGGAAAGTCCGAGTCAAATTGCTAATACGAGAGACAGCTTCCTGTTTGTCGGCTTTGTTCAGTATTCTGTGCGTTTCGACCGTTGCATGAATATCTGTTGATGCTCATGAAGATGTACATCTACGGACCGCTAGTGGCATACATCCGAGTGATACTTTTGAGGACAGCAGAAGGTTGGGAGATGCAGTGTTGCGATCCTCAAGATTTGTCTGTTCTTCTATCAGTTGTGGCGTTTGGTCGGTGGTAGGCGCGGCGTAGTTTCGGCGTGATGGTGGAAAGGGTGTGACGCGGCAAGACCGCCATGGTCTTACTTTCGTTAATGCACAGCGATGTCTCGGTCCTATGTAACGATGTATGTGGGTCCAGATCCCATCGGCGGAGGCACTTCGGATGTACTTGTAGTAAAGCTAATTATGCGGCCTTGTCAGCGGTCGAAGGAAAAGACATGGTGGACAATGGAGCCGTAATTTCCTAGCCTCTTTTGCCTGTCGAGTTGTGATGAGGTATCAATGGACACGTGCGAACATCCATGTGCGCATCTATCTAGAAGATCGTGTCAGATATAGAGTACAAGACAAAGCAGGCCATAAGTCGTCTGATTCAAGTCTCCTATTGAGACCTGTGTCTTGTTAATCACCGCACGTCATCACGTGGAGACGCGAATACGGACTTCGGGGCTTCCAAGGATTGCACAATATCCGCGTCATGCACACTGTGTGAGATTTTCACCCTCATTCTCCAGTGCCTCGTCGAGTTTGGTGAAGTCAGCATCTAACATGACAGCAACAGCTTCTATGCGGCCTTATGCCTTTGATCGCCAACAGAGCCTGCTGCAGCTTGACTGCAGCGCCGACTTGCGTCACTATTCTCGCAATCTCGGCCCCGGCGTCCAGGAGCGCATCTTCCAAACCACGAGCGACGCACTAAGAACTCAGCTCGATGAACACCGCGACTTTCTGCTCAAACACCAGAGACAACAGCAACAGCAGCAGCCACATCTGGCTCCTGTTCCCGTTCCGAGCGGTTCTGCGCCAGCTCTCGCCCAACCGTACACACATGCTCGGCCCTACGCCCAACCGCCGCAGCCCCCTTCGGTATCTTCGGTTATACCGGCCGCAATAGCAACGCGGAGTCCGACAAAGACGGTGCCAGGGGACATCAATACATACCCGCTCGCGCTACGTGAGGCATTGTACTCGCAGAAATCAGCGTCACAAACCCATGACGGTCGGACAGTATACCATGTGGTGGCGAGCAGAGCAGGCACGCATTCAGGCGAAGAGGCAGCTGTAGTAACCAGCCGCCGAAGCATGGCGGTAGCCAATGAAGTGGCAGCACAGTATTTCCTTGAGAATTACCTGGAAAACAGCGAGGAGATAAGGTACAAGCAACTAGGGAATGGCGCATTGAGTTGCGAGGCAGCCAGGGACAAACAACGTATAAGCGTGTATGTACAAGAGGCGAAGTCAGAGTAGAGACACAAAGGAGAGGTGTATGCAGTTCCAAGGATTGGATATGGGCTTGGGGTCCCATGGTAGTCTTTGTGGTGATCACATGTAAGGTCCGACCACACTGTTATTTTCCGCACAGCTCTCCAGTAGGTCAGCAGCCGATCGGTGATTACTGCAACGAGAGATACGTGTCTGGGCATCGATCGTGGCATTGCTGTGACAGTGTGGGAGCTTGAACAGTACTATTGTACATGCAGCGAAGCACTAAGCAGCCTGTAGGACTCGTGAAAGCATGGACTTTGACATGACGAGAAGACCATTACCATGGGTGAACAGAAAATAAGTCTCTTTGTTCCATGTCACATAATCATGGACTGCTTTCTCTGAGATATGGGGATGGAATAACTGCGTCATTGTAGAATTTAGATTTCTATAGATTTGTTAAAGTAATTAGTAGCAGCAAAAAAGAAGCGTAATTTGTCTATAGAAATGGTATGTTATATGCCTAACAGGCCATGTATTGCCCGTTCCCGTCTGACATAAATCCTACTATAGATCAATATGCCGCACTTTGCGCTCTGTGCTAGCATGAGGCAGGCGCAATTCTGTACCTTGTATGCCTCCATGACAGACGCTCTAAGGGGGAGAAGAGAAAAAAACAGATACATAAAAAAAAGAAATGAATGCCGAGACAAGTATATGAGTCCAAGTGAGAAATGCGGGGGACGCTCATGTCCGTAGCAGGGACATGGGTCATGTGCAGTAACCGGAGGTCCGTATCTACCATGTAGAGTCAATTGCGTATTTGACTTCCCAACAAGGCAGTTTGGAGCCATGGGCGTTGATCACCGTGGGCACGTTCCGCCAATAACCAACGTACAAAAGGAGGACGGAAGTCCGCGACGACCAAGGCAAAGCAAATCAGGTTTATCGACGACCCCCAGCATATCGACACATACGTGCGCTTTTCACGGGCCTGACGAGTGAACGGAGGGTTCGCCAGTTTGTGTTTTTTTTTTCTTTCTAAAACTGTTTGCAAGCATTGCATGCAACGCCCTTTCTGACGGCTCCGTGCGGGTGTACACTTACTTGTACGAATACGACTACTGTGATTACTTACTAATTCTTTCGGACTAATTGCTACTACTCCTACGTAGTGTACCCTGGTTTATCAAAAAAAAAGGACCCACGACCAGCGACCCGTTCCGCGCAAGACAATCCTACTTACTACACACGCTCTACCACTTCCGCGGACCCTTTTCTATCTACCGCGCCACAACCGCATAGCAGGAGCCATGGCACCACCGAATACACCGTTCATCTACATCCTATGGCACCTGTACCTTGAGCCTGTCTTTGCGCTTGGCGGGGTATACCGACTGCTCTTCAACCCGGAGAGCTACTTTGACTTTATGCCGTCGACGTCGACGTATAGCGCCTCAACACAGATTTTATGCAACCAATTGGCGGCGGCGTATATATTCTTTGCGTTTGCAGAGGGGGTGTTGTTGCGGGTTGTGGATGATAAGAGGACGTGGCGGTGGATCTTGTTTGGGTTGTTGCTGTGCGATCTGGGGCATTGCTATGCTGCGTGGTGTGAGATGGGGAATAAATTTTTTGGGCCTGAGGGGTGGGGTGGGAAAGATGGGGTCACGAATAGTTTGAATGTGTTGCCGGTGTTGATTCGGACGGGGTATCTGCTGGGGATTGGGGTGCCCAAGGGAGAGACGAAGAGGAGGGTTTGATGGCAGGTGGATACACGGCTCGAGACTTCGATAACAACGCCAACCTCCTTGGGAACAATGATGCTACATTTCTGTGGTGTGCAATGCTTTTCTTGATAGTCGGCTATGGAGACTCGAGGGTGTGAACGCCTGGGGCGGGCTATTATCGGCGCTCTCTGCCATTCAATACCTAGCGGGTGGGGCTGGAGGGCTCATCACATCACGCTGAGAGGTGAATAACGGGTGAACGGTATCCCGACAGTCCCGCCCCACGTCATAATGTGGTCGCTGGCGGTCATCGTGAAAAAGATAGTAGCATGCAATCAGGTGAGATCATGTCTGACTGTGTTTCGGGACTGTTGTTCTTACTTGATAAGTACAGTATTCTCACGGCCGGGAACGGAGAGCCCTACGTCCCAAGGGCACTGCAGGCTCTCTCCAAGGCGCAAAATTTATCATGAGGAGGCTTAATATTTACAACCGGCATGTAGACAGGCTATGGATATGTGGGGGCAACGGCTTGCGTATAGGTCAACATCGGATTCTTTGCGTGACATCGGATTCTTGAGGAATGCCATGACGGCTTAGGCGGCTGGCGAGCTGCTAAGCTGCCCAACCCTGCCCCCACCTACCCCTCCTCCCCCTTGCAAAGTCACGGCCCTGCGGCATTTGAAAGACTGCAGTACATACGAGGACAGAGAGCGATAGATAGTACACACGCTTGTGATAGCTCTTTGACAGTCGCAGCGCCCTCTCGTCGCGCACTGGCCTGCGGGGCACGCCATCTCACTCGCAGCTGTCAGGCGCGCCAGCAGCCGTCTACAGCGGGCTTGCGTGCCAATTTCGTGAAGTGGACGTAAAAATGATGCTCGTCTAGACTTGTCGCAGGACTTTTCTCGGGGCGGCACTGTGATTGCAGTGGGCTTGGTGTAAGAGGGTGGAGAGAGGCCCACTGGCAAACAGTACTTGCTCCGTGTTGCGCGGATACGTCATGCTGTCTGCCCGCCGCGGGGAGGGGGACAACGCTGCAATTTGCGGCGGCCACCAGGTCAAAACAACCAACAAAGTCCCCTTGTTGGCCAGCCTCACGACGCCTTAGCCAGCTACACCCACAAAGCCACCCGCAAAGCCAGTCGTTTGCACGTGCATCCTCCTAGCTCCCGCTTGCTTGCTTTGGGCGCCGGGTAGACAGGCCGGAACTCAGTGAGGCTTCCCTGCAAATAGCTCAATCACGATCGATCGAAGCTACCGGAAATTTCACAGCGTCCTTCCACCGCCTCTATCTATACCCTCACCTAGACCCTCTCACCAGCTGTGAAAACGGGCTCAGCTCTCCGGCACCTGTATCTGCTCACCATCTCTATCCCCGTCCCTATACAGCCAATTCCTCATCGCTGGGCGACAACGCCAGCCCGCCGCCCAACATGACTACACATGTCGTTTCTCTGTAGGTAGCCCACCATTTCCTCTCCTAGTTTGCAGACTGCCTGTTTGTTTCTCTTCCTCTTGACTAGTAGGTAAACATCTTCAATTCCTCTAATACAGCTAGTTTCCTGCCCTATACCGTCGACTTTCAAGACAACAAGTCTGCCCCTCCAAGCCCGCCCCAACCAGCCGTACCTACTCAGCTGAGTGACACTCTTCGCAAGCCATCCAACACCAGCCTATCGAGCACAAGGCCCACATCTGGCCAGAATGAAGAGCAACCCCAGAGTCTCCTTAAGCGGGCGCCGCCCTCGCACATCGCGCTGCCCAAAGCCTCGACACGCATGACCGAGCACGAAGACTTCTTCACGCCTGGCCAGCCAAGCGCCGCCACTCATTTCCCCAATGCAGCTGACCCCCGCGGCCTGGTCCGCAGCGATGCCCATGTCCCTGAATGGGGTGGCAGCGGCATCTTCTTCAACCAGCCCGTGTCCAGAGCCGAGCCCGCTCCACCGGACACAATTCTCGAATACGCAAAGGCGCAAGAGCGGGCGCAGGCCCAGAAGGAACGCATGAAGGGCTCGCACGCTGGCAAGCCAGTGACAGACCCGAGGTGGGCTGCCGAATATAGAGTTGTCCCTGCTGCCCAGGGCAACGGCGGCTTGACCAACGCTCTCCGTGCGGCAGTCGACAACAAGTGCCTTAGTGATACCATCACCGTTGGCCTGATTGGCTTCCCTACAGACAGTCTGAACGAAGAGAAGAAGACTGAGATTTATGAGAAGCTTGAGGAGGAACACGATGCCCTGACCGTCTTTGTCAGTGACAAAGACTTTGACGGCCACTACGCCCACTACTGCAAGACGATTCTATGGCCAGTATTTCACTACATCATTCCTGACCACCCCAAGAGCAAGGCTTTCCTTGACCACTCCTGGGTCTTCTATGTCAAAGTCAACCAGGCTTTTGCAGACAAAGTTGTTAAAAACTACAAGCGCGGAGATGTTATATGGGTGCACGATTATCACCTATGCCTTGTTCCTCAGATGATTCGCCAAAAGCTACCAGATGCACAGATTGGCTTCTTCCTGCACACAGCTTTCCCGTCCTCTGAAGTTTTCCGATGCCTTGCTGCTCGGAAGGAGCTTCTCGATGGTATGCTTGGGGCAAACCTTGTCGCTTTCCAGACACCTGAGTATGCCCACCACTTCCTGCAAACCTGTAGTCGTATTCTCTCCGTAGAGGCTACGGAGGACGGAGTTCAGCTTGAGAACCGCTTCGTCAACGTCTGGTCCTCACCCATCGGTATCGACCCTCGCGCCCTATCTCTAGCTCGAGAAGAGCCTGAGGTCCTGGAGTGGATTCAGACCATGCAGAAGCGATACGAGGGAAAGAAGGTGATTGTTGCTCGCGATAAGCTAGACAATATTCGTGGTGTGCGCCAAAAGTTACTGGCTTTTGAGCTGTTCCTTAACAAGTATCCTGAGTGGAGGGACAAGGTTGTCATGATCCAGGTCGCAACGTCCACTACTGAAGATACCGAATTGGCGGCAACCGTTTCTGAGATCGTTACCCGTATCGATGCTGTCCACTCAACCTTGACTCACAATCCCCTTATCTTCCTCAGACAGGATATTTCCTTCTCGCAGTACCTTGCTCTGCTATCCATTGCCGATGCGCTTGCCATTACTAGTCTTCGCGAGGGCATGAACCTGACCTGCCATGAGTTTGTCATCTGTCAGGATGGACGTGGAGGCGAAAAGAAGCACAGCCCCGTCATCCTCAGCGAGTTCACTGGTAGTGCGTCAATTTTTGATGGTGCGGACCTCGCTATCAATCCGTGGGACTACAACAACATTGCCGAAGCCTTCCGGATCGCCTTGGAAATGAAGGACGATGAGAAGGAACGAAGGTTCACCAAGATTCGCAACATCGTCATGAACCAGACTGGCGATAACTGGGTCAAGAAACTGAGCACTCACCTCGCCAAGGTCTACGAGGAGCAATTCAAGCGCGATACTATGTCGATCCCCCGACTCTCTTCGAGCAGCCTTGGAAGTGCCTACCAGCAGTCACAGAGACGCTTGTTCATTCTAGACTATGAAGGCACTCTTTCGTCGTACGGGTCTGTCAATAAGACTATTCTCGCTAATACCGAGCGTGTTATTGTTCTTCTTAACGATCTCGTTGCCGACGACAAGAACGCCGTTTATGTAATGACTGGTCGAACTGTTCGAGAAACTGAGCTCATCTTCAACCGCGTCCGTGGCCTTGGTCTCATTGCAGAGAATGGCTGCTTCTTGCGCGAGCCTGGCGCGAAAGAGTGGATCCAATTCCCTGACGAGGAGAAGACAGTAAGGTGGAAGGACTCAGTCAAGCCGATTCTGCAATACTACCTTGAGCGTGTTGAAGGCAGTTGGGTTGAGGAGCGCCACTGCTCGATCATCTTCCATTACAACAAGTCTGACGACAAGGACGACTCTACAAGTCGACACGCTGGCGATTGTGCAAATCACATTAACGACGCTTGCGAGCAGCAGCGTGTCAAGGCAATCCCCACCAAAGACTCAGTAGTCATTGAGCCAGTCGACTTTGACAAGGCTTCTGCTGCGCAGCACATCTTCAGCAAGTACCCAGAGGATGCCCGGCCTGACTTCCTCCTCGCTGCTGGCAACGACCGCAGTGATGAAAACGTCTTCCGCTGGGCGAAGCAGCTCAAAGACGATGCCATTGTTCCCAACGTGCAGACTGTCACAGTTGGTGATCGCAACTCAATTGCCATGTCGACGCTCCCCAACGGGGCAACTGGTAAATCATTCTCTTGACAATTGATATACAAAACGCTAATAAGTACAACAGGCCTACTTGGTGCTCTGACGAAGCTTACCAAGAATCCTCGCGGTTCACCTTAGGGCTTTTGAAGCGTATTTTGAGCGAGGACGACGTAATGATTGGGACATGTCTCACACATTCGATACCCCTTCTCACGAAGTAATGATTTGGCGATGGAATGGATGCACAACAGCGGCTCGCGTGAAGGTGAAGGATCACGGGAGAATTTCCGCTATTAATGAATCAACGTCAAGCACTGCATGGGCGGAGTTTAGCAGGGTCTTTTACTACGATAGATTCTTTCCGCATTCAATACGAAACCCAGAGGTGAATGCTGTTTCTTTGAATGCCGCCCGTGAAGACTTATCCATGATGCGGATATCTATTCCGAATCTCTTCGGGTTTTACATAATCATACGTCTAGATAAGCTCTCCCCTGCTCAGAAGTCACGGGTAGGAAGTGTATGCATGTGTTGAGGGACTACTACCTAAAGCGGAGAGAAACGGCTAGCCTCCAGTCAGCGATATCACTAGCGTATGCTCTTGGTAGACTAAGAAACTTGAATAAAACAACCGCTTTCACCACCACATATTTTAGAATTTTAGATTTTATATGCTAGCGTACTAGAACATTGCATATAGATTAATATAGTTCAAGGGAAAAATCATATAATTCTATAACGCTGGAGTACAGTCGTGTGTTATCGATGCTGCGTTGTATTGGCGGGGGCGTTTGGGTTAGTGTTTATCCGGGTATTTTAGTCCACCGCGAGTTACTCTGATAGCTTACTGTAAGCTCAACCCCGCTTCGCGTGTACCTGCTTTCTCGAGAGCGAGCTAATGCTCGTCCCTGGTCGTATCTACGGCCCGTTACCAGCCTACCAGACCATAAATATGTACAATAAGACTGGTGAAATACACCCCAAGCCTTTTCAGTAACATAAACCCGGTATAGACTTTCGCAATGCCACAACCCATCCAACTCAAGGCGCCAAATGGCAAACAGTGGGAGCAGCCGACAGGCCTCTTCATTGATAATGAATTTGTAGATTCTTCGTCCCCTTCGAATACGATATCTTCAGTAGACCCCGCCACTGAGAAGGAGATCGCTGCAGTACAGGCTGCGACCGCGGAAGATGTTGATCGCGCCGTCAAGGCTGCGAAGAAAGCGCTCCAGAGCCCAGAATGGAAGTACATCGATGTCAGTGAACGCGGAAGGCTCATAGCGAAGTTGGCAGACTTGGTCGAGGAGAATAAGGAGCTTCTTGCGACGGTCGATGCCTGGGACAATGGTAAGTCAACGTCTAATTGTACAAGCATATGAATGCTAATGGTTATACAAGGCAAACCATACAACAACGCCCTTAATGAGGATCTTCCCGAAGCGTTTTCCGTTCTCCGCTACTATTCTGGCTGGGCGGATAAGATCTCGGGCCAGACCGTTAATGCCACGCGCCAGAAGTTTGCGTACACTATCCGCCAGCCCATTGGTGTTGTCGCCCAAGTCATTCCGTGGAACTATCCCTTGTCCATGGCATGCTGGAAAATCGGGCCTGCTCTTGCTTGCGGAAATACTGTGGTACTCAAAGCCGCCGAGCAAACGCCTCTGTCAATTCTCATCTTAGCCAGCCTCGTTAAGCAAGCTGGGTTCCCACCGGGCGTGGTGAATATCTTGAACGGCCTAGGAAAGGAGGCTGGCGCGGCATTAGTACAGCATCCGTTGGTCGACAAGGTTTCATTTACCGGATCCACCGCTACGGCTACTCAAATCATGAAGATGGCTGCAGTAGGACTGAAGAATATTACCCTAGAGACGGGTGGCAAGTCTCCGTTGCTCGTATTCGACGACGCCGACATGGAGCAGGCGGTACGATGGTCTCATATCGGTATCATGTCGAACCAAGGTCAGATCTGCACTGCCACATCGCGGATTCTAGTCCAGGAGTCAATCTACGAAACCTTCCTCGCTCAGTTCCGGCAGCAAGTCAAGGAGGTATCCGTCATTGGCAACCAGTGGAGCGACTCTACCTTCCAGGGTCCTCAAGTGACGAAGCAGCAGTACGAGCGGGTGCTCTCGTACGTCGACATTGGCAAGTCCGAAGGCGCGGAGCTCCTCGAGGGCGGTGAAGCCTGCAGCGGTGAAGGCTACTTCGTCAAGCCCACCATCTTCACCAAAGTGTCGCCCAGCATGCGCATCTACCGCGAAGAAATATTCGGACCTATTGTCGTTATTGCAACGTTCAAGGACGAAGAGCAAGCCATTGCCATGGCGAATGACTCGACATATGGGCTCGGCAGTGCCATCTTTACCCGGGACCTCGAGCGCGCGCATAGAGTCGCCGCCGAGATTGAAGCCGGCACCGTGTGGGTGAATAGCAGTCAGGATGTGGATATCAGAGTCCCCTTTGGCGGCGTCAAGCACAGTGGTATCGGGCGCGAGCTCGGCGAGGCTGGCCTCGATGCTTACTCCCAGATCAAAGCCGTGCATATTAATATGGGTACTAAGCTCTAAGGGTCTCTTGAATCGATGCAGTGTGATTCGGAGTCAAGGGAAGGGAGAGAGGTGTGTGTGTATGTGTGAAATGGTGTGCATACTATCTATCATGTGTGGGCTTTGATAACGCATGTTACGAACGACGTTGGAACAAGGTACCATGTAGATTGATGTCATGTCTTAAATGCAAGGGTCCTTGGCTCACTTGTTAGTGGTTACTATCCCTTTCTTTTATTTTATTTTCCCTGCCGCTTTGATTAAATCCCCGTCTGATAAGTCCACCTCCCCCATATACCCTGGAGACTTTTTTTTCTTATTTCCTTTTTCAGCACTACTTACAACTCCGTGTGCAGAATGTGCTCGGTTCCGTACTCATTCTTCTTTACTCTGTCTCTATCCTTGGCCCACCCAGATAAAGTCCATGATCAGTTCATTCGCTGACGCCGGCGATATGCGGGTAAAAATGTCCCTTGTCGAGGAAGGAACACCTACTCGCCCATTTTACTCGCCGCATTCACCATTTGATGTTTTTCTCCTGTAATGATATGGAACTTACCGGAATGAAAAAGGTGCGAAGATTCAGGGACTAGATAAAACATTCGGTAAGAATTGCCATTGGTCGGATCGATATCCCGACAGCGAAGTGCTTTCTTTTTTCGGACGCGTCTGCATTCGCTGTCGTCGGGATGTGGGGGTGATTCGTTTTGCGAGTGAAACACCTTTGTACAAAAACACTCGATTGCATACGAGATATTTTTTTATTCAACCAACCACAATTCTATACGACTCGAGTTCTAATATAGGCCGAGCATTGATGTAGTATGATGTCACCTAGTAGAATTTAATCAAAGCATGGGCACTCTCGCTATCTCCAGATCTTAGTCTAACAAAGAGAAACCTAAAAACAGTAATAGACAAAAAGGGTAAAAAGCGTACGTAGGCAGGTAGGATGGGCAAGCGAAGTAAAACCAAGCATTTTCTTTCAAGTCCAATAGTCTTCACCGGAGAATAAGAGGCTCTGTGCACACATGTCACCAGTCGAAGCTAGGTAATTCTCACGGCAATCTGCCCAGAACCCGCGACGGCAGAGAAGTTTCAGATACCCAGAGGTTCCCGCCCATACAAAAAAAAGAAGGGTCTCATCACCAGAGTCATTTCGAAGAAGAAGGGGGGGACGGAGGCGGAAGAGCGGAGGCGATCCCCGGGAGCCGGCGCGACGCGTACCTTCAATCTTTTTTTCCGTTCCACTTCTCCATCATAAAGCCGAAGGAAACAATCAGAAGGCAGGGAGGGAAGCGCCGCCCGGATGCGCAAAACGGGAACCCGGGAGGGTGTGAGTGAGAAATTTAAACGTATACAGATGTTAAAGACCGGGATACCTAAGCTATTGAAAAGAGGGCTTACCCGTAGCCAAAAACCTAAACGGGGACTTTTTGGTTTTCAAAACCACAGCTGTGACATAATTGTCAGCGGCAGTTCTGCGTCGGCTGTTTTTTTTTTCACGGGGGCGGGAAGGGAAAGGAAGTAGCGCCTTCGGGCCTTTTTTTTTATGATGATGATGATTGCTAGTAGCATGCCGACGTGCCTGTCGTCGTCGTCGCCGCCGCCGCCATCGCCGACGCCCGTCGGTCGGAGGAAAGAAAACAGAGTTAAGAGAGAGGAAGGGAAGTCCCTTGTTTGGGCAGGAGAGAGAAAGAGAGAAAGGGTTACGATTCAGTCGGCTACTGGAGCTAGCAAAAGTTTACCATAGTATTGGGAACAGGGTTTCAAGCCCAGCGATCGCAGGGGGGTGCGTGTGTGTGAGCTGCGGATGGGGAGAGGCTGGGAAGGGGCTGTGTGGTCAGCAACAGCAGCAGGAAGGGAAACATTTGGCGCAATAATTTCATGCATGAGATATTTGCTAGTCGCTTGATCTTGCAGCTGCAGGTGCAAAAAAAAACAATACCGGCGAAAAATCAAAAGGAAGCAATCAAAAGGATAAGTGTTCGCTGGGAAACCCGCGATGGTGGGTACGAAATATCGCGAGATAGGGAGATAGGGCGAAAGGATGTGCGCGTGTGGGGAGCGGAGGTCAAAGGGTTAAAATGGATGTAACTCGCTTTTGCAAGTCAATGACGTCTCGAGAGGCCGGATTGCAAGGTTGATCCCCGAGCTTAATGGGGTTTAAAGATATCGTGCCCATCTTAATATCGAAGGTGGAGAGATAGCATTGTTTCGCGACAAGAGAGAGAAGGGCCAGTAGCGCATCGTCAGAGAAGGCGATGCGGCAAGTGTCCGAGCGGAAAAGCTATGGGAGCGCGGGTTCGAGGATGATTCGCTGCAGGCCCATGGATTCGCTACGTTGATCACGCGGCGGTTCTCGAGGGGGGGAGGGGGGGGGGAATACGAACGCGCGTACCAAGAAGGGTCGAAGGCGCGACAAGCGCTTGGTTGCAAGTCCAGTGCTTCGGGGCGACGCGCTAGCCCAGTTACCATGCCAGATCTAGTCCGGAGGCGGGCAGGGCTGAAAGGCTGAGACAAGTGAGTTTAAAAAAAATAGAGGCGTCCATCCTTGGATGTTTTGAAGTGCGCTTTTTCGTGTGGGCAGGTTGGGCAACATTGGGCAGGTTGACGACCCCAGAGGCTGTGTCATTTGCACATGCGCCTTGTTCCGGTGAGAGGGCGTTGGGAGGCGTCTATGTAAGGATGTGGGATATGGGTGTGTATGGTGTGCAAGGCCAACCGAGTATCAGCCAAGTGGTTGGGCGAACACGCTACGTGCTAGGTAAATAGACGAATTGAACAAGAGCCTCATGATCAGGTGGGTAGATCGAAGACGCCAATAGTGCGGACTTCAAAAGGGTGCACGTTGGCGAAAAAAGGGCCCAGCGGCTATGTTAAATATTTTTTTGCCACAAAAGTTACGAACCACACACCCTCCCAAACAACAATAACGAAGAGGTAGGGCTTGCAACGATGCCTAATACAGAAGCAAAACTTGCTTCCTCTTACTTCCAACTTACACATGACATGTCTCCTGCTCCAATCGGCACATGTATATGCTCCCTCAACGCCCAATTGTACGCCACTCCACCAAGTGCAATGCATACACACTACTAGATACCCAATACATTCATGTCTACACATAGGGGGTGAGTTTCTTTTCTAAACTTTGTGCAAGGGCATATCATGACAGCGGCAACTAACACAGCCAACACGCGCCAGTAGATCTACCCCCTCGACCCATTGATTCCAGTGGTAAGCTCTTCCCATGATCAATTGACGCCCCGCGCCAACGCACACCAATGACAACTACACGCTACGCTCTAGAGACCAAGAGGGCGAGGAAGAAGGAACATCCATCTAGTCGCCCCCCCAACTCTAACACCAGCGCCTAACCCACATGCCGAAAGNCCCCCCCCCACCACCCCTTTGGCAGTCAATTCCACTTCCTCCAGCAAAACACTTTTGCTGACATGATCCTGGGCGGCCACAACAACTCTATCATCTTGCGCCCTCCCTGCCTCCTTCCCCACCCCTACACACCATCCCTCACCTCCCTGTTCTTCCACCCATCCATCCATCCATCCACAAAAATATCACGCAACCAAAAGCTAGTGTGCCACAGCGCAGCCACGCCAATCTCGCCAAATCCTTCCCGTTTCCCTCCATCATCAATCTCAAACCACGTACCCCGCAGCACTTGCAACCACACACACCCCTTCCCTTCGCTTAATTACCCTTTCCAACCCTCCACTACAAACCTTTTATCCCTTCCCACCCCCTCCCCATCAAAGAAAACATGCAAGGATAAGGGAAGTAGGGGAGGGGGGGAAGGGATGAGGGACAGGGAAAAGCGTGTAGTCGTAAAGGAAAAGAGGGCAAATCCGGAAACAGGGAACAGGGATTTGCGGCTTAGCAAGAGAGACTATGATGAAGCGGGCGCCCGGCTCCCAAAAAAAAAATAAGTTTAGCAATGGCGCGATGCTGCCTCTAAGCGGCAAGTCCGATAATGCACGGAGATGTGGGTGGTAGTGTGGGAGGGTTAAGGGAAGGGGAGTGGAGCGGAGAGTGGATTGGGGGGAAGGGAGGCGGCGCGCCGCCCTCAAAGGGACTGTGTACATGACGCTAAGGATGCCCCAAAGAGGTAAGTATGCGGAATGGGAGGAAGAAAATGCTTTGGTGGGGTGGTTTTTTTTTGGTGGTCAGAGGCTATAGTATGTTATATCCAGCAACATGCATACACTGTGCAAACGATACATAAAAGCGGATGCTCGATGTCGTCAGTAGGTTGCGTTGTTTTTTTGGGGGGGGAAGAGAGGGGATTGTGGCGTTAGCGCTGACAATCCCCTTGAGGGGCGCAAACAGGTCCAGGTCCAGGTTCAGGTCCAGGTAAGCAAGGGCATGGCGTGTTTTAAGGCGAGCAGCCGGGCTTTGTCCAGGGAAAGAAAACGTGTTAAGTGATGTGAGTGTGTGGATTATGTGGTACAGTAATACAACTGTCACATGTTTGTGAAGGGGGGGAGAGGGGAGCGGATAGACAAGACAAGAAACGCAGAAAGGGTAAATGGTTGGACCCTGACTCGTAGTCGGAAGGGAGGGAAAGGAAGGGGACCCCCACAGCCTTGTATCAAGCAACGACGGGACGGCGGAGTTCCGCATACATACTACTAAGTACTATACTACGCACATGCATCGTGGGTCCAAGGCCCTTCCTCGAGTTGATGCGGTGGGTTTGTGCAGCAGCACACGCATCTATTGACCCGGGCAATCAAAGAGCAATCATGTGTGTGCAACGGGTACCAACCGTCGGTCGTCATCGACAAGGGCCCCACTCCCCTTTTTTGGGTCGTTCCTTTTTCCAGCAAATCCCCTCTCCACCCGTTCCACGTCCAGGAAATCAAACCCGTTATCATGCAGGTCTCAACGCTTGCAGGTCCTAAACGTCGCCACAGCTCGGGATGTACTTGCTTTTTTCTTTCGCGTCGCTTCCTTCGCTTTTTCTTGTGTTCCAAAGATAGCTAGCGAGGCAGGAGATCTCCATGTGTACAACGTAAACCTTTGATTTTGACTTGAAAACTCTCTACTTCATTCTAAGTTCACGATACATACACACTATGCTGCTTTGTCTATTATGTGATTACTCATCTCGAAACTGTATTCAGCACTAAGCCTCAACACACTGTCTGTGCCCGGATATTTGGCCGGGCCAATGAGTGATTGGACGGAATTTCATACCGAGGCCACTCGCTCGGAGTTCTGTTTCTGTCATCGTGAACGGAACGTAGCCGTGTCAGTGGTGCGCCAAGCGGGGTTTCCAAAAAAAAGTGGGTGGGTGCATCAGAGCAACACATCTCGGGGCTATGCGGTACATAAATCCGTATACAAATTAGGGGACAAAGTGAAGAGGCGGTGCAGGCGGCGGGCGGGATGGCATGTTGGTGTGACGTGCATTAGCATTCACGAAAGTGGTTTTGGCAGAAATAAAACTGGAGTTTGAGGCGTTCTTCCAGTTGTATGGGTGTACGTGTGCGTGTATGTGAGGCTGGGCGGCGGGCCGGGGTCTAGCGTCACCACCCGTCAGAACGGGTTAATCGCGATACATAAATCTAGATGATCGCGATAATTCCAGATAATCTAGATATCTTCGATGGGTCCGATATGGACACAACATGTCATCTGTAACGCTGGGTGAACGTTTGTAGGTCGGAGCCAAACTCCGGACCTGTCGGGAGAAGGCGCCAGGGTCAGGGCTGAGTCAAAACCAGAACACGACCCGTCGCCAAGTGTGGTAGAAGATTGACGTGCGGAAAACAGGGCGACGAGATAAAGACTGAATACGGATGGCAGCAGGACATGTTGCACACACACGCAGATGTGCATTTGTGCCATGGGGAGAACACGTCATGAATATACGTCGGACTCGAGGCCCAGCCAGTCGGTCAGAAGCAGGAACCCTGTAGATTCTGATCCGAGGCGGGTTGAAACGCTGAGATTGTCATTCTGGGGCCGTGATAATAATGGAACGGAGCAGTGAGGCAATAGAACGCGTGTATGTATGAGGTTGCTAAGGCTGGGATTTGACGCGATATCTTTTGCATATACATACATAGTGCGTCCATGGTGATTTGGGTAATCATGGCCGTGTTTGGGTGTGTAGTATCTGAGACGAGTCCCTACGATGCGGTCAGTAAGTAGTGTGTACATGCGCATAGCAAGTATGTCATGGGGCGGTCATTTGACTGGAACGATTCAACGGCCTTGTTCCACTGGCATGGCATGCTTGGTGTTTGATGTCTGGCCCTGCTGTGACAGGTGTAGGCTCAAACAAGAAAATAAAAAAGTAAAGCAAGGATGAAATTTGCAACGTCCCATTTGCCAGGTGGGTGAGAAATGCCTCAGTTGCGAGGGTGTGATTGGGCGGGTGAGGGTGCGAAGGATTCGCAGGCGGAGAAGGCTGGTTTGGGACGGAAGCAGTCTTCCCTCGGTGGGCTGGCTGGCTGGGCGTGGGAAAGGCATGTATCTCAATCTATATCGCTGACGATGATCATGGAGCGCACCTGGGCCATTTACAGCAACTGTCGGCCCAATTCAGCCGGGACCCGTCTCTTGCCTGATAGGGCTCGGGTGCATAAAAGGGCCTGAGTATTGACAGCTGTCACAGGACGAGGGGTGCGAGGAAGGGCAGTGTGCAGCCGGGGGAGGAGGCAGCGTGAGTCATGCACGTGCCAGCAGGGCGGGAGAAACTGGCCGGGACGCGCAGCGGCAGTTTGTGAGCCGGGGCCGCCAGATCCCAGTTGTTTGCAAGTTTTGGCGAGTCAAGCGTGAGGTTCCGCGCGAGGCGAGGGAGTGGGTGGGAGCAGGCCGACGGGCGTGACTCGAGGTGGTGGGAGTTGGATGCGACGCCAGTCAGGGACAGGAAGCCAGGTCGGGCCAAGGCTAGGCGGGAGCGGCTAGCGCTCGACGGGGGTCTGACTCGCCGACGGGGACGGGTGCTGTCTGTGCCCTCCCGTTGTCGATGATGCATCGCCAAGCTGGGGAAGCGGAATTTGGAATGGACGCCACTGGTATACTGTGCGCTGCATGGGGAAAGAGCTGGGCGTCTAGAGCGTTGGGGGTGCATGGCAGATGAAGACGTGCAGCGACGGGCTCGACAGCCGACGCGTGCTACGTGGCTGCTAACGTCTGCGTTGTGTAGTATATGTCCTGTATGTAAGTACTTACATAGCTACCTACATAATACGTACATGTAAGGACGACGTATAGTGCTGTGGCAGTATGAACCAGCTGCCTGGCATAGGCGCAGAGGTGCTGCCGGGACCGGCGCCGAGCCAGCCAGTCACGTGCGCGACACCCCATGTCAGCGGCAGTTTGACCAGGCCGCGGCATTGCCTGCCAGCAGCTGTTCGGCATTGCTATTGGTAGCGAGCTCCGAGTGTCCCAAGCAGCGAGAGCGCAATCACGTTACGGCCCGATTGCGGTCCCTTCCCCCCTCCCCCCTCCCCACCGTCTGTGAGGCGCGATGCGACTTGACGAGCATTCCCAAGCCGTTAGCATGACCCGACAAAGTTTTGCTGTCGCGCTAGACCTCACGTCTGCAATCAATACGCAGCATTGCCCGAAGCTGCGACCAGCGCCGAGTGATCGTCGCTAACCACTCTGCTCAAAAGACGTTGCAACCGTGTTCCAACCCCTTGCCGTCAGAGAGTCCCAGCAGTTCGGAACTGGATTACTTCTCGCATTTGTTCCCTTTGCGTGCAAAATAAGCGACCTCTCGACCACCCGCCCGCCATGGGTCCTGCTGTACCAATACCCATCGAGGTACAGAGCATGCGTGGCTCGCTGCGCTAACCTGCGCGATCGGCACACAATCGCGTGAGAATCGTGGCAACATGCGCCAAAAACCGTTTTCTTTGGGTGTAGCAGCACCTCGCACCCTCTCCCGGCCATGGGTCGCGGTCCGCCGGGCTTGTTCTCGTGCTTGCATCTGCCTGCATCAACCTCTCTCCATCCACGTCCTGGTCTAGGGTACATGACTGCGGTCATTTTTGCTCCCCCAGCGCGCGACTCGGCGATGAGGTCATAGTTGACTCTTGCCGCCGAACCACTATGTGCGTTGTCCCTGCCGCCAGTATGAACCTTGATTTTTCCCTTCCCAGAGATCTCCGTCAGCCCGCCCCGCCCCGCATCAGCACCTGCCAATTCCTTGCGAGCCCGCCAATCAGCTGTCCCCCTCACCCACTAGCTGCACACCTACTGCTTACCAAACGCCTCCCTCTAGGGCCATTCTTCTTCTCCCTCCATGTTGCTAATTCTCTCGCCATATTGATATCTCTCTTGCTTGTCCCTGTCGCTTGTCTGTTACCTGCCGCGCCCATCTCCAATACCGACCCGCCCCTCTCACATGTCACACTGCCCTCCCCCCTCGATAGCTTCTGCTAACCTCCTATCTTCTCCCATACACACACACTCACTCACACTCACACCCATATATATCAGGCGCCGTCGCAAATTTCCGCTTGACCAAAGTAGGCAGCTCGCGCGATCAGGTGTGATTCGTTGCATCGCCAGTTCAGCAGCGTTGACGACTCGGGAAGCCCCGCTCGGCAGCCGTCAGCCGTCAGCCGTGTCATTCCATACCGTTTCCACCAGCAATGTAAGGGCGTAGCTAGTCATGCAGGTAATCACATAGTGCAAGCTGGAAGGAATTCCGACCATGTGATTTGCAGCCCCGTCCTAGTGTCTGCGGCGCTGGATGATGTCGATGGCTAGAGCTTTTTGTTGAGTGTGTGAAATTGCCGCTGTGATTTTCTCTTGCTCGTGTCGTGCTTGCCCAGCCCTGCCCAGCCCTGCCCTGCCCTGCCCTGCCCTGCCCTGCCCTGCCCTGCCTGTTCGTCTTGCCAAAAAAAGAGAGCCAAGACCAAGAAAACCAAACTCCCATCAATCCTCCTTTTGGCCAACAAAGGCAAGCCTGCCAGCATGGATCGAGATTATGTACGAGCCACAGGGAAAAAATTACGTCCTTGTTCTAGCGGCCGCCTACCTTCTCAATCAGTCTTTGGGTTTCGTACCGATCCGCTTTGACACTGACCGGGTCCTCTTCAGCGGGGCTGGCGCAACCCAATGGTACCCTTGTTTTGCCCACCCTATACTGGGGCTCTTTTCTTCATTACGCTTTCGAGTTTCACGCCTGAGCAATGGTGCCGTCACTCGGGAATTAGGAATCCATGCATTAGGGACCTCCGGGAAAGACGGAGAAGGGGGAAGACGGGGAAGGTGGAAGAGCGGGAGAACGCGAGGTTTTTTTTTGCCTTTTTTTGAACACGACTTGGAATTTGGGTATATGGCAATACCGTGCAATAAACAACAGGTGCAGTAGGTACATATTACAGACGCTAAGAAAAAGGCCCGCCTGCAAGCAAGGGTGGTGATGCAAAACGCAATGCCAAAGTGCCTATTTGCGTACAGCGTCGGATACATGGCGTCGTGAAGCGCACAAAATCGGCGGGCGCGCTCTGCACACGCCGCTCGTCTGAGAGACCGTGGCGATGGTGGGAACCACGCCGCAAAGGGAAACACCGTGGGATAATGACAACGCCGATCCTTTTCCTGTCCGTCTAGTACGGATCCTCTGTGCAGTGTACCTCTGATACAAAAAAAATAAAAAATAAAGAACTAAGTGCCGGTAATAGAAGCCAAGCTGCAGAAAGTGAGTACGACGCCCGGGTTGGGGTATAGCGGAAGCCGTCTCTTGTGCAGACACAAACACCGGCCAAGATGCAGATGAGAATGCAAACAAAATAGAGACTCGAGTCTCCAGTGAGGAATAATCGTAGATGGCATGGTAAAAGCCCCCCTGTTTTATGCCGGAGCAGTAGGACGAACGGGCGGCGTAACGTTAGATTGGGATTCAAAGTTGTTGACTTTGCGATACTTGGAAGCTTCGTGGGGGATTTCTGACTTGCGCTTGGTCGAAACCAGGCTTGCAGGAGCCTCGATGGGAGAGTGCCCTTCCTCGCTCTTGCTGCGTGTTTCTGCTGGGGCATCTGTCGCAGGAGGGCTCGTGGGCTGCACAACGCACCACCGGTGTTTCCGTTGCCAGGTGGCATATGCCTCGTCAGCAAACTTGGCATGGTTCTCTAGCCGCTTGATGAAGTCTTGTGTCAAGGCCAGTTGGTCGCTCATGTTTTGTGCTGGCGAACTCAGTCTGTACTGGTCTTCGCCAGGCAGCGGCCGCCTCCATGGCTCCTGGCATCCTTTGCATCGCTCTAATTGAGGAGCATTCTGCTGCTGTAGTGGCGGTTGCTCCTCAGGGGACTGTGGAGGGGGAATCGCTGATGGAGTCACGGGCTCGACTGATGGCGTAACAGTCTGCTCCGAGGGCGATTTGTGGTCTTCGGCTGGCTCTGCTGTTGGAGGTGCCGTTGGCGGAGGGTCGTTCCTGGGCTTCTGGCTGGGCGGCATGTTTTCTGAAGTGTAGACTGTGTTGAAGCGGACGTTGTAGCGTTGGTGTCGCCCACTGCCGTTGGTCTGGTCGAGAGTGGGAGAAGGCAGGGGGTTCCTGAATCCAGAGTCCGAGTTTGGTGCTGCAGCAGGGCCTCGTCCCTGTTGTGGTGACCTAGTGGGCTCTGGTGCGAATTGAGTGGGTGCAGGCTGTGGCGGAGGGTGCACCGTTCTTAGACCAGCTGCTCCGGTTTCTGGAGGGGGCTGGCTTTGGTTCAAGCGAGACTCGCCTGGAGGAGAATGGGGTGCAGATGGCCCGATAGGGTGGGAGACTGGGCGAGATGCTGACTGACGACGGCTGTCGATGGCAGGGTGAACATAGGAAAAAGAAAAGGCGGATGAAGGAACAGAATGCTCAGTGTCCTTGGGGTGGTCGTAGGGGTGCTGAGCAACTGCAGAGTCTTGGCGGGAGTTGACAGTTGGTGGTTGCGACGGCGCCGTGTCGTGCAGGGGTTGGGGCGGCCGCGTAGACAGTGGAGGACTGTATGGCGCGGCAGTGGTGTGTGGTAATGACTGCGAATACCTCTGATGCTGGGGTGCAGCTGGAGGTGCTCTGGTGTTTGTGGGGCTGGAGAAACGAGTAAGCACGGTTGGGGCAAGGGCATTGGGCATGGGAGAGAGAGCATGAGAGTTGAGGTCATGACTTACCTAACGTGAGGGCTCGCGTGATTAATGGGAGTAAAGGCAGCGCGGTCTGCGGCGAGCGGCTGGTTTGCAAAGTCGGCGGAAGCAAGGCCGTTGGGCGGGGTGGAGCGTGAAGCCGGACGGTCGATTGGGGCTGGAGGCAGCGGATGGGATAGCGGTGGTTGGGGCTGGTGGTGCTGGGGGTGGTGCTGTTGATGGTGTTGCGGCGGCGGGAGTGATGGCGGAGGAGGAGGTGGGACAGCGTCGCGCGGGCGGTGCAACAACGAGTCGGTCGACGACGACGTCAGCTCGGCGAAGCTGGGGAGCGAGCGATGGGCGTAGTTGTTTGCGTCTGGGTGCTGGTGCGGGTGCGGGTGCCTGCGTGGATGCCAGTCGCTGCCCATCATGGCATTCGGTGGTTATATGGTCGGGTGCGGCGGTCAGCGGGCTGGAGGAGAGAGCTGTGAAGAGGAAAGCGGTGGGTGGCACAAAGAAGACAGTCGCACGGGAGAGTCTAAAGGGTCTGGGATTCGAGCAGATGCAGTGCAGCTCCGCTCGCGGGCCAGGCAGAGGATGAACCGGCTGGAGGGCCCCCTGGTCGAGGGGCGGCTTGGGAGGTAGGCCTGGCACTGGTTTGTGCTGGCTGCGGGGGAACGCGCTGCTGCAATGTGAAGAGCAGGAGACCCACCCGCGATGGCATGCAGCGGGGACCTAAACCCGTCCTTGGACCCATGCGCGCCACACTCGAACCCCCGTGCGCTTTTACGGCCGGGAGGCCAGACGCGCATGGGTGCCAGCCGCCAAGGGGCTCGGGGCTGGCGGCAGGCGATCCGTTGGGCGGGCCTGAACTTACTGCTTGTGCACACGCTCCCAAGCCGCCCCTCGCCGCCGTGCGCTGCCTGCCTGTCTGCCTGCCTGCCTGCCTGCCTGTGCCTGTGCGGTGCCTCTGCAAGTAAGTAACGATGTAGTTAGCAGTCGTAGTAGTCGTAGTAGTAGTAGTAGTAGTAGTAGTAGCAGCGTCTCGTCTCGTCTCGGCCCGATGGGTGACATTGAGCATGCCACTGTCTGTGTGCAAGTGCAGGTAATCCTGCTAGTATGGATGTATTGTATTGTATTGTATCCTACTCACCTATCAACTCATCTATGTACGTTTGCCCATCTGCGAGTACATACCCTCTTACCTTACTCTCCCTCACCTACTGACATGCTACATACGTAAACATGCTTTCTCTCCCCCTCCCATTTCCCCTCCCCCTTCCACATCAATCCATCTACATGCCTTACCACTACATACTATTGCATACACTAACTCCCATTGTACACGTCTACCTATCCCATCCCCCCATCCACCCCCCATCCACCCACCATCCATCCATCCGCACACGTCCTTCCTTACTCACCCACTACACTGCCCGTGCGGCTTACCACCCTCTTTGCGCACGGCCACAGCTTCTCCCGCCCGTGTTTTCCCTTGTGCCTCTGCCCTGCCGTCGTCGTGCGCCCACCGCGGCAAGCGGCCACGGCCACGCAGTCGCCTAGAATAGCCTGCCACTACCACCACTACCACCACCACCATGGCTACCTCTCCACCCATCACGTGACCGTCCTCCCTGCTAGCCCTGCTCTGCAAACCATCCTTTCCACAAACATCTCCCACCGCCACGCCCGCCCGCAACAGGCTGCCCCAGTCCAATTTGCCTGTCCGCCGCCCGTCCCACCATTCCTTTGCTTGTTTGATGAGCATCCTTCTGCACCTGCTTGTGCGGCTGCAACCGGGTGAACCCAACTGTGGGCTTCCCGCGGCGCCCACCCAAAGGCGCCGCAAACTCCATCGACAACAACAAAAAGGGGGTTGCTTGCAGCCGATCCATCAACCTCGCCCCTCTGCCCAAACACGGCCATGATGACAGTGATGCTGATGCTGATACCGTTGCTGTCGTGCTGTCCTTGCTTAGTGGTGGCTGCCATAGCCGCTGCCGCTGCCGCCTGCGCCAAGCCCTCACCACCACAACCACATCACTCGTTCAGCTCACACCAAACATGCTCACCTCACCCAACACATGGTAATCTGATCCGCCATTCCCTCTCTCTCGCAATCCTCGCCACTCTTGAATTTGTCGCCCGCTCCCCTCCCCCCCTTTGCTCGTCTGTTTCGGCTAGCACCCAACGGTGCTTGTGGCGTTAGCTGGCCGGCTTCACCTGCGCCGTTCTGACGCGCTCGCTCAACGGCCATCCTATCCACCACAGCCGAAACCCTTGCCCTCCATGGCTCTTCACCGATGAGAGGCGCGCCGACCCTCATTTACCACTCCCCATGAGGAAACGTCCCGCGCCCGCGCCTTCCTCGTCCTGCTTCCTCGGTATCCGGACCCGCCCCTGATTGGCCTGTCTGCACTCCTACGCTTGACCGATCACAGCTTTTTCCCAAGCACCTCGTCTACCAGAGACCCCTAGCCAGGAAATGCTCATACATACATATTCTGGGAGCCACTAGTCGCTCTGCAGGACATGTCGCCGAGTCAGAGCATGGCATCCACCTCGTTTCCCATCACAAATGTCCCCCCCGTCACGAGCAACAACGACTCGCATGCCTTGCATGCCTTGATTGCCTTGCATGCCTTGATTGCCTTGCTTGCCTCGCGACCTTTTCGACCCTCTGGACTTGCTTGGCTTTATGGTCTGACAATCATTACTTACAGTAGTCGCTCTTCGGGTACTTGCATAATGATCCCACCCAGCTTTCAGCGCCATATGTCGCTAACGAAGATCACTCAATTGCGTGGTCCTAGACCATGGTTGCTTTTTTTGCTCTCCTGTCGGTTACATGTACGCGAGCCTCGACAAATGGCTGAATTGGGACGCACCAATGGCCCTCCAAGCCTCTTACGGTCACCACTGGCCCACGATGTCTCTCTTTCCGGTCATTTCTCTGCACTATCACTTGTCCATGCACAACATCCACTTCGTCACCACCTGAGAGAGCCACCACGGCATGCCACAACTGACCAACGGCCCGAGTACCTGAGCTTTCGACTCTTGCCCGGGCCAGCTATCCACAGAGTTTCACAAGTGTTTTCTGTCGTTGTACAGACCCGGTGTCCTGACAAGTTACACCACATGCCAGGACGCTTACAGCCCTAGCCCAAAGCTGAGTTGAAAGCCGTCGCCTCAATATCATGCTGCTGCTCTTCTATCCGGAAATGCATGCCCTAACTAACACGTCCCTTGCTTGCATCCACACCGTGCAATGCCAACAACAACACATGTCTTATCCCGGGCAAAGTCACATCCCGGCACTCACATCAGCCGTCTCAGGTAGCCGTATCCATGGGCGGCTATCCAGACACGTACGTCGCCCGTGTCGTCTCACGCCAGAATTAGCGAGTCCACCAAAGTGGTTGAGACATATGAATGCTAAGCCTTGGACTCACTCACGCTGCATCCCTGCCGTCGGAAGCAATTCCCCGGTTCTCGTGCATCCTCAAAACCACGCTAACTATCAACGCAGGATCGTCGTGGAAGAAACGTCGCGCCGATCAATTGCAGGCAGATGATGCATGACCAATACTTAGCTCGCCCCGGCAGCTTAGATCCGTAAGCCTCTAGCATTTTTGCTGATACCGTCCAACCGATAGCTATCACTTCGCTTAGCCGTGCATATTTTCCTGCACGACATCGAAACATCCAAGCCGCCTGGCCATGCAAAACACTCTCGCCCAGGTTAGCCTTATGCTACAGCAAGCAAATGCAGTCGTAGATGCAAACATCAACTTCCAGTGCTAGTCCAAGTTCAACATTGCTCAACTTACCTTTGCCACTGCCGATTCTTGTCTCCCCTGGCACTTCGAACGACTGTGTCTCCTTTAACATGGCTTGATAGTCAGTCTCAACATGCCGGCTTTCGGGTCTCCATTACGGTGCTTGGATGGACCAAGGCGTAGCTCGTATCAGTTGCTAAACAACGCGATGGATCCGATCGACACGGTTGCCTGCATTCCATTTGCTAGTCACCAGCATATGCACCTATGGCTTCCATAGGCAGTCATCATTATTGCAATTTCCCAATAGCGTGCCGCACACGCTACGGGGTAACGGGCCTTGAAAGACTCGACCGGGTTAATGCTCCTTTCCGCCTTCAAGTGCGTGTTCCGCAGTTGGAAAAAGGTCACTCTGCCGTCGTTCGGTCCTTTTTTGTCAGAAGGTACCCTTCCTCCTGCTTTAGTCAGACGCAGTCGTGCCTCGGCATTTGATATTTTATGTGGAAAGATGGGTGAGAGCGTGCTCGTGATGGATCGTTGGATCGGAACTGGTCGGTCCCAACGGCAATCTGTAATACACTTGTGTAGCAACAGCAGAAGTAACGACGACGCCCTGGAATTAGCACTGTCATTCACCAAATTGAATCCAGAAACATACGTTATCTTTGGCACAGTACGTCTACTTACACACATGAATGCCTTTCAAATGTGTCTCATTTGAGCGTGCATGGACCAACGGTTTCACTACCTTCCTATTTCTTTGTGGGGCTCGCTATCCGGGCCGCGTCCGTACCTTATTTTAACCCCCCCAAGACCAACAGAGAAAGGGATGCGCACTGCTCCTAAAACAATTAATTGACCTGTGGAGAGAGTCAAAAATGAGTCGGATCAGTTGCGCTGATTCAATCTTTGTCGCAGGCAGGCGGAGGCGTTGGCACATGGATGCATCCACAACAGTGCGAGGGGAACGAAAAGCAAGATACCCTTGCCAATTGGACGAACCCGTGCGATTATAGTGTGTGTATCCAGTAAAGAAGGAGCCTACATCCATACCATCATCCTACAGGATCGTTCCTAGACGCGGATTGCACCGAAGGAGGTAGCTTCAAAACCTTTGCGAACATGATACGGTTATGCTTTTTTTTTCACCTGCACGACATTGCCATGGACCCCGAGCGAGGCTTGGGCGGTGCGTCCACAGGCATCCAGCCACTGTTCAATGCCGCCGGTGGACCCTCAAATCCTTCGCCTGATGGCTGTAATGGTTATCCATGTCTGTTCTTCTAGATGTTTTCAAAAAGAAATCATCTGAGGTCCTGGTGGCCATCGATCACACTGCATGATAGGTGGCATAGCCGATGAAAGGCCCAGACGCTTGTGTCGATCCGGATTGCTACCACCTCATGGCCATGTCTACTGTGCTCGACACGCCATAGGTAAGCGCTTGCATACCCATGTTGTCCTCGCCAGGATGACCTTGTGTTCTTGGAGACACGCAATCTGTCTACCAGACATCGCCACTCGCCTTCAGGACTTGGAATCGCTTT
Source organism: Bipolaris bicolor (assembly GCA_026262445.1). Taxonomy (NCBI): domain Eukaryota; kingdom Fungi; phylum Ascomycota; class Dothideomycetes; order Pleosporales; family Pleosporaceae; genus Bipolaris; species Bipolaris bicolor. The sequence goes on along the minus strand of JAODYD010000011.1, from coordinate 773,422 downwards.
TACATTCATTCTGTCTCCGCCGAAGTTCTACTCCACTCCTATTCTCAACCTGTGCCGCGTCACCTGCATAAGGCTGTGCAGTGATCGCCTTGTCCTACTGCTTTAGACATGGACGATTCTGGCCACAGATCCATGCAGCCGAAGGCCTATTATGAAGCTCCTCTGTCCTCAACACAACACCAGCTCAGACCATCATGTGTTCTAGACAGCATTGAATATAATCCAGTGACATGCTGGTTCCCGTGGCAGGGTTACTGGAGAAGGCAGGCTGCGATGGAGAAAAACGCAAAAGTGGTGACCAGATACAGACCGCTAGTCTAGGGATGTATCATTGGGATGTGGGGATCGTATTTGATCAGCTGATCGGACATTGCAGAGTCGAAAACTGGAGCGCTATCTTCTTAGTCTATGCAGCCGCCGTGTTGTTGAATTGATTATAACTGGATACGAGTATTGACCCAAGAGGAGTCAAAAACAAGCGGGAGATGAAGATTGTGCGAGATTGCGAATCTCTATCCTGTGCTAGAAGATCAAGGAGCATCCAAATCATGCAAGCGATCAATTCGATCGTCGCGACTCCTATAATATCCCGTGACGGCTTGGTCACATTATGTATCACCATCGCCCTGTAACACACCATCTGCTATGCGTTGTAGATCATACCAGGCGTTTGCGTCTTGTACAGCTCATTTGTTGAGACGAGTTGAGGCTGCCTCTCTGCGAGTCCCTCGTGCAGTCACGCGCCTCTTTCCTCCCAGAAAGAGCACATGATCACGCCTTCTCCAGAAACAGAAAGTGTATGAATGACGCACCGTGCTTTTGAAGACTAGGCGTATGTACTTTCATGTGTACATGGATAATACAAGGGTCATCTACACTTGTCAGGATGTGGTATAATCATGGGCATCCATGCGGATGATCCATTCATGATACGCTCAAAGCCAAAAAGCCTCTTTGCCCACACAACTTCGCCGTCTCCTGATATCAAATGATACTCTCAAGCCATTCAGGCTGTGTTCTGCTCGGTGCAATGTCCTCTACTCTAGACTACGCTTTCCTTCGCCACAGCCTTGTTCTGCAAGATGACTATCAGCCAGACTGGCCCATTCTCATCCACACATCCTGACACTTATCACGCCCAGAGCGCAGATCTCGAACACCATCTTTTTATCTACCAATCATACTCGATAAGTGACTTGCTAAAATCCTACTCTACAAGCAAGCCGGCGTCCACACATCTAGGATTAGCCAGAGGGAAGAAAAAATAAGGAAAGAAGCCCGAAAGAGAGGTATCGTAACGGAGATCATACAAGCATTGCTCTCTATGCTCTACCAAAGCCACCGCCCGTGGTAGCCGCTTGAATGGTGGTCTCATGCGCAGTACCTACGTCGGCTTACATGGCTGAACTCTTTGACGCACATCTTTTTCCTTTTCTCTGTTACTCCCGTAATCCTCTCCACATACACCCCATTTTCCGCCTTATGATGTTATTTTCTTTTTTTGCCTTTCCCGCTGTCTGAACTCCTGTAGCCACAAAACGTATGCATCCATGAGTGGTTACGGAGAAACAAGGAATTGGTGGAGGAAATGGCTGTCCTTTTAGCGGTTCCCACCTACGGCTATGGCGTCTGCATATTGCATGTTGCATGTTGCATGGTGGGCAAGGGAAGAGGTGGTGGATTTGGTAAGAAGGGGGGGTGAGGGGTGAAGGGGGATAAGTCATCAACCAGAGGAACCGTGTCTCCCCTGTCCCACACACTTCCTTTTGCTACGCCACCTAGTTTTGCTTCTCCCTCCTAGCCCCAGAAAGCGGAAATATGTGCGACGCCAATGGCGTATTGCAAAAAGCGGGACAAAATGGACGAAAAAAGATAAGTTGAAGATGTTACGCGCATGCATGCATGCATGATATGCGCCTTAGCCAAGTCTGTTTGGCGACGACACATTGACATGGCTGGTGTGGGGTATACACTGTAGATTCAGGATTGCTGACCGTTGGGTGGAAAAAGCAAAATCGAAAGCTAGGCTGACGATAAAAGCAAAGCGGCAACAGATGAGGTTTAGTTGGTTCATTGAAAAAAAAAAGAAGCAAGCAAACCTAAACCTAACCTAGACAGTCTACTCGTATTATCAGATCAAAGCTCGATTGCCGAGTTCGCCGTCCAACCTCGTACGCCCTGTCTCCACTATGTCCCAAAGAGGAACTAGTCTTGTGCTTCTAGCTTCCCACCCCCCCGTACAGCGTGACACTCGAATAACACGCTGGTTTACCCTTTTCGCTCCTTACTCCTCTCGGCAATTTGTTTCTTTTCTCACCACTCGCTTCAATCCTCTCTCACGTGACCATCATCTCTTCAACGCCGACCCCCATTCGGCCTTTGCGGCGAGACCAACCGAGTAAAAGTCCCCTTCTGTCACTCTCCGAGTTTCATCAGTACCTTTTATCAATAACGGTTCTCCATTTGCACCACCCTTTCGGGGGTGCCTCAAACTTACACCAACATGTGAGTGTGTGTGTATGTGTATGTGGCTTTTTATCATTTCACACCGGTAAACCTATCACGAGTTATTCTGCTCGACAAAGAAGGTGTATACGGGG
>JAODYD010000011.1:735963-770817 GCA_026262445.1 Bipolaris bicolor | reverse complement strand
GGTTGAGAATCAGCCACAAACAACAAGACAAAGTACCAGGAACTGAACAACCGAACCCCAAAAAACGAAGCAAGAAAAAAAGAAGAAAAGTAGGTGTGTAGAGAAAACAGCCGTGGCGCTTGTGCGTATGCACACACACCCCACCCATCCATTACAGAAAGAAAACAAAAAAAACAAAAAAAAACAACAACATTACACACGAGCAAATGCAGAAATCTTTTTCGGGCATAGTAAAGTAAGCATTACCCCAAAGAATACTGTATTTACCAAATATGGGTAAAATGCCTTAAAAAAGCTCATCTTTTTTCTTAACAAAATGCATTTCCAACGCCCCCCAAATTAACGGTGAAAACAAAAATCTGCAATCTCCATTTTCCTTTTTATTTCCAGCTATTCGGTACATATTGGGTTGATGCAAGAACATCTTTTTTTTTTATAGGTAATAGTCCCCCTCCCCCCCCCGCGATTAATGACAATGATGACGATGACGGCGGTGGTGGTGGTGGCCCGAGTTTCTCTTTCTCTTTCTCTTTCTCTCTCTCTCATCTAGAAGTGAATGGCCCACTTGACCTCTCCTCTCCTTTCAGACTTAACCTCGTTTTCTACAAGCAAAAAAAAATCACAAAAAAAAAACGTTACATTAGACACATAATTTCCCCCCCCCCTTGTCTTGGGTCTTCCCGCTGTGTTTCTGATAAACGGGAATTTTCCTTCGACTTCTTCTTTTACAAAACTTGGATTTGTGAAAAAGGGGGAAAGAAAAGTTACCGTGAGAGACAGTAGCAGAGAGAGAGAGAGAGAGAGAGAGAGAGAGAGAGAGAGAGAGAGAAATGGATAAAGAACCGTGGGTATCTGTGTGACGGTGATTATAACTACTGCTAAGTGAACGTCGATCTTGCCCTCTAAATTCGTGGTACAGAGAGAGATCTTTGATTTTGGAAATTAGGGTAGGTGTACGATGTACAAGTCGAGTAGCCAGTACCATGGCACAGTGAAGAAGAAGAACTTGCAGAGAGACAAGATACAAAACTCTCTTATAATCAACATCACACATCATTCATTCGAGGTGAGGCAACAACATACTTAGATCACAGGCCACTGAACGATATCCAAGAACACACTATATCATCATTTCACATGTCACAATATCCAAACTATTTTGTATGTACCAACCACGAATTACAACCTCAACATCCCCGACCACATCTACTGACTACTCAATCTACTTGCCAACGCCATTCGACCCTGCCATTTCGTACTCTCGCGCATCCTGGAACAAATCGATGATGCAGCTAGCACTCCAACTCTGCGTGGGACATGAGTCGCCACAGAAGTCGCCGTCCTTCTGCGTCAGCTCCGTCAGACCAGCCCACGGAGATTCTTGAATAGCCTTCATGCAACCAGCCAGACGACGCGTGACTTGTTGATAGCTCTCGATGCGCTCTTCGGGCGTCTTGCGGCGCTGAAGGTCGAACTTGAGCATGGCACGCAGGAAGAAACCCGTAGGCCAGAGCCATTCAGGTCCTTGGTGGTAGTTACGGCCCTTTGACGTGTGGAAATCTGTGGAATCTTCGCTGTTGATGTAATAGCCCCGGTAGTTGAGGTCAGAGGGATCGAGCGTCTTCATGCCCTGGGGTCCCAGGAGCACTTTGTCGGCCATCTGAAGGGCATTCAAAGCATGCTCGGGTTTGCATAGGTCCGGAGCAACCACCAGCATAACAGGGAAGTTGGGCCTCAATTGGTAGTCCTCGTACTCCTTGCCTGACCGGTACAAGTCCTTGTAGATTCCACGGCGGTTGATGATACTGGGGTTGACGTCGTAGTTTTCATCTTCCTCCGCAGAGTGAGGAACGTAGAAGCACCGCTCAAAGTTGGCCTTGATCAAATCGGCCCACTCCTTGTAAGTAACCTTCTTGCCGTCGTCCAATTTCACACCCTCGTACTGGAACTGGCCTGCTGCGTACATGTTGGCGCACCAGCGTACGGTGCTGTACAGCATACCGATAATCTCAACAGGGGCGCCGTCTCGAGGCGTTCCGGGAACACCCTTGTTGCCGGCCTTTTCGCTCTCACCCATCTTGTCCATCCATGTACCGCAGTTCCACTGGTTGCCACCAAAGATCAAACCTGTCTCCCAGTCTGTCCATATCTTGATGTCAAAGCCTTCCGACTTCATCTGTCTATCAATATTGGGACCTGCGTCGTACTCGCGGAATTCTATACCCGAGGCGTGTCTTTGAAGGGCTTCCTGGATGACATCTTCAATAGTAGAAGACTTGGAGTACGCACGTTCGTCAGTGTGCGCAAACCATGTGTCATCGTACGGGAAGAATCGTCGCCTGACTTTCTCTTGGAGGATATCCATGCCGTTTGGCACAATCTTTGTGTAATCCTGGATGTTTTGGAGGAACCACCAGACAGAGTCACGAGAGTTGTAGCGTGGGTTCTTGCCACCACCGAGAAGATTGGGAACCATGCCATGCTTCAGGACACTGGCGAAAGCAAAGATGTGCTCTTTGGCGTCATCATACCTTTCGGTACCCATGTATAGACCGCGGGCTGAGATGGTGATGTCGCGACCCCAGCATCGTGCCCAGTCATAGGCGAAATGAGGGAGACCGGCAGCCATGCTGGGCACGCTCTTGTCTGGCCACAATGACGCGCTGTTCATGTAGCCAGTGACTTGGCAACTGACGAGCGCAAGGCTCTTGAGGAATTGGTTGCCCTCTCGAACGTTCTCGCCCATCAACTCGATTGCGCGCTCCACTGCAGCATTGTATGCAGTCTGAATGACTAGTGCAAAGTATCTTGGGAGCATGAAGTTGGGAACTTTGCGGATGGCATCGAACTTCGACTCTAGCCACTCGGCAGGTCCTTTGATGTTGGCATAACTCTCCTTCTCGGAGATCTTTTGTAGACGGCCAAGACAATAGTCAAGGGCCCACTGTCCTTCGCGAAGATGGTTGCAAAGAGGATGCCCAAGGTTGTTGTCGTTGACAATGTCACGAAGCACACTCCACCATCCTTGCAGACCAGCGTACACGAGATTGCCATGTTCAGGAATGTTGTAGGTTCCGTCTTTATGGTCTGTGGCATCACGTTCCTCTTCCTCGCATCTGTACAGGATGTAGTTCAGATCAGTCAAGTTGACGCCGCTGAAAGCCGCCTTTGCTCCGCTGGTGACGAACTTGTCTAGACCATCGGCATGCTCGGCACTTGGTACCCAGGTTTCGAAAAGAGCGATACTGCCTGGAGGAAACTTCTCGGGGATACTTATTGTCGTCTCATCACCAGCCAGCTCGATTTTGACACCCTCGAGGTCGTTTGTCTTGCTCGGCAAGCCACGCAGTGTTGTCTTGTCGCCAATCACACTTGCTCTTGTTTCCGGGCTGTTGTCAACTTCCAGATTCCAAGCCCCAATGAGCTTTGCTTGTGTACCTGGAAGCTTAGTCTTACCAAACCCTCCATTGCTGTCACTGTAGCCTGGGAATGCGGTATGAGCAATCAGGAAATATCCTTTTCTGGTGTGAGGGTTGACACGATGGACGGTGATGTATTCATTGTCGTGATGAATATACGTCTCATTGTACTCCTCTTTACCCATTTTTACGTGGATCTCATTGATGATCTTGCGGATACCTCCAATACCACCTTCGCCAGCCTGTGGTTTGATGGGGGCGCCGGTGGAGTTGGCCGACGAGTAAAGCCTCTTCTCGTGAACAAGCTCAATTAGCTCAGGGTAGACTTCGTCAAAGCCAAAGACACTACCAGTTGCGCAGTCACACATAGCAACGAGCGCTGCAGTAGGAAGCGTGTCGCGAGCGTCACGTTTTTGGGCCGGAGTCTCATTGTCGTGTGTGCAGTCCATGAAGAGCGCATGTACCGGACTACGCTTGATCTTTTTGATGATCGGCTTTGATGTGTCTGCTCCATCGGTTGCATGTGCGGCGTTGAGCACTTCGTCGGTTTCAAAGCTGCCAATAGGAACACCGCCATGACGATGTACAAGCCTGCTGAGTTCCTGAGTACTCCATGCTTGCATAGCCTCCCGAATGAGCGCGCAGATGCCGAGCTTCATACAAAACTTGTAATCCATCTCTTCAGAGCCAGTGAAGAGTTCAGCGCAAACCATAATGTTGGAATTGACACTTCGTGCCTGGTCAAGCATGTATTCGGCAAGATGTAAAGGTGTAGAGTGACAGTTGTCAATTCTGAAACCCTGAAAGTACTTGGCCATCAGCCGCGTGTACTTGGCCATGTGGTCCCAGAGAAACGGGTTGTCTTCCGGACCGGTTCCATATCGAAGTTTGACGCAATCGCCCCAGACAATGACCTCGCGCCTCAGATATGCCCTGGATTTGGGTCCAGCATTGTCGCGCATCGCATCCGCAGCCCAGACCCAACCATTGTTCACAAGGGCAAGGGCATCGGGGTTGTGTTTCTTCGTCGTTGCGTTGAGCGGGAGCCGCGTAAAATATGTCTCGATCAGTGGGTTTTTGTCGTTGACTTCTCCAAGCTTAGGTCCATGGGCATCTATCCTGACGTACTTGATCCGGTTGAAAAGCTGCTCCAAGATCTCGGCTTGGTCTCCGTCATACTCACGGTAGAACGGAAGATTGACCTCGTTGAGAATGGCCGTGATTGTGCCCTGTGCTGCACGATCATCTGGGGTATTGCTGGTACTAGTATCGTACCGGCCAAACAAGGCGCAGAGGAGGCTGGCACCGATACTTGGGTCCATTGTGCGACGGTAACGTTCGCCCATTCGATCACCACCACGCAATGCATGCTCAACCAACCAGTCAGCCTTCTGCTTCAGCGGCCAGTCTCGGACTGCATCAAGCCCGCTAGGGCCTGCTTCACTAAAGCTGGTGTCAACGAAGTTGACTTTGCCGGATGTCCAGGCCTGCATTATGGCCTTGGTATCTCGATCGACATCGACAACATAGAATTGCCAGAGCTGGAGCTTGCTGAGGACATGGTCCTTGACGCCCTGCATGACCTTCAGGAGGTCGGCCTCACTCTCAAATGTGGTTGGTAGACCGTGATCTTTGAGCTCTTTGCCAAACTGCAACAGGGCTGTATCGAGCTCAAGAGCTGGACGCAGGTGAGGTGCTGTGTCAACGTTGTAGCCCGATTCAGGGTGCTCCTCAAGCCATTTGCTGTTGTTGGCCGTGTGGTTCCAGACGACATCAGTCATAGCAAGCAGATTGAACTTGTCGTGCATCTTACGGACCAGATCCGCAATATCCTTTTCGCCATTCTTGAAGATGGCGTCGTCGAATGTAAGCTGGTCGTATATGCTGTATGGAGAATTTGAATCACCCCGCATCATCAGCGGTGTGAAATGGATCATGTTGTAGCCACGCTCGCTAATACCCCGCAGGTGGTTGTCCCAGTCTGTGGGGTAGTTGCCCATGAACTTGGACAGGCAAGAGAAGATGCAGACAGCCTCAACCGGCAAGTGCTGACCATGCAACTCCAGACTCGGACAAATATCAATGTAGTATGTGTCTGTACGCGTGGGTTCTGGTGACGTGACGTCCGTAAGTGACCACTCCGGCAGTGGTGTGTAGGTCGTGTAGAAGGAGAAGGCATTGGCCTCGTATACAGTAATCTCGATCTCACACATGCCCGTGAAGTTGGGCTCTAGTCTGCATCCATTGTTAGGGGCGTTGAGGCCATGGAGAAAGTAGGAGCTTACTTGTACTCGCGGTAATTGCTGCGCTCAAACTTGTTTCCCTTTTCGGGAATGTTCACCCAAAGGCTGCCCTCCCGACATATTGAGCTGGTACCCTGAATTTGGAAGCATATCGAGTATGCGGGATTGGTTGGTGGAGGTAGGTAAATGTACGTGCCAGGGACGTCTGGCGTACCGTAGTCGGTCAATGGCAGCAGGTAGACAACCCTCTGGTCCGAAGACTTGGAGTGGTGTGGCAATGCTACAGACATGATGGTGTCGAGTGACAAAGAGTCAAGCTGAGCTGGTGGTAAACAATGGCAACAGACACTCGAGGAGGGCTGCAACGAGGGAGTAGTGAGGAGAAAACAACTGGGCAAGTGCTGTGCGGGGGGAGAAATGCAGTGCACCAACGGGCTCGACTGAGGCTCTCAACAGTCGAGGGGGCCGTAACGCGCAGAAGCTTCTGAGGCTGTCAATGGCCCTCTGTGTGTGTGGGGAAAAAGAGACAGCAACAACGTCTGGAGACGTGTGAGATTGGTAGTGGGCGGTCGCGTACTAGAGTACAGCGGCCACAAGCGCAACACGCGGGAAACGTCATTGCCCCAAGCTCTAACCCCAGCCTGCCGCCCCGTTCCTGACAACGCTACAATCCAATAGCGCGGGGGCTGGGCGTCCGTCCCAACGCAATCGAGTTGGCTCCAAAGAAACTGTTGAATACGCTGAAACTACCATTGGAAAAGCTTGCTTATGTCCCTCTGGCCACCGCATCCTCATATGGTACAAGTGGGCTCCCTCCAATGCTACTTCTTCCCAACCCTCTCCCAACGCCTATATGCAACATGATGCAGGAATAAAGCAGTTAATGAATATGCATGCAGCCCAAACTCCAACGCTGGCTACTAAACAGATACCAAGCAATACTGCTGCCACGAGCTCAGAATGATCAAAAGATGGGTATCGCGACCTCGTGGCAGCTCACGCAGGACGAAACGAAGATGCGCAAAACAACAGCTCAAATCCAACCCTCTCTTTTTCGTCACCTCATGCATACGCGCCCAGGGGGATTGCTTGCAATTGAACCCTCCCTTCCCCCATGTCTTCATCAGAACTTGATGTTGAAGGGAGAGCCCGGTGGATCTCGCAGGTCCAGGCGGAATTGTGTCGATTCTGAGTGTTCGCGCATATGGTTTGCTTGGGTGGGTGTAGTATTTTCGTCCAAGTCAACCGAAGATGCTTCTGTGCTGACTGACGGGGGTGCTCGTGGAACACCACGTTTGTGGGGAACCCCTTCTCGGCTGTCTGAAGACGAAGTCAGGCGTTCCGGAGACATCTCACGCTCACTGTAACCCCCGCCGCGCATGCGCAGCACAGGGTTGCTCGCAGGTTCCGACAACACCGGTGGAGGATTGGGCGGTGTAGCACGCCCATTTCTGTCAGACGAGATTCCGCGAGAAGAGGGTTTAATGTAGTCAGTTGACTGACTCCGTTTAGTGGAAGGCTTCTGGTTTGATGCATTGCCACCTTTGCTCTTACTCTGGCCGTTTTTCGAAGATTGTTGCTGTTGCTGCTGCTGCTGTTGCTGCTGTAATTGCTGCTGCTGCTGCTGTTGGTTTTCGGCCTCGAGAGAGTTCAAGAAGTTGATTTCCTCTGTCAAAAAATCCTTCTCTGTCCAGCAGCCCTGCCAGCAATTTCGCCAATCCAAGATTAGAAACTGAAAACAAAAGGCATCGATCTTGATTGCCGGCTGGAAACAGATACACAAGTTGTTGTAGTTCATTTTGTTGAACTCGGAACAAGAATGGAGGAGGCTGATGTGACAAGTAATTGCGAACAAGAGGTAGTAGTTAAATGGGGGCAGTTTCGACAGCTCATCCTTGAGCATTTGTGGTGTTGTTTTTGCACCTTGGCATTCTTGTTGAATGGCAGCCTGAATCGCTTTGGGGAAGATTTCGTCTGGTAATTGCCGTAGCCAGTTCTTGAACAAGGAACCAATGACATTGGGGTCGTTTAGATTCGGGTCGCTGATCAAATCGATATCCCGGTCTATAGTGTCGTTAGTAATTGCAAACATGATAAACATGATGAAACATACCCTCATCAAACTTGCGTTCGTAATATCGAACTTGTTGGGCAGATCCCGGGACACGATATAGGCCTTCCTCTTCACAACCTCTCATGTTCAAGTAACTGCAGCATTGGTTAGCGACCATACCTCATTCAATCTGGAAATTACCTACTCGATACATCGCCAGGGCAGAGCCGGCATCCAGAATTCAGTCTTGTCGCGTGACTGTTCTAATCGGGTGGATATTCTAGTCAGTCTCGTCTGTTCTATCAGTGGCTTGTGTATGATCTTGCAGACATATGGCTCGTTCATTACGGGCGTCTGGGTCTCGTGGTTGCTGGAACTTCGTGCTAGCTTGCCGAAAACGCCCTTGCGTGCAGAGTCCATCTTCTCTCCCATGTTGCGAGCCCCTGAACCGAGCTTGGAAATGAAACCATGCCCTTTGGTCTCGTTGAAGGAGTTGGAGGCAACCGATAACTGCTCTGACTTGTCTCTTCTTGATCCAGCGTCATCGTTCTGTGGTATTGGTTTGGGTGCCTCTTGTCGTTCTGTCGAGTGGGTTCGCATCTTGCCCATTCCCATTTGGCGCCATGACTGACCCTTGTCCATTGCTGTCGGTTTCAGCGGCGTACCGTCGCCATTCGTCGTCCACGAGCCTGCCACGTCTGGTGATAATTGCCCTGGGGGCACCTTGTTCAGTTTTGTACGCGATCCCGAGCCTTCCCCCTCTTTGATAGATTTGGACCTCGACAAGATACCCTGCTTCTTTGGTTTTGGGTTGTTGCGTTTGGATGGGTCAGTGTGCAGGTCAGAGTCGTTTGATAAGGCAGAAGGTGCGCGTTGGTCTAAGCGTACGACTTCGGAGCTGGTGTCTACTAAAATTAGCAAAACTGGGTCATTCGGTCAAATTGAAGCCCTTACCATCGGAATTGGGGGTGCGCACAGGGCGGCCGAGATCCGGTGTGGATGCGCCACTCCGTCCATTGGAATACAGGGTTGGGGACGATTGCTGCTCGTGAAGCTGCCGTGACGAATTTCCTTGGCTGTGGTTGAGGCGCGAGGATGACTTGTTGGCGGAGAAGTTGGCGAAGATGCTCTTGGAGTCTTTGCGAGGTTTGGGTGAGGCTGGTGATTGTGGCATATTGTGGAAAGCAGCGTTGGGTGCTGCGTAGTCGAACTTGTCGAGCATTTCTGGTGACCGTGGACTCCTCGGGCTCAGGGGCGCACTACCACCATTATCTTTGGGCTTTCCCCGCATGGCCAACGAAAGTGTCGAAGATTTAGGCATCGTGTGTGGTATTTGCCGTAGATGGTTTCGGGGCTACCGGCTGGGTATTACAACTCTGTTTGGGAGCAAAGCTTGTCCCAGTCCGCGCGCCGAGTTTGCAGGTGGGGATTCCAAAACAGCCCAATGAATGTGTCCGGAGGGGAAGCAGGGCGAGGTGCAAACAGTAGAGCAAGCGTGCGAACAGGCGATGCGGCGCGTGCGGAGAGGTAGGGTTGGTGGTGGTGGTGGTGATGGCAGTAGCGGTGGGAGCAGTGGTGTTGGCGGTGGTGGTTGCGGTGGTTGTTTTATTGGACGCGGCACATGAGTGTTTGGACAGTGCGAGAGGCTGTGTTTGCCCATGGCTGTCAGCGGTGCGCTCAATCGTGGGCATGAGGGGCTGGAAGAGCAGGCGAAGGAGTTTAGCAGAGGGCGCGGGGTAGTACGAACCGTGGTCGGGGTGGTCAAGTAGTTGTGTGTGCCCTGGTCAGCGTCGTCTGCAGGCGTATGTATGTGGGTGCGTCGTGTCGCGATGTGGTCAGATATATCTCACCAACGGCAAGGCGTGGTTTCCATGCAGGAAGCCGGGAGAGAGACGGGGGGGATACAAAGGGCGTGACCCTGGCTCTTGGGCACTGGGCTGACGCTTGCAGGCCCGTTGCTTTCTGGCAGCTTCCCCTTAGGGAGGTCGAGTTGGGCGGTGGGTGACAGCAAGGCGGCCCTGCAACGTCTGGGACACAGTCAGCAAGCGTTGCGCAACGGCAAAGGGGCGGGCGCTATGGCGACTGTTGTACAACATTGGGGCGGGCACAGGTGAAGGCGGACGAGGGAGGTATGCCAATGCCCGTCTGGGCCTTCGGTCGACTTACCCACTCACTCACACACACATGCACGCCCAAAACAGGGGACAGGCGTCGGCTGGAGTCGCTGGCGGGCGCAGACAAAGACAGGGACAAGACAAGACGACGCCTCTGCAGGCCGACGAGGGTTCACGCGCAGAGAGGAAGGGAATGGGGAGAGTGGATCTATTTTGGGGCTCAGCACGCGTGCGTTCCTGACTACAGGCTTAGCTGCCCGTTGCAAGGGCGAGTGCGGTGTCCGGGCGGTGGACACGGCGGAGGAGAGGGGGTGGGCTTTGGCCAGCACTCAGCAGAAGGGGCACGAAAAAGGACGAGAGGGCCGTGGGCGGTGGGCGCCGGGCACATGGGGCGCGCGCGAGGCGAGGGTGGCGGTGGTGTGTGTGTGTGGATTTGGTCCTGGGCGTGGTTGTGGGAGAGGGGGTTTTGGTGAGGGTAGCGAGGGTAGTGGTGGTGGTGGTGGTGGTGTTGGCGGTGTTGGTGTTGGACGCGGATGTATGCGCTGCAGTGCGCTACAGTGCGCTACGATACGCTACGCTGCGCTGCTGCTCTGGAGGCCATGGGCTGCAAAGGGCGGCAGCGCCAACGACGAGGCCAGCGCACGGCCCCAGGTACGAGGACGCGCGACGCTGCTAAAACCCCAATTCGGCCCAGAGACGCTATCGTGCGCAAACAGGTGTCCACCGCGGATGCACCGCCGGCCATGCGCGGCACAGCGAATACGCAGTGTGTGCGACGTATTCATCTCGCTGCTGCTGCCATCACCACACACATCAAGCCTCTGGTATTTCTCTCGCTCTCCTCTGAAATGTGTCGACAGAGGGCCCGCATACTCTGGCTGGCGGGGCAACCACTTCACCACACACGCCAAGGAGCGGGTACAGTGCATGTGTGTATATGCACACATGTCCGTATCTATGTAAGTGTGTCTGTATGTGCGTATGTACTATGCACACAAGTACATCCACCAGCCGCCGCCGAGGACAGCGCAGCACAGTGCCGTGCCGTGCCGTGCAAAGTCAAAATAAGTGCGCGCGTGTGTGTGTCCATGGCTCCATGTCACGCATGCATGCTGCATCCATGAGCAGCCTGCCAAGCCTTGTTTCAGACGTCTTCAGACTCCCTCGCCCGCTCCGAGCTGCCTCAGGCCCACCCCTGTCGTCCGACGCAAGCACTCACGCTCGATACCAATGCACCACACCTGTAACCCGTCACTCAAGCACTAGATCCCTCCCTCCCTCCCACCACCACAACCGCACCCCCCCAGTCTCTAACATGTCTCTTGTTTCTGGGCCCGGGCGTGCTGCCACCACGGCCATGCCCGACAACACGCTTCTCTTCATCGACAAGCACGTCCACTACATCCAGAGCCTCGATACTGTGCGTGCGTCCTGCTTTTGCCTGGCCGCGCAAGCACCCGGCCCTCAAATCCCGCGCTGACCCGCTCCAGCGCAAAGACGAGCTCGAGTACTGGCTCACCGAGCACTTGCGCCTCAACGGCCTCTACTGGGGGTTGACGGCCCTGCACCTCCTCGGCCATCCCCATGCCCTTCCTAGGGCTGGCATTCTGGACTTTGTATTCTCCTGCCTGCACCCGGACGGCGGCTTTGGTGCTGCCCCCGGCCACGATGCACACATGCTCTACACTGTGAGTGCCGTCCAGATACTGGCCACGCTAGACGCTTTTGCCGAGCTTGACGAGCGCATCCCCGGCGGCCGCCACACGGTTGGACAGTGTAAGTTGCTCGCGCGTCGTCGTCCTCGCACGAGGAATAGTCGCACTCATGCCATGTCTAGTCATTGCAAACTTGCAGGATCCCCAAACAGGCACATTTGCAGGTGACGAGTGGGGCGAGCAAGACACTCGCTTCCTATACGGTGCACTAAATGCCCTCTCGCTCATGGGACTGCTCAATCTGGTCGATGTTGCAAAAGCGGCTCAATACGTGCATTCGTGCGCCAACTTTGATGGCGGCTACGGAACCAGCCCTGGCGCCGAGTCGCACGCTGGGCAGGTCTTCACGTGCGTTGGCGCACTGACCATCGCAGGTCGACTCGACCTTGTCAACCACCAAAAGCTGGCCGCATGGCTGAGCGAGCGACAGCTCAAAAACGGCGGCCTGAACGGGCGGCCGGAGAAGAAGGAAGATGTTTGCTACAGCTGGTGGGTCATGAGCAGCATGGCCATGCTGGACAAGCTGCACTGGATAGACGGCACCAAGTTGACGCAATTCATCTTGCAGTGCCAGGTACGTAGCTGTCTGTCTTTGCTCAGGCTTGCATCTGATGTCTGTAGGATCCAGAGCTAGGTGGCCTCGCAGACCGCCCGGGCGACATGGTCGATGTCTTCCATACCGTCTTCGGCATTGCTGGTCTAAGTCTTCTCAAGTACCCAGGCCTTGAAGAGGTAGATCCCGTCTAGTATGTGCTTGCTCTCGCGTGTCCTGAACATAGACACTGACTTTGAACTAGCTGCATGCCTCGATCTGTGACTCGTAGATGCTTAGGTAAGTGACCGGTAATGCCATAGATCAAGTCTGCGTCCGGCCTGTTCTCGTATCTGCTCAGTGCAAGTTGTAAATGTCTGCACTCATCATGTACATGTCACCTGTCAGTGGATGTATCCAGCTCTGGAGCGACTGCTTGCATCCCTACCCCATGGCAGTCCATGTGCGTGCGCAGTCCAGTCTCCTGCCATTGCCCTCCCGCTATCTAATACCTCACGGCTTCTCCATAGGCGCTGAGACACAAAGCGGGAGGAAAGTAACGGTGGCTGCCTCTTTTGTCAGTGCCGAGCCCTCTCCACGTGCTCTGCCTGCTAGAACACCACCAACAAACTTTCCCCTCGTCTGCAGATACTGTGTGCCTTCCCCGCATGCCCTGACTGCGAGTGCTTCCGTCTCTTTCTCTACTTCCTCTTACCTGCTCAGGCCATGGGCTGGAGCTACCGCAGCGGTCGGCAGCCATCTCTGCATTGAACCTCTCATGAGCAGGTCTTCCACTGCCACTTCGCCTTCTCCTCTGCCAGCCCGCTCCTTTCGCAACATTTCGCATTTGCTGCTGTGCCGCTGTGCTGCTCTTGTGTCTGCTCCAGTTACGCTCCTTACAAACGCCAGCGTCCACGCTGCAGTTTCTCCTTTGCAGACTGCGACCTCTGCAATCGTCCGGCATGGCTAACATACCGCTTCACTGCAACATCTGTCCCAAGAAACCAAATTTTAGCGATGTCTCCCATCTACTTACCCACATCGCCAGCAAGGGCCACTTATCCAACTACTACAAGGTCAAGGTCCGCTCCACCAATGAGGAATCATCCCGCCAACTCATCGAGACATACGACCAATGGTATGCTGAGTGGTCTGTTGAGGAGCTCATGTCGGAGCGGATGAATCAAAAGGACAAACGTCACACTCGGGCAAAGCCAGCTGGTATAGCCCGTAATGTCTGCTGTCCATTGCATGGCAATGTTGCTAACTCCACTGACCTGTAGCCCGTTCCACTTCTGCGCCCAAGATCGAGGCTCCTGTACCACGCCCCGTTCGTCGCGCTGCCGCCGCTGGTAACTTTCTCGATCCCCGTCTCGCAGAGCAGCAGCGCCAGCATACAGCGATAAAGGTCGAGCAATCGCCTTCACCCATCTCTCAAACTGCAGGCCCAGTTCTCCGTAACCGCAACACTTTCGCGCCCCATATGCAATACTGGCCTACAGAGTCGCGCGCCAGCTCTCAAAGCTACACACACCCCGATTATGAGACCTCGAGTGAATTCTCGGACCCAAGCGAGAGACGGCGATCATACCAACATGCAGCGGCTTCTTGTGCGATTGAGGATGATCCTACAGATGTAGCAGACCCGATGGCTGTCAGTGAGTCAACCAAGCTCAAGGGTGTGTACTGGCCTGGGATGGACATTTTTGATTCAGCTACCCCGGAGATGCGCCGCAAGAGGAACCAAAAGAAAGACAGTTCTGTTGTTGCACAGTTAGAGCTCAACTCCTTGGACGTTGAGGCAACGGAGCTCATTTTCACTCCTTTGGGGACGTTCAAGCGACAACGAAGAATCTCATGTTCTGAATCTGATGGAGACGAGGTTGAACTCAAATCCGAGAGCTCTCCTCCAATGCGCAGGCGTCCTGCACTTGCGCATCTCGACGTCAACACCTCTCGTCGTTCCAGACAATCAAATCACCCTGTATTCCCCTTCCTGGATCGCAGCCAGTATGATGGAGATTACGGCTGCACTAGCAATCGCACTCGCGCATCAAAGCGAAAGCGGTTTGATGTCTTCCAGGATGACAGCGCTGTTTCATTCTCACAGCCTAGCAGTATGACCTATCTGACATCTGCCTTCACACGTCAGCCCTCGCCAAGTTCGACAGCCCCTTTTCATACTTACAAGCCTTTCAATGATTCGTTTCAATACGACAACAAGGAGAACATCATGCCTTCGTTTCATCAAGCAGCTTATGGCAATGTCCATAGCCATCAGAGTACTAGCTACCAGTACCCTGCTTACGCCTATGGTCTAGGCCCTGATCATCAGGTCTTCCAGTACAGTACCCACTTGTACAATGCGGCTAATGACTACTCGCAACACGACCAAAATGACGATGACGACCAACGTACTATCACTGCGCCGCCCTCTCCGTCTACGAGCTAAAGGATTACCATGTCATGGCGAATTCTCAACACGATACCTACAACTTGGCATAGCATTCTCGATGCGTTTACAAAATCACGCTTAGGGCGTCTTCTCTTAAAGGCATTTTAGTGCTCCGCTTTTGCATGATATCATACAATTTATTGCCGTATCCTATACCGTCGACTATGATATATCTGAAGAGTGGCAGGCTGAAAAGATCACTGGAAAGATACTCAGACATGTCCTCTCTCATTTCTACACTGTTCCCTACTGTTCAATTTTTCTGACAAACATGGGTTGCTGGTGAACAGCTGGTGAGCATGTATAGTATCGCTGCTTTTACGTCTTCATCGTTAATAAAGTAGCTGTGATAGAATCTATCTCGGTGTTTCAACGTCTTTTCTACAAACACACGGCTGTACACCCCATGCATGCCCATATACTCTCGGGCGGCTTCTAATTTCATCTCCGCAGTTACTCTAGTATCTTCTAATTAACTTCTCCCAATCATATATCGATTCTCGCCCGATATCTGTGAATGCTTCTTCTTCTTCTTTCTGGTAATGTGCCCAGAATAGTTGGTTCCTTCTACACTTTATCCAGCTTCTCATACTGCATCCCTCTTCTTAGCCTTTACTCCCACTTTCCGCTTCCACCCATGACCTTACTCCTCCTTACCTTATCTAGTTGCTCAACACTCTCGTACCCATTCACCTTGGCGTACGCAATTCTTAAACCCCCACCAACAACCCACATAATGACTCCACTTACTACAAATAAGCCCACGCGCTGGCTGGTGGTAAGAAGCTGGAAGATTGGATACGGGTAAAAGCCATTTTGGGAGAAGCAGATTTCCTAAGGCATTGTCAGAGAGACGAAGTAACACGTGGAAAGTCAAAAAGTTCATGACTTACGATCCAAATCCAATAGGAAAAGGCGACAATGGTAGAAAGAGCAAGAGTTATCATGGGCGCCGACTCGTTCATGGGCGTCGTGGGCCATGGAGGGGAGAGCAGCAGAGAGTCTATGGTAAGAACAACAGCAGGCATGAGATGAAATCCAATATCATAAAATACGGGTGGTAGTGGTATTTCTCTGTGACATTTGCGTCAGCCTTATTCGTTTTGACCAACAACTATCGTCTTGATCGCAGCAATGCGTTGAGCAAGAAAGAAAAAGAGCTATACATACGGGCTCACAAGCAGTTTCCCATCAATAGCCTTGATTGTCCAGTAAAGCACTGAAATGGTGATTTCCATCGGTGCTGCGACCAACGATAGGTAGTTCTTCAACCTAAAGAGGTGCGATGAGAAAGCTGCTGCGGGTGGGTCGGAAGGCATATCCGGGGATCGGTCCAAGGCTGTGGATGTCAGGTCCGCCAAAAGGGCGACGATGAAGGTTAGAGTCGATATGGAGAGACCGAGTATGGTCAGGAATTGGAGATGCCACCCAAATGAGGAACTCTAACCGACATGTCAGGATACTTGTGGCTAAAAATACTTTGCGAACTGTAAAAACATACAAAGACATTTGGATTATCGGCCAAACTTTAACTAATGTGTTAGTTTCTTTTTTTTTGCTTCTGTCCTTGTGGAAGCACGTACAATTTGAAAGATAGGTAGAAACTGATCAGGCCAATGACCTACATCCCATTTGGTCAGCATGTGAAGTTTATCTTTATTTTTTTTTTCTCACGACAACTCGGTTCTGTAACTCACATGCACAGCACCTGAAAATCCTTTGGAGGGAGAGTCAAATCGTTGAAGCGGATGCCGCCGGCTCGACGTGGGCTTGATCTCAGCCGACGTTTTGGATGCCATCTCGCTCTTCACGATTATAATCAAGGTTGTAAAAGAAGATGATTTGATCGTGAGATGACCGCCCGAGAAACGAGATACGAAGGATAAAACGTTGTACAAGACAAAACGAAAGTGTGCAGAGTAGGAACACTAGCGTTTACAGGACGTGACGTATTCAGTGGATACACAGCAAAGTTCACCTTGACAGGGTACAAGCCAAGCACACGTGGATCCCACTGTCGTGTCGGATGGAGCCTCGGAAGGGTTCCGCATCCGGATCTGACTAAGCTGTGGAAGCATGCAACTTCCCTCTTGCAACCCTCGCACTTCATCCGTTTATGCTATTCATACTCTCCTCAACACATGTAAGCTCGCACCCCACGTTTCCCAGTCATCTGACGCCGGGTGGATAGAGGCTTGCCGCGCTGGAGGCTATTCTTCGGCTCATCCATAAGATGCCGAGCGAAACCAGTCCGAGAACGAATCATGTTGTCCGGATGGCAAAACCTCGGTACACATAGCAATCCCGCTATGTTGGCTTCTAAAACCGGCCAATGATACATATCTGTGCTTCTCCACACCGTCGTGTCGCGATGAAGAGGTTGGTGGGATAACAGCATGTCTATCGGAAAGACGGACAAACAGCCCGAACAGGATGGGGTGGAGCGGGTGAAACTTAGGTACATAAGATTTCAAGGGCTGCACTTTAAAAGAAAGGTACCGAGCGGTGATACTCGTAACGTATAACTTGCATCCCGGCTGCATGTAGCAAAAAAACGTTTATACTCTCTTTTCCCCGTTCTAAGAGTCCCGGTCACGGCTCTATCTCGTTACACATCTACAGACATGAGCTCAAAAGTTGAGACTACTCTCCAGTCTCTGACACTGGAAGAGAAGATCACCCTCCTTGCTGGCAAGGACTTTTGGGAAACAGTTCCAATCCCAGAGAAAGGCGTTCCTGCTATCAAGGTACGATTTGAAACTATCGAAATGGGCGTGCATCGAACCTGACAATTGGAAGACCAGCGATGGACCGAACGGCGCACGCGGTGGAGTCTTTACTGGAGGAACACGAGCAGCCTGTTTCCCTGCTGCAGTATGCACAGCGGCAACGTGGGATCCTGCAAACGGAAAGCGGATAGGCCATGCCTTGGCAGAGGAAACCAAGACCAAGAGCGCGAGAGTGCTGTATGTGTATTTCCTGATAGTATGCGGACATTACTAATAGTCTTATCATAGACTCGCACCCACCATGTGCAATCACAGGCACCCACTCGGTGGCAGGAACTTCGAATCATTCTCCGAGGATCCGTATCTAGCCGGAAAGATGGCTGCCAATGTTGTAAATGGACTCCAGGAGAAAGGCATTGCAGCAACGATCAAGCACTTTGCGGCAAACGAGCAAGAGACGGACCGCCTGCGTGTCAATGAGATTGTCTCAGAACGCGCGCTGAGAGAAATCTACATGAAGCCTTTTGAGATCACCGTCAAAGAAGCCAATCCTCTTGCCGTTATGACCTCGTATAACAAGGTCAACGGTACACATGCGGACTCAAACGAGTTCTTATTAAAGCAAGTTTTGCGTGGCGAATGGGGCTGGAATGGCCTTGTTATGAGCGATTGGGGCGGCACAAACTCTACTGCCGACTCACTGAATGCTGGACTGGACCTCGAAATGCCTGGACCAACAAGATGGCGTAGCGTCGAAGCAGTGACTGAGGCAGTTAAGAAGGGAGAAGTTACTGAAGCAACCATCACTGAGCGAGCGAGGAACGTTTTGAACCTGATTGAGAAGGTAGGAGGGTTCGAAAACCCAGAGATACCACCAGAACGATCTGTAGTTGACCCGAAGCATTGCAAGCTCATCCGTGATGTTGCCGGACAGGGAATCACGCTGTTGAAGAATAATGGTGTTTTGCCGCTCAGAAAAGAGAAAGTCAAAGGCAAGAAGGTTGGGCTTTTTGGTCTGGCCAAAGAAGCTCTCATCCATGGCGGCGGCAGTGCGTCTCTGAATGCTCACTACCGCATCACGCCGGAAGAAGGCCTCAAATCTGCATATGGCGACGACGTAGAATTCAAGTTCGCCAAGGGCGCATCAACGTACCGACTTCTCCCTCCTCTATCACAAGGCTGTAGAGACACGGACGGACATGATGGATGGACGATGATGCTTTTCGACAAAGACAACAGAGGTAGGCTGATCAAAAGCGCTCACCGTATCAAAGAGGCTGCGTTCTCTCCTCTGCTGGAACATCAGGCCAAACACAGCGAAGTCGTATTTGGCGCGACATTTTTCCCCGCGGAGACTGGCTGGCATTATCTTGGATGCTCAGGTATCGGCCCAACGACTGTACACATCAGCGAGAAACTCGTTTTCGAGCAAAAACACAACTCGCCCGACGCAATGGGCTTCCTCTTCGGCGGCAACCCAGAGAAAGAGTTCCGCCACTACTTCATAAAAGACCAATGCTACAAGATCGAGATCATTTCCAACCCGCCAACCGGCAGCAACGACGACGCCGGCATCCTCGACGGCCTCCCAGGCTTCCGACTCGGCTTCATGTACGAGCAAGAGCACGACAGGGACCTCGCCGCCGAAGCCCAAGCCGTCGCCCAAGACTGCGACTACGCCATCGTCTTCACCGGCCACACGCCCGTGTGGGAAACCGAAGGCCAAGACCAAGCCAGCTTCCACCTACCACGCGATGGCACACAAGACAAGCTCATCGCCGCCGTAGCCTCCGTCAACCCGCAGACCATCGTCGTAAACTCGACCGGCGTAGCCGTCGCCCTGCCCTGGCTCGACAGCGTCGCCGCCCTCGTCCAAGCCTGGTTCCCGGGCCAGGAAGCCGGAAACGCAATCGCAGACATCGTATCCGGTGCCGTGAATCCATCAGGCCACCTCCCCATCTCCTGGCCTAAACGCATCGAGGACGCACCTGCTCACGGCAATTTCCCCGGCGAGAGAGATGAGAGCGGTCAGCTTACTGTCGAGTACGCCGAAGGCGTCTTCGTGGGATATCGGCACTACGATCGTCTCGACAAGGGGACTGTGCATTTTCCGTTTGGCTTCGGGCTGTCGTATACGACGTTTGCCATCTCGCACGCGGCTGTTGCTCAGCCTTCTTCTACTGGTGTTTTTAATGCGTCTGCTACGGTCAAGAATACGGGAAGTGTGCCTGGTGCCGTGGTTGTGCAGGTGTATGTTGGCAGGAAAGACAGGTCTGATGAGCATCCTGTCAAGACGCTTGCGGCGTTCCACAAGGTGCACTTGCTGTCTGGGGAGGAGACGGTGGTTTCACTGCCATTTGCGAATAGGGATTTTGCTTACTTTGATGAGGGGGCTAAGGAGTGGGTCGTGGAGAAGGGCTTGTATGAGGTTTCTTTTGCGCAGAGTGTGGGGCATGTGGATGAGGTTGTTGAGGTTGAATTTGAGGGGGTGAGGGGGTTGAAGATTTGAAAAAGCTCTATGGAATGAATGTTTGGATGGGCGGAAGATTTGAAACCATGTGGTAATTTGGGTATTTTAATCATTAGCGGTTATGGAGAGACGATTGATATATTTTAACTGCTTAACATTTGTTTGCCTAAATATGATTATTGTGCTCGTGATATTCAAACCTCGTGGTACCTAGTCACTGCATATGTGGTGGGACTTTGAAAGTAGAAACTGGAAGTGGATATATTACTCTTGCGAACCACAGAAATCACATTTTAATAACGACTTGTATGGATATCTCAAAAAAAAAAAAAGAGTCACATATACCAAATACAGACTTGGAGCCTCAGCCAACATCTCTCGTTCCAGACAAGAACGCACGCATCTAGACTTGTCGTATTTTTTTGGCTCTTGAAGAACGACCAGGATTATGCACCACGCTGCATATCCGTACACCTCTCTTCCCTACCAACCCACTTCAATCTCAGAAGAAAATAACGGAAACTCAAAAAAATGCCCTACTGTATCATACACCTACGCACTTCCATATTAATATACATAGTGTCGTCATACATCTACACACCCTAGCACATCACATCCCCCCCTAGCGGTGAGCATCGCCTGGTAAAGCAAAAAACAAACAAACAAACAAATCAGCGGAGTCGATATCCGACCGAACCAACGTAGACGTTGCACGGCCATTTACTTATCCAGGGCCACATACTTTTGACACCTATCACTCGCCTTCCTTTCTTTTTTCACCTTTCTTTGCTTTTCCCCGTCTGACACGCCGTAACACCCTTTCCGCTCCAACGAGGCGGTCAAGCTCCAGATAAGCGGCATCTTGGTAACCCTTGACCTTGCTTCTACACATATCTCTCTCTGCCCTCTTTTCGCTATCTTACCGCTCCAATCTCGCCGAAAATGAGGCGAGACAAAAGTACCGAGCGTTCGACCCCGAGTCTTTTCGGCAGTCGATAGGCCCAAAAGCAAAATCTCGGCCCCGTGCGTATCCCCATGTCCACACACACACGCCATATATGTATGTGATAAGGTTTTGAGCGTATTTGTCAGCCAGATGGCGCAAAGAACGGGGAATGGACCGTGAGTCCCTGTTTATTGCTAGGACGTGTGAACTGGTCGTGTTACAACGTTAGACCTAGTACCAGAAGAGAGTAATTGCTGCCTAAAAAGCCCTAAAGTTTGGACCAGGCATACTACTGCGACTTGGGTGGATAAGCTGACATTTAGCGCTTTTCCCTTTCTCCACTATTGTGTGTAACGTTGCGGGTTGGAAAAGGAAAGAGGACAAATGGTCAGACGGGTGAAGAAGGGTCGAAAGCGTGGCTGAGGGAGAATCGGGCACTTGGCAGAGCGTATATACCAGTGCTTGTGCCAGATATAGTGGCAAAAAGCAATAGTATATGGCTTTTATCTGCGTGTATGGTGTCAGCCAGTGCAGGAGGCCCGCCCCCCACGCCTCTGATTTTTGTTTTCAAAGGCTCCATTCATCCTGCTCTTGCAGCCCCCAAGTTTGCCCTTTTTTCTTTTTCTCCACGTTGATCATTTTTGCTCCTTGATCCTCATCCCCCACGGCCCCACGCCGCTAGAAAAGTCCTAGAGTAGAAAGAAGCGAAAGTTGTCGGCTTCGCCGTGTTGGAAAGACTTCGGGCAAGTATTCCCGCAAGAGAAACGCGGTACCATTACTCGCTTTTAATCGTGTACATGTGTACATATGTGGTGTAGACACAGAAGCAGACAAGGTGCTGTGGAGTCCCTTTTGACTAGTATACCTTGTTCACCTGAGATCATCCCACCAAAAGCCCATGGACGAGCACGACACATGTCCTGACATCCCTACAAGACTAGTCGAAAGCGGTATGGCGCGTACACCGCCACAACGGCACACGCAAATACCGCAATCTTGGGCCAGCGTGCACAGTCCCTCATGGGCAAAATTGCAAAATTGCATGCTGACTTTTGATGCGTATGTATCGTGAATTTTGGTTATGCATGTGCTTCGGTAGGGATCATGGGTATGGGCATTGTAGGTTCTAGATGTGCATGCGTCAGGGCCCAGCGGCCAGGTCTAGAATGTTTTGTTCAACGTGTTATTTTCTGCCTGGACAAAAGGCTTCACCACGACAGCATACAACTGCCAGGAGCGGATAATCACGCAGTGGCGCTGCTTTGCCATGTGTGAGTGTACGCATCCGTGCGGGTCCTATTGGGTGGCACACACAGAGGTTTCGTCCGTAGCGCAAATGAGGGGGAAACAGCGAGTGGATACGGAGCAGGACACTCTTGGTCGGTTGGGCTCCATGTGCCATGAGGCGCCCGGAAAAGCCGACTTCTCGGGATTCCTACCAGAAGGCGTATTTCACCGGGAATGGGAATCAAAATGTGCCCATGGACCTGATACGTAAAGGTAAACGTTGCTTCTTCCTCAAGAGGGCTTGTGACAATTCCTCGATGGCGTAGAAAAAATGTGGGGCTGCACCATGGTGAACTGCATCTCCGGCAAACGGCAATGGCCGGATTTATCTTCCGCCTCTTCTGATTGCGTGGGCAGCCTTGCATACGGGATGCGTATGTTGACCGAGATACTATTGAACAATCGGCCGGTCACGGTGAGCTGGCTCTGGTGCTTCTCCTCATAGGAATTGCCTCTTCGGTGTATTGCTTCTGAATGAACACGGTAAACCGAACCGGGGTTTTTGGTAGTCGTCTCCACTCTGTTCAAGGGTGTGAGACTGGGTGCAGACGAGGAACAGGACTATCAATCCCTCCATGTCTGTGCAACCAAATAGTGGGGGAGGGACGCCAAGGAAAATCGCATCAACGGATGGAAACCAAATATATGGAACATGAAATGATGTGTAAGCAGAGGATTAGAGGATTAGGTAGGCAACGACCTTAAAAGCAGTTGCAAGTCAGAGAAGAGGAGAACGGCGAAGAAACATATGTTACATTTGGACAAACGGGAAAGGAAGGAGCAGACGACGTAAGTACGTAACACAACCGACAAGGGTGCAATGCAATAAGGAAAAACGCTTCACCCACATAATCCAAAATTTGTCAATCGTCCGGCTTCGTAGTCTCATTTTGCCTCATGACAAGCATTCCATCGTCAGGTCTTGGTCTTTATTAGTGCGACAGAAAAGTCCAAGCCACTGTCAATGTGATCTTGCTGCCCAGCAGCACCACCAAGATCGAATGCTGACTTGCTTCTGTCCAAAAAAAAACAACAACAACATAATGTGACAACCTATGCGGCTCACTCATGTTGCTTCGCCCGACAATCATACGCTTGATGCATTCCAAGCCCTAGGTATGGTGCGACGAGGCTGGTTCAAGCAGGATGCCTGCCTAAATTGGTCGCATCTGAGGGAAAATGCCAGTGGGTCCAACAGGCATGACGGGCGCACCTGCAGTTGAAGGGCCTAGGCGGTGGAACATTTGCACCAGGCGCTCTCCAACACTAGGCTCGAGTTCGGTGCCATCCCTTGCAATCTTGACTTCGCGATTGGCATTCCATGGGTTGCGGAGACCCCTTGCGCGGTAAAATGGAAGGCGGTTTGTTGAAATCCACTCAATCTTGAATGGCTTGCCCCAGCCTTGGGCGACGGCTGCGGCATCTCCATCCACAGCTTGATGGACTGCTTCCTCTTTTTCGGCTTTATTGGATTCTTTCTCTTTCTCTTCCTCTCCTTCTTCTTTCTCTGCATCAGACAGCTCTGCCTCCCAAAAAATGGTGCCACGCGCAGAATCGTCAATAATCCTTCCAGGCGGTGCCCACTCAGTTGCTGCAGTAGGAATCGATTTAGGCACATCTGACGCATCGATGATGGCTTCGGGCTTGGGTGCCGAGCCTATCACGCGAGAACCATCATCGAGGATTGGTGATGCCATGCGTGCGTAGCCAAAATACTCGCCTGACTTGTTCGCAGAAAAAATGAGATATACATTTTGAGCAGACTGTCTTGTGTCAGTTACACGTAGTGAATTGTAACCAAGAACAACTCACCTGGAAGGCTTTGTTCAGGATATCCTCATTGTGAGACTGAGTCGCCCAAATCCCGTTCCGTACACTGAGCTCCAGGTCTTGCAGAGTGAGGCTCTTGACAATAAAGTATTTGTTTGCAACATCGGCAGAGGTTTTCTCGCCGTCAATGCCTTTCTGAACAGGCGGCTCGACTGCACCTCCTGCAAGATCGTCAGGGGTACTGTCCTGGGCCGGCGTTTCTGGTCGAGAATTGTGCTTCTGCTGGTCTATCATAGCTGAAGGTGCCGTAGGAACACCTGACGCTGGGGCTGAACTGCGTCGAAGGCGACAGACTAGTCGTACGCCATTGAAGCGTGAATCGTGGAATCGATGCATCGCAGCCGTACAAGACTCCTCTGTACGATAGTTGACGAAGGCGCAGTTGCTCTTGGAAATCAAGAACAGACTCTCAATGTCTTTTGTGGCATCGCGAGAGAAGTGGTCCTTCAGAGCAACTACCGTAGTTCCAGGAGGAAGGTTTCCAACCCAGAGTGCGTGTCCAGACTGTTTGGGTTTTCGTGGCGGTCCACGGGGAATCGAACTTATAGGTCCCGAGCGAAGCATTCCTACACGAGCAATTAGCCTTCGTGTTCTTGGAAATGGCAGTACCACACAAACGGATAGGAGAATCCTGCAGACCTACCAGAGGGCGATGTCAACTGGGTGCCATAAGGAGTCGTAAAGGTAGCTGGGTCACCTTGGAAGCTTGCTGTAGACATCCGAGGGCCTGAGAAGTTGCCATCAATATGCGAATGATCTGCGGCTTGTCCCTGCATACCAGTGTTTGAAAAACTTGCTCTTCTACCGTACATTCCTTGGCCTTGGGGAGCTTGTGCTGCGAATCCCGGACTGAAATGCCCCTGAGGGCCATATGGCACTGGGTAATACATGTAGTGCGAGGCTTGTTGGTAGTGTTGGTATGGCGCTTGCATCGGCGCCGCACCAGCTGAACGAGAGTGGTTGGTGGTGAAAGAAGGGTAGGCGCTGTACTGAGAGCCATGCTGGGGCATGAAGGATTGTTGGTGCATGCCCATAGGAAAATTAGGTCCATATGGCGAGTGTGATGGCATGTTGCCTGGCATTTGCAAGTTGTGGCCAAGTTGATACGCCATGGCCGATGTCGATGCGCCTGAAAGTGAGCGTGGTACTGTAGGAGCGTTGAGTGAGGAGTCATCGCCAGCGCTCAAGTCTGGCAAAGTCCCAGCCATTGCGCCCATGTTAAGCGAAGACGTGTTGTGTTCTTGAGGTTGATAGTGTCCGGTCGGATGCGCGGCTGAGCGGAAGTCTTGTCGATGCTGTCCTTGGGGGAGAGCGTTGAGCTGAGAGTAAAACGGAGAGCTTGTGTCGGGTTTTGTAAAGGGAGGGTTTCCATCACGCGCAAAGGCATTCGTAGGATTATCCATGGCTTGAGGCCGCGGGCCAGGTGGTAAGTCGCCCATGTGCTGTTCGTAAACGACCGGAAGAGGCACCCACTGTTGGACCCAAACGAAAGCCATGTTAGTCCATGTTACACTTAGAAAAAGGAATTCTAGGAAAACGAATGTGTAAATGCCCGGTGCCACACCAGCCCGTAAAGGTAGAGCACGACATACCTAGTTCTATATCAACCAGCCTTGGTGAGATGTGGCAATCCGGGGACGCCAGATACGGAGAGCAAGTCGCTTTCTGGGGAAAACGGTAATGGTGATGTGACAGCGAAATAAAGGAGGCTGTGAAGTGCTCGCGTGTAAAAAAAGAAGTCCAAAAGTAGGGGAAACCGTTTCGAGGGAAGATGAACGACTTCGGTTGATGTACCGGCTAGAGAAAGAGCTCGCTTAAGGCGGAACGACGACGATGGTCAGAATTACACAACCACTCAGATGACAGAAACGATCTTGTAAGGCTCCGTGAGGTTTGGCGGCGCAACGGCAGGGACCGCAATGAGGGCAAGCGTACATGCGGCAGATATTAGAAGCTAGGATCACAGGGAGGAGCTCACTGGCGGGTCTAATGAGAACGGGAAGACCGCACGAGGGTTTTCGCGGGTTTTCTGCTTCAGTCGCCGCTGGCCGCAGTAACAGTCAGCCTTCTGATTGGCTCTGGAGGGTTCAAGTTGTGGCTGTCAGGATGGGAAGTGGAGCGGCATGGTCTGAACCGACACTCTGGAGGCGAAACGATCACCGTAGCGAAATGAGAGAAAGTCGATTGGATGCCTGAGTCAATGGAAGGTAAAACGTAAGCGTTGAGGAAAGTGGTATTTCATCACATGTGGCGAGCGATGCTGTTTCTAGATTGCCATGGGCCGATGGCGCTGATCATGGACTATCTTACCAAAGCTTAGCGGGTCCCTTGTAGCATGGCTTCGGCGGACAAAAAAAGTTAGGTTCGGCTTGTATAACGGAAGCCCGAGATCTACCAAGGGATGCTGGCGTATCCCTTGTAACGGTGTGTGTTTGTCTGTAATGGTGAAGAAAGTATTCGACCACCCAAGTCGCGCTAGCACTTTGTTCCAAACCCGTTCGGTGCTGCCGGGTCATAAGATTCATGCTTTAGTTCAAGATGGTGAAGTAATCCTACACCACCCAGGGCAATGGGTCCGAAATGCACGCAGCTATACTGGCCAATTGACAAGGCCACCGGGACGGTGATCAGAGGCAGGCTGCATGGACTGAGCCGCCCAGAGAAGTCCGGTCGCCTAGAGAGCAGGGAGGAGGCGTGGACGCCGCGTGGACGCGTTAGGGCACCACGATAATGACCAGGCATGGAGCCAGCCCAGGGCGCTGACAAGGGACCCGGCAAAAGCATCGTCAGGGCTGTCAAGCTACGCAAAACCCAAGCGGTCTCGGCGGTGATACTCCCTTGGTAATGCTGCAGTAAGGCGTCAAGACCAGAGCGGAAGAAAGATGGAGCGTGCGGGTATACTGTACGCCCTGGAGCCCCGTGAAGGTTTAGCGCCACTGCGACTTGGATGGCGCGAACATGGGCGGCCAAATGTCAGCAAAGCTGTCTTGAAGGCGACAGCAGAACGACATCTGACAAGGTCAGCGCTCGGCGGTCCGCTGGGCTGGGTGGCCCGCAACCGTTTCCTCAAACACGAGAACGGGTTATGGGGCTGCCAATAACGGAGATGCGGGACTACTCGACTCTACAGACGTCTTTGCCACGCTATCGGCGTGACCGCATCTCGACATGTTCAGAGATCTGCGCGCCACAGCACAGCCACCATACTTGTGCCTGCGCGGTTATGATCGTCACCCGGCGAGCAGCCTGCCGACGCAGCACCTGTCCCGTCTGCAAGGGTGTTTATGAGTTTGTAGAGTATGACGCTGGTGGTGGTGTAAGAATAGACTACCGCAGATCCTGTATTGGAGGGTCGAGGTCAGGGTCACGGCGAATTGGCCGCACCGCTCCTCGCTCTGCGCCAGCTTCGCCGTGTCGCTGCTGTCGCATGCAGCCCGTCGTACTATGTGTGCAGGCGTGCATGCATGCCTACTAGAGCTCGAAATGGCATGCGAACACCTTCACGCCTTGGAAACCACACTTGTCCTCTACGCTAACATGCAACTTGTGACATGGAAGACACCCGGCTGGGACTCCACACGGATATTTAAGGTGGCGTTATTTGCATCCGCATCAAGGGTCCAGCGATAAAGTTCCAGTCAAATCAGCTTGCAGTGGCCGATACCCACTCTGACATTGCCGTAGAGCCTCTTCGTGTTCACGGACTCGGCTAGATTCTTGCGGGGTCCTCGATACTCTAAGTGGGCAGGGTTCGTCGCAACTTTTCACCTTGTGGAGATGGAGAGTTCCGGTAGGCCCATGTACTAGCTTTTCCCGACCTATCCGTTCGCAATCATTGCTCCGACCAGCATTGCCATAGTGAGGCAACTGGGGCTGTGGAGGATCTGCTTCCAATTTTCTGCTTCATTTTGCCCAAGCGGGTTCTGCCGGCAAGCAGACTAAGAATACATGCATGTATACGTACATATGTATGTATGTACATATTATGTACATACATACATGGTCCCTGGCGATCTTTTATCATCCCCACACACCTACCTGTCTCTTGCACTTGGTCGGGTGCGCTTGGAGTCTTGCCGCTGAACGGGAAACCAGGTGTACATCCTCCGTCATACCTGACTGTTAGCACATGCTAGTTACCCGCGGACAATAGCTGATAGGGTACCAGAAATACAAATCACGGCTGCTAAGCTTCGTTCGTCATTAGGATATTATGCATACCATCGCGATGTGGATATTGGGGCTGGCTTTAGGGCGACGTAGTCGGCTATGTGTATTCTACTATCTTGCCAATCGGTTTGCATACGCGCAGCCGGCATCGGCACGTTGTCAACTGTGTGAGGCGCTATCTTCAGCTCCAAGAGACAGACAGTCCAGTCTCAGATTCAGAGAAACCTGGGTGACGCATGACTTTCGTTTACAGCCTGCTAAAAGCATTCATGCGCATGCGAACGAAGAAACACATACTTACCAGGCGCAATGTGAAATCGCGGATTTCTCCATGGAGGAACGTGAACCAATGGCAGCGGCGCAGTGACACGCCGAACATTTGCCGTCGGCCCTTTGACGACTAGCGCTCGTCCCTGTTGTTGGACCCTACCAAGCAAGAGAGCGCGGAGCCTACCCGGCATACCTGCCCGTCCCATCCGGCTATTCAATATTCCGACTGCATTCAAGTTCACCGTGCCACGAACTTATTCAAAAACTCCTCGATGTATTGGAAGTAATGAGGCTCCGCAACAGTATCGTTGTGGCTACCATTTGGCAGTTCTCTCCATATTTTCGGGGCTTTACAAACGTCAAACAATCGCGTCATGTGCGAGGGTCTGTCAAAAAGAGTTAGTTACAGATATTTCGTATGAAATAGACAGAAATCAAGAAAAAGAATGAAGGAGCCGGTGGCTGCTTACGGAATGATTTCATCCTTGAGACCGCTAAGAAAAAGGATGGGTATCTTTGTAATCTTGGAAATGGTCTCTTCTGTGGGCCATATTTGGTGGCATAGGGGTGCCAGGAAACGAGCAGGAGGAAAGGCGCTGCTTCTGATCAGTGACGTCACCCAATAGGTGGTATCCGACTCACGTTGGTATAAGTTTTCTCATGGAAGTAAAGGTATTTTCCAGAATGATGGCTGCAATGTCGCCTTCTTTTTGGTTCCTAGCAGCTAAGCCCACAGCAACAGCGCCGCCAATACTCTGGCCGTAGATCACGATTTTGGTGTCGCGAAGTTCGTGTCTTTGGCGAATGTAGTCAAGTCCAGTCTGTGCATCAATCATGAGCCCCTTTTCATTAGGGTTACCAGATGATAAGCCATAACCGCGATATTGTAACATCAGCACATTGCATCGCAGGTCGTTCTCCAGTATCTTTGCGATGGGAAGACGGTAGCCTATATTGCCCGCGTTGCCGTGGAACATAAGGATGGTAACGTTGCGCGCATGTTGCCTGTTGGCTCGAATGAGAAAGGCGCTTAGCGACTCGCCATCCGGTGTAGGAATAAATAACTCTTCAGAGTCGGTGATGCCAAATTGCGAGGGTCTGGGTACGTTTGTGCGAGCATCTGGAGGAAAGTTTCGCGGATATATGATCTCACTATTGTTGTTAGCCATGCGGACAAAATCGATTGCAGCCATTGCATACTTTTGCTTGAAGTAGAGGAGGCCGCTCAGCAGGGCAGCGATTCCAGACGATGCAATGAGCGGAACGCGCAGGTAGCCCATGAATGAATCGAGCGCGGAAGCCATGCTGCTGGGGCGGCCTCCAGTATCTGTGGGGCGTGTTGAGGATGCAATGGCAGGCGCCGAGCGGCTTCTTGAAAACAGGGGTTTTGACAGAGGCGGAGATGAAGTCGTAGGCGAGGAAGAGAAGGGAGGAGAAATAGGAGACTCAACCATCCGGAATGATGGACATGCGAGTGTACAGGGCGTTCCAACGCGCAAGTACAGGAGTGAGTTGGAGTGTCGCATAGTGCGGCTGAAGGTTTCAGCCAGTTGCGCAGTGCCAAGACATGGAGCTGCGTAGCTCGGGCTGCCTGGTACACAGCGAGCTGCTCCGACAGCAACCACACGTCTTGCCCGCCACTCACCCTTCTACACGCTCTGTATACGATCAGTTCTTGTCCGTTGACCCTCGGAAGTCTCTGCCACCCCGAATTGCGATGATGATGACCACCGGCGCGCTGTCAGAAGGTATAGACCCCGCCGCACATGCTCAAGCTACAATGGAAGCTTACTCTTGCGCAGACGGCATTCATGTCGACATGAACCACCTCAAGAAGGGCGAGGTCAAGTAGGTCATTGCCTCTCTTGGATATGCGTCTAGATTGCTAATTATAAGTGCAGCCTCGGAACATCCATGTATGTCGCTCTCCACTACCAATCGCGCCGTCTCTCACATCATGCAGCATGGCCATCAACTTCAAAGACGGTGTCATATTAGCCGCCGACAGTAGGACGACGACCGGAGCATACATCGCAAACCGAGTCACGGACAAACTCACACAAGTCCACGACACCATCTGGTGCTGCAGATCCGGTTCGGCAGCCGATACACAGGCGGTGGCCGACATTGTCCAATACCACCTGGGTATGTACGGCACCACCAACGACGAGCCCCCGACTACACAGACGGCAGCAGCGCTGTTCCAAGAACTTTGCTACTCCAACAAGGACCAACTTTCGTAAGTCCAATCAAGGCTCAGGAAGAGCAGGCACTGACTGTGCCGCAGTGCCGGACTGATCATTGCCGGATGGGACCACCGCCACGGCGGCCAAGTCTATTCGATCCCCCTCGGAGGGTCTCTTCACAAGCAATCATATGCGATTGGCGGTTCAGGATCGACATACATCTACGGTTACTGCGACGCAAACTGGAGGGAGAACATGAGCGAGGAGGAAGGTATCAAGTTCGTCAAGGGCGCACTCGCAGAGGCAATCAAGTGGGACGGCAGCTCGGGAGGTGTCATCCGCATGGTTGTACTTACGGGCAAGGGCGCACAGAGGCATTTGTACCTCCCCGACCAGAACTACGAGGGCCCAGGCAGGCAGTAGAGTCGGGAGTGTGAATGCTGGCTGATGCATAGACAAGCATGTATGATATGACACGACCCGACCCGACGACGATGTCGGAACGAGCTACATGAAACAAAAAAGACGCGGATAGCAAAAGTGAAGTGACTATGAGATCAGCAGACGTGAAGTATGTAGCAATGTTTGGTTAGACAAGCAGACACGAGACTCCTAGGAGAAGTAGACGTGGGAGCGAGGCGCAGCAAGCAGGCCAATGAGATGGCAGGATTTGCCCATGGATTGCAGCGCTCCTATTTGCCCCGACTACTCAGAGGAAGAGAAGTGTGGACGTGTGCCCCAGGGTGCAGGCCGAGCACACGCGGGGCATGGCTGCGAAGTCGCAGAGCAGACTAGGCAGGCTGTTGCTGGCGAGGTGTTTTCCCGTAGCTCCCGTGTGGGCGATAGGGCTCGTGGTGTCTGTGTGTCGTGTGTATGGAGATGCACAGTGTCGTCACATGGGCTTCGGAAGGTGGTGAATTGCAGCCAGGGTCTCCCTCCTCTTGCGAGCCACTCGTTGGTCTGTGACGTCCCGTTCGTTCCCCACGCCTTTGTCGAACAACACTTCGTCGCCCAACACGCCAGGTCTGTATCCTGTGCTCCATCCTCTTCTGCCTCTGCCCCCAACCCGGCGCGTGGCATCCAATTCCCCTCGAGTAAGGCAGTCAGAGCAGGCTCGCATGCCCTATTCGCGCCCCCTGAAGCTGCGTCCAAGTTCGGGCTCTTTGCGATAAGGCTCAACAACATTGCACCACCGACACCGCCTTGCCAGCACCCTCTGTCTCCCGGCCCTCCCGTTCTGCCATCACAAACACAGTCGCTGTGTCGCATCCCCTCGCATCCCCCCGCCCCCTCAAAGAGTGGTAACTTGGATCGCCCTGCGAACGCGGCATGGGATCGCTTCTGGTGAGCGATTTCGGTGGGAACCACTTTCACACCAACATGTTTGGCGGCGCCAGCTCGCATCAGCAGACACCGGAATCTTCTACCGCCCAGCACACGCCCGTACGGCCCTCACCTTCACCCAGCGCAAATGCGCCGCGTGTAGGTGCTCCGTCTGCTGATGTTCCCATGGCCGATTCGGGAGCCCCGCAGTCGAGCTCGACACCAAGCCAGCGATCGCAGCAGCACAACAGCTCCCACCTGAGTGCCAGCACAGGCTCCACACCGTCAGCAGGCCAGGCCCCAGCCAGCCCCTGCTTCCGTCCGCACTCACAGCAACCCACGCCCTCTGGCTCAAACCCCGCCTCGGGCGCCTTCACAAGCACAAGAACCATACCTTCAACAGGTCCAGCTCCCGTCCAGCCCTCGCCGGCCCAGTCTCTGCGCTCGCCTGCACCATCGCCCAACCGCATCAAGGTCAAGAGCCTCTCACATATCCAAAGCTTCGCTCTAGACGACTCCAGTCCCTTCTCCCAGTCGCGGTCGCTGGCGCGGCGGCACCGACGAGACCCGGCAGATGTCGGCCCTCAGTACGAGATCAGTGAGATGCCCGTCTCCGACATTATCGAAATGGTGGCGGGCTTGTTGACTAAAATCACAACAACAAACGACCGCCAACACGACCACCTGCATCGTCAAATCCCACCCCCAGAAGGCACATCAGGACTCAGCCAGCAAACCACCAGTGTTCTTGCCTTCCATGGAAAGAACGTGCCCAGTATCTCCATCCTCAGCTACCTTAGCAGAATCCATAAATACTGCCCCACCACCTACGAAGTCTTTCTAAGTTTGCTTGTCTACTTTGACAGAATGACCGAGAGGGTAAATGCCGGCCCAATGTCTGGTCTTCGCAAGGCTAACCAACAGTCTGTGGAACGTTCGAGATCTGCCTTATCAGCAACTCCAACCAGTACAGATGGCGTACAATCTGAATCTGCTTCGGCTCAAGCCGCCACGCCTCCCCCTTCAGGATCTCTGGGCAAAGTAGCCGGTACTCCAGCTGAAGGTCCTCAGCCACCCTCTCCTCCCCAGCAAGATTTGCACGCAGATACTGCGTTAAACCTCTCACATTTTTTTGTGGTTGACAGTTTCAACATTCATCGTCTTGTCATTGCTGGCGTGACGTGTGCAAGCAAGTTCTTCTCTGACGTGTTCTACACAAACTCAAGATATGCAAAGGTGTGTACGTGTAAACGCATATGATTGGATTTTTGGCTAACGCGGTAAAGGTTGGTGGTCTGCCATTGGTTGAACTGAATCACTTGGAGCTGCAATTTCTACTCTTGAACGACTTCCGCCTTGCTGTTCCCTTGGAGGAGATGGAGGCCTACGGAACTATGCTTGTGGAGTTTTACGCACGTGAAGTGGCTGAGCAACACGAGAAAGAGCAAAGTGCCAAACATCAATAGTGCAATCGATTTGAAGAAGATATTCTTTATGGCCGAATAAACTATTAGAGAAGTAAATATGGTAGGGAGGAGGAGGGTGGGCATAACAGAGCCCCCCGCCAAATGAGTGGTCAGGACACTGCACGCCCGACTAGAGAAGCGCCAGACGACACCAGTCTTGTGCGTCAGACATGCAGTTGACCAACTGCGCGCATTGCGACAACTTTTCGACAACCAGGATCTTTGCATCCTGGTATAATTTGAGTGGAGACGGGCGACCCCAAGTCTCAGTATTCGGCTGACGTCTTTTTGAGCCAGTTTGCAGGCGGATGTATCTTGTTAGATGTGCTTAGATTTTGGGATACCAATTGTTTCTTCGTTCAAGAGAGAATATCATGAAATCATAGCATATGTTTGTTTCCTTGGGAATGTGCTATGCTGGTTTCTCTGCTTCGATACCTGTGGACTTGATATCGGGGAGGTGCAATTGGAGGGAGCTGGTTGTTTTATATCATTAAATTATTAACACAAAAAAGCATTGATGCAAAAAGCTTTGCTGCAGCACGATACTGGCAAACTTGCCCCATTTCCCACTGTGCGGGAAAACCTCCCCTGCTAGAAAGTGAGGCTGACCGCCGTTGTTGTCCCACGTCACGTCACCACCCAAAGAATGATGCAACAAATGAGGGGCACTCGATGTACACCGTGTCTACGCATGGTGCATCAACATACGCATACGCGACGCAAACAAGCGCCCCTCCCCCCCTCCTTCCTCTATCCTAGACTTTCTCCACTCCAACAGCCCCCCTCTCTGATTCCCCGCTTGTCACGCAATTCTCAGATCAGGGATTTAAGCAAGACCAGACAAGGTAGGTGAAGCTAGACTCCCCCAAAAAGGCCTAAAAGAAAGGAATAAGGAAAAAGGGGGTCCATAACGCCGTCTCACCCTAGTCTCTCTCTTCCCGCCCCTTGGATCTTGGACCCCTAAACAAACCGCCCGCTCCCCCGCCTAACTTTACTATACCAGATCCCCTCCCTCGTCGTCGTCGTATCCGGACCGTCTTTCCGCCCGTTTTTTTTTCCTTCAACTTACTTCTTATATCTCGTATTCAGATGTGCTTACACCTGGTAACACCCACTTTAAATTCCCGCGGACGCGACATACTAGTTTATATAACCCATGCACGTTTTGCCCAGCTCTCACGCGCTTTCTAAAGTAACTATACATAATGTACTAGTCGATTTGTCGGTCGATTCTCTCTCTCTCTCGAGAATGGCCAACGCTACACCGCTCAACGGTACCACCAAAAGGAAAAAAAACGCAGCGTACGCAATTTGGCCACAGCGCAACCACGCCAATCGAGCATCCGCGGGGAGATTTGGGTCTTTTTTGGTCCCCACTTTTATTATTTGTTTTTTTATACTACGCGTACTCCTTTTGCTATGCAGTAAGTAGCTGTTGTGCTCTTGTGGAGCTCTCGACTCCCCTCTCCCTCCCTCTCCCATCCCGCCGGTGGGGAGATCGCGGGTCGATTTCTGTTTCGGGATTCAGATTTGGTTGGGTTTAAGATGAAAGGAGTGAGGTTGAGGTGATAGGCTGATAAGGAAATGTACAGGGGTAAGGTAGGATTGTGTTGGTTGTGGGGTTTTTGGATATTTGGGGGGGG
>JAODYD010000011.1:683978-735921 GCA_026262445.1 Bipolaris bicolor | reverse complement strand
CTCGGTTTCAGGGGTAAATTTGATGGTACTCGGTGTTCTGTGTTCCATGCATGTTTGGTGTTTTAGTGGGGACACGCTTCTGTTTGGATCGCGTCTTGTGTTAGTCTATCTATCGGCGTTGGAAACCTTGTCCTTGTTCCTCTTTCATCATTCCTCGTCCTTCTGTCTTTCTTTCTTTCTTCCCTTCTTGGGTAGTTAGTTAGATCATTTTTGTTATTTGACGTTCTTGTTCTTTTTGGTTGTCGGTGGAAAACAAGGATTGACGCCGATAACGCGCAAAAGTATCAACACCGTCTTTTGCTTTCTTCTTCTTCTTCTTCTCCATTCAGTCCTTTTGGGATAGGGAAATCGCTCGTTGTGTCTGTACTTGACGTGTGCTCAGTTTCGAGATCTGATTACTGTGAAGCGTTGAAGCGGCATTTTTGAACTCTGGTGGCAATCTGTTGTTTTTGCGTTGCTCACTTTCGGCTTACTACCTCGTCTCCCACCCGCTGCGATATGCGCTCCCCAACCTCACCTTCACCGCCATTGCAGCAATCGCAGTTATCGCTTTCTTCAATCGCTCAATACGTATTTCTGGCCGGTTTAGCATACGTCCTTGCGGGAGCTCCTTTATCATCCTTCATTAATTCCTCGTCATCTGGTTCTGAAAACGGCTACAATGTCAATAGCAAAGCAAGAGAAGGAAAGGTTGTAGATGTGAGAACACTGGAGAGCCTGGTCATCCCGGAAACCAATTTGTCATGTGCAGAACACCGTTACAAGGGAGTTTACGTGCTGAGTCGGGATCCCCTGGTAATATACATTGAAGGGTTTTTGGGAGAAGGAGAGGGGAAAGAGGTTGTTGATTTGAGGTAAGTGACCCAACTCCATTTCCCTCTGCATCTGAAGCAGGGTGAGACCAAACCTTCAAATTATGGTCTTCATGCATAGCAATGCATCAGCCAGCATAAAAAATGTTGAGAAACAAATGAGCCATGCATAGAATGCATATCTCACCAAACCGCAAAATCAACATCTCCTATACCCTTTTCTCACAACCTCCCCAAACTAACATTCCACCTCGTCCAGCAAACCCCTCTTCAAACCCTCTACAATCTGGACCTCGGGCCGCGAATCCCTAAACCCCACTATCAGGCTCTCGGAAAAAGCGCCTTTACCACGTTCCGAAACCGTAAAATGCATCGAAGACCGCGCCCGCACCTTCCAAGGCTGGCGCCCAAACACCTTTGTCGAGAAACTCTGGACGCAGCGCTACGGCGAGGGCGGCCACTACACATACCACTACGACTGGAGCAGCGCGACCAAGCACAGCGGGCGCGTAAGCAGTTTCATGGTGTACGTCGATGGGCAGTGTGAGGGTGGGGGTACGCATTTCCCGCGCCTTGAGAGGCCCAGGGATAAGAGTTGGTGTCGATTCATAGAGTGTGATGTCCAGGGTGCTTATGGGTCGTTATCTGCGCCTACGACTGCTACCGAGGGAAGCGAAGATGCTGAGAACGAGACTTCTACGACGAAGATTCCGCAGGATAGAGTGCAGGAGGATCTTGAGAAGGGTGTTATTTTCAAGCCGATTCCGGGGAATGCAGTGTATTGGGAGAATATACGGTCTGATGGGTCGGGATTTGCGGAGAGTTGGCATGCGGGGCTGCCGGTTATCAAGGGGGAGAAGATTGGGTTGAATATTTGGAGTTGGATGGTGGATGGGTATGTGCCCCCATTGGATCAGTTGCAGCAGGAAAAGACGGGGCAGCAAGACGAGGTTAGGAAAGAATGAGAAATTTTGAAGGGGGGTTACATGAGAATGCAATGTACAGGAACAAGACTTACCGATTGTTTATGGCAGACGAATACGCCCTTGCCAGGAGAAAAACATTACGAGAAAGATGGGGCTTGCAAGAGAACAGACGCAGCAGCAATGATGAACGAAGGTAAACAAATCACTGTAATGGACACTCAGATCGAGTACAACAAACAAACAAACAAACAAACAAACAGGAATATTGTCAATCAACCATCTGAAACAATCTATGCACTACACAAAATTATACTACAAGCCTGTAATCCATCCAACAATCCCCTGATTACTCCCATGACAAGCGACTTAGCCCAGAACCCTTCCAGCAGTCGCAGCCGTACTTCTGTCTTTAGTCTCAACCTTCCTCAAGCCCTTACCGGCAGCAATCTCACCAAGCAGGGCACCGCGGTCAGGTGCACCAGCTGGGGGCCTCATGCTAGGCATGGGTGGTGGCGGAGGAGCACCACCCAGAGGCGGCGGTGGGCCAGGAGGTGGTGGCGGGGCACCGCTTGAGGGCATAGGTGGAGGAGGAGGAATACCTGCAGGAGATGATCCTACGGCCGGGCTCTCAGCGCGAGGGCTCTTGTTATCCATCGAAGACAGAGGGCGTGGGGGTGCCATGGTGCCAAAAAGGATGGAGGCCAGCTGCTTGGCTCCACCTTGTGTGGGCGCTTCGTCATCGTCGGATGAGGAGTCGTCGGAGTCGACTACAGACCAGTCATCATCATCTTGTCGTCCTAGCCTGCGGGCCGAGGGTGCAGCCGGCTCGTTGAAGGTAGGAATTGTAGACTTGTTGGCATTCTCTTGAGTCAGGCGGTGGAAGGGGTTGGTAGACACTTCGCTTGTAGTGCTGGTTGGGCCAGGCGGAGTAGCAGCGTTGTTCTCCTGGTTGGACATGGCCATCTTCTTCAAGAATGGGTTCTTGGTCTCAGTTTCACCCATGCCAGGATGCGGGCTAGTCACAGACGATGCAGGCGGGCTAGCAATAGACGACGGCGGCGTGTTGTGGGAAGCCTGTGGCA
Organism: Bipolaris bicolor; assembly: GCA_026262445.1. Lineage (NCBI taxonomy): Eukaryota > Fungi > Ascomycota > Dothideomycetes > Pleosporales > Pleosporaceae > Bipolaris > Bipolaris bicolor. Next base: position 733,101 of record JAODYD010000011.1, on the reverse strand, counting down.
TTGGTGGTGGCTGTGGAGGCTGAGACTCGCGCGGCAACTCCTGGCTAGTGGTAGGCGTGGTATCCTGAGGAGTAATGTTTTGTGGGCCTTCGTCATCCGAGGACTGATCATCGTCAAGAGCCTCCAGCTGCAATTGCAGCTGGCGTTCGCGTTCACGAGCAGCCTCAATCTCGGCACGTTGTGCTGCCAATCGCGCTTCCTTCTCCTTGGCGTCTTTGGAAGCAGCTTCTCTACGTTTCTTCTCTTCAGCCTTCTTCAGTTTGCCCTGCTGGACCTGTTGCTCAAGAGCACGAAGTCTGGCTTGAGCGGCTTCCCGTTCACTGGCCAGCTCGCTCTCTTGTCTGCGCTCTTCTTCCCTATTCTTTGTCAGTAAAAGTTTCGAAACGTAAGTCAGTGTGTACATACTCCATGCGTCTTGTCTCTGCTTCTTGTGCCTCCTGTTGCTCACGGAGAGCCGACTCAGCATCTGATTGCTGTGTGTCATACTGAGGGGCATCATTCTTGTTCTTGCGTGAGGCTGGCGGCGGCGGTGCTGGCTTCTTGCCGCTGCTCTTGACTGGAACTGGTGGCGCGGCTGATTCATCATTGAGACGTCTTTGACGCTCTTCTTCACGGCGTGCATCTTCCTCTTCAGCTTGACGAAGCTTCTCTTCACGTTCCCTCTTCTCACGTTCAGCACGCTGTTGAGGTGTTTCGCCAGCCTTGACCGGAGCCTTGATACCCAGGGCAGCCAAACGTTCAGCCATTCGCTGTTCAGCCTGTTGTTTGATAAAGGCGGCTCGTTCCTCTGGTGTCTTGTACGCAGCTCCAGTACGAGGGGCGGATGTCGCTGGACGAGGAATAGGATCAGCACTAGCAGCAGGGCTCTCATAGCGTGATGTTGCTGGGCGAGTATCCGCTGAACGAGACCTGTAGTTATCCCTTGATGAGCTATAATAGGTTAGCAACCGTAATATTAGAATCAACGTTGAGATACTCACTCTTCCTTGCGGACACGTGCTGCCCGGCTGCTTCGCTGAAGATCGAAGATAAAGTCTTTGACCTCGTCTTCAACACCTAGAGCTTCCTCCCACCTGCGACGTTCGTGCTCGCTGGTAGTGTCGTGTCCTCCTTCCTTGAGGCTTGACTCGAGTCCCCTAGTGTACTCATTGACGCTGTCTTCAACGTCGCGAATCATGCGCTCGTTGTTCTCCCTCTCAGCTCTGATACGTGAGGTCTCCTTCTCCAAGCGCTCTGCTGCAGCACCAGTATCATCGGTAACCGGTGCAGGCTTTCCAGTCAAGGCAGCAGAACGAGCTTGCATCATGGCCTTAGCACGAGCTTTCAATCGGTCAGATTCAGTCACTGCGCCGCCTGGACCAGTGCCCACAATTGCGGATGCAGATCCAGGATGCGCTTTGGCATCTTTGAGTCTGAAAAGCTCGAGTTGGGCATCCGCAATCTCACGCTCTGTTCTACGTACATTGGACGCAAGTTCAGGCAGGCGATCAGTCAAGTTCTGAAGCTGACGCTTGAGCGCGCGGCGCTCTGCATCCGAGTCAGAAGATCTCAAAGATGCCTTTGGATGAGCGTCAATGTCTTCCTGAATCCTACGAATGCGGCGATAAAGATCATCAGCCTCTCGGCGGTCTCGGCGGTCGAGGGCGTCATCGTCGTCTGCAGCATTCTCATCTCGGGCATCCATTGCATCTAGGAGAATCTGCTTCTCCTTGACGGCCTTTCTAAGCTGGTCCAGAGTCATTTCATCAGAACGATCTGAAGCAGGAGATCCCGGTTGAGCAGGAGAAGGTGAACGACCACCGCCACCAATACGATGTCGGGCACTTGATTTGTAACCCACGTTGTCATCATTGTTACGGAAAACAGTGGCGTCTTTGCGGCCACCTGCTTGTGGGCTTCCAGCACGAAATGAGTGGGTCTTGAGATAGCTGACACCAGTGCGTTGAGGTTGAAGAAAAGCGCCAGAATTCTTCCTGTCTTCAGCATCTCCACGAAGCAAGTTCTTCATGGCACCAATAGAGTCATTGATGTTGCGTGTTGAAGGTGGAACCAATTCAGGGGGGAGACGAGCAGGAACAGGATAGCCATTGAGCTTGCGGTAGATCAAGTGCATAGCAACAGCAAACTGATCAAGATCAAGACGACCGCGATCAGCCGAGTCAGCAAGTGTCCAAATGCGCTCCAAGTCAGACTTGGGCAGTCCACTTTGTCCAAAGATCTCAAGAGCCTGTGCTCCGCTAATGTAACCCTTGCCCATGCCGTCCCAAGCGCGGAACGTCTCGTCATATAGCTTCTTCTCGCCCTTTGTGATAGCCCAGGGAATCGTCGCGTTGCCAGTCAATCCGGCAGTTGTATGGTTACCACCTTCTCGGCCAGTTTGGGGCATCATCCTTTGAGCCAAGGCCTCAATGTTCGGCAGTCCAGTAGCAGGTGTATTTGCAAGACCCCATTGACCAGGCATTCCAGTGGGTTGCGCATTAAGTGGAGCAATGCCGGTTGGGTTGGGTGCCAAATTGGAGCCAAATCCTGTAGGCATAGGGGGCATAGGCGGACGTGGCCCATTGTAACCACCTGGAGATTGTCCAAAGCCGGTCGGCTGCGGTTGCATACCAGTTGGCTGTTGTCCAAACCCTGTAGGTTGTGGCTGCATGCCTATGGGCTGCTGCCCAAATCCAGTCGGCTGCGATACCAATGTAGATAGCAATTGGCTGTTCGAAGCCTGTGGTTGCGGTTGCTGGATCGAAGGAGGCTCGTTGATTTTGGGGGCATTGTTCGACGGTGTAGCGCCTCTCGAGGGCGTATCCGCGACGCCGAATGAGATAATGTCCACCATGCTTGATACCTCATTCTTGACACGTTCAGGCAACGAGTTAGGGAGGTCTTTTCCTGTCAACTTCAGATTGCACAGGTACATGGCGAGCGCGAATTCAGGGAAGAGAAGCTGTCCTGACTTGGTGGTGTCTGAGAGCGTCCTGAACTTGTTAGGATGAAGTAGCTATGAAGCTATACAAACATACCAGATATGCGAGAGAGCATCTCCCGACAGCTTGGATCGCATCAGTAGGTCTCGCGCCTGGTCTCCTGAAAGAGCTTGCGCGTTTCCCACAGCTGACTTGAACAGCTGTTCAAACTTGGCCTGGTCTTGCGCCGTAATGAACGAGAGCCGAATGTTTGGAATCTTGGTTCCCTTGGCAGGCACAGGCGGTGGCACAGAGGAAGCACCGCTTCCTCGAAACGAATCAGCCATCTGCGCCGACGTCATGCCCGTAGGCTGGGGACGTTGGGGTTGAGCAGGAGGCTGCTGCTGTTGTGGGGGCGCGCCAGTTTGGAAGGGCACCTGTTGGGGAGCCTGTTGCTGCTGGAATTGCTGGGCCTGTTGGCCAGGGAAACCGGTATACTGTGGCTGCAATTGCGGCTGCTGTCCAAAGCCCTGCGGCTGACCCGGGAAGCCTGTAAACTGTGGTTGCATTGGGCTGCCTCCAAAGCCGGTAGGTTGAGGCATCAGCCCGCCCTGGAAGCTTCCAGGTTGCTGGAACTGCTGCTGCTGCTGTTGCTGTTGCTGCTGCTGGCCATACTGAGGCTGCCCGGGTCGGGCACTGTTGCCGCCCCCTAAGTACGAGTTGGACCCAGAGAACATGGTGGGCGACTTGTTTCGCGGGTGAATTAAAGGAACGTTGATGCGCGCATGCGGGGAAGAAATGGGAATACACAAAGGAGTGCGCGAATGCGGGAATAGTGGAAGGTGTAGTGAGGTTGGGTTACGAGTCTGGCTGTGCCGGGTTACCACAAGGTGCACGGGTAGGTTCGCGCTAGTGAGACGCTCCGTCGTCATCCTCAAGCACTGTCGCATTGAGTCCTCTAAGCCCAACACCACCCATATCAGCCAACACTATGCCGAACGCACAAAACGGAGATACTGGGTCGCATGCCGAAGCCGATCTTGCCCAGGTAAGGTCTGCGGTAAATGCTTGTCGACAGGCCCTAATATTCGTGTAAGGCGTTCAAGGAACTACAGCGAGGGGAGCAGACGGCAGCCGCTCTAGAAGCCCACCTCGATTCCATAGAGAAGAAGATTGAAGCTCTCCTTGCGCAAGCAGAAAAGGCGGAGGAGGAGTTGAAGGATAGCAAGGCGGACGACAAGCAGTCATCGAAAGCAGACGAGAATGCCTCATGAAGTCGGCGAAACCCACTGCACAACAACGGCCCACGTACTACTATCAATATCCAATCAGATGATAAATGCGCGAACGCCACAATAGTTTCACAGTAATCAAGACAAGTCGCGGATTCTGCGAGCACGGTGCACACAAAACAGAGGGCAGGCGATGATAGATTCTGAGAGTATCGCTCTTGTATAGGAAGACGGAACCCTCCGGTCTTACAGCCCACCAATAGTTGAAGGCTTGGCTGCTGAGCTCTCAGCTTCGAAAACCCTGTCCAAATGGAATACTCCATTGCTGTCCTTCTCGACCACACCAACCTCGGTGATGATTCCATCAATCAGTTCTGCAGGAGTGACGTCGAAGGCCGGGTTCCATACCCCAATACCGTTGGCTGCAATGCTGATCGTCTCGACGACGCCCAGATCGAGCGAGACACCATCGTGCCTTGGTCCCTTTACAAGAGTCACCTCTTTTCCGGGCCGCTCTTCAATGACGATGTCTGCTCCGGACTTGGTCTTCAAGTCGATTGTCGTTCGTGGTGCGGCTACAAGAAACTTTACCCCATGATGCCGAGCAAGGATAGCGAGTGAGTATGTGCCGATTTTATTGGCTGTGTCGCCATTTGCGGCTACTCGGTCTGCGCCAACCACTATGCCGGCAATGTTCTCGCTCTTGCCCCGCAACCGAAGCAGGGCCGCGGCCATAGAGTCTGTGATGAGAGTGGCCGGTATCTTGTCGTGAACCAGCTCGAATGCTGTCAGTCTAGAGCCTTGATTGTACGGGCGAGTCTCTGAGCAAAAAGCATGCTTCAGTGAGCCGTTGGCATGCAGTGACCGGATCACACCAAGCGCCGTACCATACCCGGCAGTAGCGAGGGATCTGTAATGTTAGTCGCCTGTACTGACCAAGGGAATCTGGTACACACCCAGTGTTGCAATGCGTCATCATGCTGACCGGGCCTGCCTTCCCAGCCTCAGTGTTCTTCACGATCCAGTCTGCGCCGTGCTTTCCGATGCTCTCATTGTCGCTCACATCATCGACCAGCATCTGCTCTGCAGCAGCCACATACGCATCCCGCACAGCCTCTCCGTTTGCTCCTTCCTTTGCCGCAGCATTTTCTGTGATCTTTCGCAACTTGCCAGCAGCATCTGCAAGGTTGACAGCCGTCGGCCGGCTTGTAACCAGATAGTCCAACTTTTCAATGATGAAGACCTTGACTTCTTCGGCAGCCGAAGGGAGCTTCATGTTGGTCAGTTCGACTGCGAGGGCCAGTGCAGCAACAATGGCGATGGCTGGTGCGCCCCGCGTGCGCATGTCCTTGATGGCGTGCCATGCGTCGGTGCTAGAGTAAATGTGATCATACTCTTCAGCATGCGGTAGTTTCAGCTGATCGAGGATTTCAAGCTGACCTCGAGAGTACTTGATTGCCTGGAGCACCATCTTGAATTGCTTGTGTTTGGGTGTGTTGTTCCAGCGACGCAGCAAAAAATTTCAAGATGGTATGTGAGATTGGGTTGCAATTGCCCCAACGTGAGACCCTGGCGCTAGCCCATTGGTGCCACAGACTCCATACAACTGAGGAGTTGCTGGTCACGTTTTCGATGGCAAGCCCGGAGACACTCTGTCTCAACAAGACATATATGTATGCTTCTGTATTGGTAAACGCGCGCCGTTCACGCATTCCATCCCCGCAGTTCGCCACTCTGTTGAGGGCACTTCGGATGGCGGCATGTGATGCGGCGAGACTAGCCACGTGTGGCTGCAGCCGAGGCTGGGCTCAGCCACAAAGACACTCTATACGCTCCCATCGGCGATATTGGCCGCAACTTGATTGTTAACTCAATGCAGAGAATGAGGAGCAAGCAGCAGTCGAGCAACATCTGCCCAAAGCTTTCAGCGATGATTACCATGATGTACGTGGCTCGGAACGGGACATGCCTTGGATTCCTGGTGTTCTGGCCATTGATCAGGAGGTGATTCGCTTCCAGCCCTACCAGAGCCGCAAAGCAAATCCAGGGACCGACGCTTGCAAGGAAGAGTGAATTGGTCATGGTAACTGCATGACGACGCCGACACCTCGACTTGACAGCCAAGTCGCACGGTGCCCAAAAAGCCGCCGCCATGTCCCCTTCTCCTGTTTCCGCACACTTTCTACATATTCCAGCTTCTTGCTCAACCCGAAGCCGTTTGCCGCAAACGTGCTGTTGCCGTCCAATCCTTGACCTATTCGGTAACCACGCCCGTCTTTGGCTATACCCGATAGGCGGAGAAAAAAGACCCACAGCCTCACTAATACCCGCTACCCCCAACACCACAAGAAGAGCCCGTCGCCCACCCAGAGGCATTTCCTGAGCACATGCAAACGCTAGCCAATCGCCTTAGCTGGTCGCGCCTCACAAGACCCTCGTAGTCTGTCCCCGTACCGGAGAAGATACCGCCACGCGCTCGACTGAACCCCGCCCAACTGTGCGCCGAACTTGTATATCAAATGCCCCTCATGGCACGCTCAAACTCGAGTGTTGGCGTCAGCTCCGCCGTCATGACTTCCCAAGAAGAGCCCATCCAGCCTTCGTACCGAGGTTACGGTACTTTCGCTTCGCAGCGACCGGCGCAACGCCAGAGACGTCATTCATGGCACACGCGCCCTTGCATGCAGGAGGCTGAGAACTTCCAGGTCCTGGTATGTACAACATAAGCCACGTGCTGAAACACTGCCTTCTAGAAGCGCTAACCGCCAGTCCCAGCTTCGAAACTTCCTCACTGAACTCAACTGCCGACTCGATCTTCTCGAAGACTATGGCCACCTCAAGTATGATGCTGGTGTCGGATATGCATACAACACGCTCCTTGCTGTTCGCGAATCATGCTCCAAGATCTCGGATGGCGCCATTGAAGCAGGCCGGCGACAGGCTTCGGTGTTCGTCGAGACCCTGGAAGAACGGTACAAGGACGCTTTGGAGCGGAAAGAGACACTAGGGGAAAAGGTTCTGGAAGGAATAGTACTCATGGACAACTACCTGACCGAATTCGAGGCGCGCGCATTTGCGCTAGGAGATGCATCCATTGGCACGTATGCGCACGAATTTTACGAGGAAGGTCGGCGGAAAATGGACGAAGGAATCGAAATTGCAAAGGGAGTTGTCGACGGGGGTCTCGACAAAGCGCGACGAGCGCGCGAGAATATTGAACTTCGAGTAGAGCATGCCGTTCAACGAGCGCTTGCCCAAGCCAAGGCCCACGGCCTGATTCAATACGAAGACCTACCTGAGCCATGGCGAGTGAACCCCCACATCCTTAAGGGTTACCGCTTCCAAGAAGGAAAATGGGCATGCGTCCGATCCATTTTCGGACTCCACAACGAACTCATCAACATCTGGACGCATCTTCTCGGCTTCGTCATGGTCCTCGCCATCGCCTTTTACTTTTATCCCTCAAGTGCCAACTTCAGCATGTCGACAAAAGCCGATATTTTCATAGCCGCAGTCTTCTTCTTCGCAGCATGCAAGTGTCTAGCTTGCTCCACCATCTGGCACACGATGAACAGCATCTCGCACCAAACACTCCTCGAGCGCTTCGCCTGCGTAGACTACACCGGCATTTCGCTCCTCGTCGCCGCCTCAATCATGACGACCGAATACGCCGCCTTCTACTGCGAACCCGTCTCCCGCTGGTCCTACATGTGCATTACTGCGCTCCTCGGCGTCGGCGGCGTCATCCTCCCCTGGCACCCAACCTTCAATCGCGCAGACATGGCCTGGCTCCGCGTCGTCTTCTACTGCTCCCTTGCCCTCACGGGTTTCCTGCCCTTTGGCCAACTCGCCTACACGCGCGGTGTAGCGTGGGCTCAGTACTTTTACGCACCCATCACCAAGAGCCTGCTCGTGTACGTTACGGGCGCTTGTCTGTATGCTAGCAAGACGCCTGAGCGCTTCTTCCCAGGCCTCTTTGATTACATTGGTTGCTCGCATAACATCTGGCATGTTGCCGTGCTGGGAGGTATTGTCTTCCATTACATGGCTATGCAGACTATGTTTACTCAGGCGCTTACTAGGGCGCAGACGAGCTGCTCGGTGTATTGAGTATGACCCTTTTTTTCCTTCTTCTTTTCTCTCTTTTGTCCCCCCTTTTTTTCTTATCCTCTCTTGGGACATGGGTTTCTTTCTTTCTCCTTTGTCCGCAATTCTTATCCTCGCCCTGCTTGGAGCGTTCGGCATTGTTGAGCGAGTGTGTTGCATTTGCACAAGACGGGTGGTCTATAGACTCTTTCTTTGCGGCCGAGACGGAAGCACTGGGCTTGGTGGGTGGAAGGTGAGGCAGTACAGGCATTTGCGTGCTGAGGTTGGTGGTGGCGGAGGTTGATGTTGGAAGGTTGGCGTTGCCTATATTCTACCTGAATGAATATCACTCTTTCGATATTTCATATATGGTCACTTACATCCATGTGAAGCGTATTTTTTTCCCCATATTCAATCTTCTTGTGCCATTTTGTCTTCAGTTCGTAGCACCAATGTGGTAGACTATGACTATCGGATTTGCCAATCACTCTACAAGTAAGTGTACAGCAGAGAGGCAGAGCTTGTTTGACAAGGCTCAACAACCCTCCTTTCTATCACATTTATTTAGATACAACCCTTCTGGTGTTTTGAAAAATCCATTCCTGAACGCCTTGCGCTATGCATAGAACCTCAAGTCTCCTTCAGTAACTTTTTTCCCATATGCTCTCATATCTTCAAATTGGTTCACACACCTTAATGGCTGTCCGGCACATCAGGCAGCCTCTCAATAACATACTTGCCCTTTGCCACACTAACAATGGGTACACCAGGGATCTTCCTTATCCTCCTCTTGAGATCTCTATCGTTCGTCGCGACAAGATAAATCCTATGCTTCTGCACGCGATCGACAATGCAGTCATCGGCATACGTTCCCTTGTGGTCGCACTTGAGGCGCTGCCAGCGCTCGTCACGGGCAATGCGCAGGGCAATGCGGTATTTGGGGCCGAGTTTCTCCAGCTCGGCCATGACGCACGTGGTGATGATGGGTGTGGCTTTGGCGTAGAGCAGGTCCATAAGGGCTTTGTCTAGCTCGAGCTTGGCGTGGACGGTGTGGGAGAGAAAGTTGGTGTCTACGAGGACGGAGTAGGGAGGACCGAGGGCGGTGTTGGCTTGAAAGAAGAGGGCGGAGGAGACTTGTGGGCTGAGAGGTGAGTGTGTAAGCTGTGGGTCTACGAGAGAATCTTTGTAGAGATAGCAGGGTTTCCCGCTGGTATGCTTGCGTGATGGGAAGCAGAGACGTACATTTCGCGCTTCGCTTTATTCTCTTCTTCTTTCTTCTTGGCTTCTATTTCACCAGCCATCTGGTTCTTCTTTCTGCAGCGCGGTGGTTAGTGCATGTGTTGGCTGGGGAGGAGTGGCTGAGCGCCTTGTCGCATACAATCTTGCATCACGTTGACCTTGTAATGGATTAGAATAAGTCTATTCTACTTTTCGCGGGGTCAGAAGGAGCATACCGACGATTCTTTTGGTGGTCGCAAACTTGCGAGTCTTCTTTGCGACACCCATGATTGCGCCGGGTGGATGTGTATTGGGGGAGGGCGGCTCAAAGTGCGCACAGCTGGTGTATGAATTCTTGGTTTATATGTAGCGTCGTCTTCGGCCACCGATAGCAGTACCGTCAGGGTGGGGTGCAGGGTGTGGGTATGGTGTCGTGGTGGTGCTCGCAGATGGCTGCTCCTAGCGCGATTCCTGACTTTTTGATGCCAAGACATGGGACTGTCGGAATGGCTCGGAACCGTCGGAACTGCAGCCAATGAAAAAACAGTATGGCACCGATTCAAGTCGCGCCTACCCTAAGCCCTATACAGCGCGGCACAGGAAGGCGCGAGCAGGCAAATCACGCAGGGCCCAGAATAGAATCGCCGTTCCTGGGCGTTGGCGTCGCCCGTCACCACGCCCTGCATACTGTTGTTTTTCGCCCGCATCCCTGAGCCAGCAACCAGCCAAAGGCAACGTCAACACCGTGCGGCATGGCCAAAACACTGCAAACCCCTCGTCGCATTTGCACTCACGGCTGCATGGCTGGGTGAAACACTGCGATCAATCTCCCTCGCCCCCATCGCTACCGTGTGTGCATTTCAGTCGCTCGGCTACGCTTCAAACATCACGCGAATCAGGCGCTCAGACAGTCTATTGCCCCCGCGGGTCCTGTGGACTCCGCCCGCCCCTGGTCACGAACCCCGTATTCCAACCCACTCTGCAACCAACCTGTGCTCACACTCTCTTCCTGGTGCCCTCCGTCTCACCCCGTCACTCGTTTTCGGCGCTTCTCATTCCTAATCGATACCACCTGTTACCTGTCCACCTTTCGTCATCCACTGCCTCCCGAAACTCTGCTTTGACTGCGACACTCTGTCGATCCACGAACAGGGCCTACTGAACCTTTTTCAGCCCTCCTACACAACTGCGGGTCATCACTGTACCCGTTGTACGACATTACGCCGCCATGCGTCCCTCGACAGGCATCATAGGCCTGCTGCTCATAGCCGCTCCGACTGTACTTGCTCAGGGCAACAACGCACCTAACGCACCCAACGCGCCCAACGCACCCGACGGGACAACCACGACGCAACCAAGTAATACCGCTGCAACAACAGCACCTACGGAGCGGCCCACAGAGGCTACAACTACAACAGCCAATGACCGGACTACACAGACGACTGCGAACACGCAAACCTCACAAACCGCTACTTCCGCGACTACCGAGGCTGCGTCAACCACGCAGACCGAGACAGGATCGAGAAGTGTCTTCAATCTTGCCGGAGCTCCCACACTCGCCGGTGTTGGCGTTCCTGTCCCCAAGATTCCAGACACTTCCGGGGCGGCGTTTATGCAGAAATCGAATCTCCCTGATGGAACTGTTTTCATCTGTGTCGGTGCAATCCTCGCCTTTTTCGGCGCCGCTTTGATGGCATGGCGTGGCCTTGTTGCCTGGTCGCTACATCGCTCCGTCAAGCGTGCAGCACTGAGCCAAAACATGATTGATGTCAAGTCCATGGGAGCCATGCCTCCTAACAAACGGGGGATGTACAACGTTGTAGGTGCAAACTCTACCATGTCTCTGGATCGATTGAATGCCGCACCAATTGGCAAGTCTGCAAAGCCTTTTGCGGGCGCTCCCACCAGTTCATCTCAGAGACCCGTGTCTTCTCTCTTCTTCTCTCCTACTGCTGGTGGCGCCGCTGGCATACGGGATTCAGTAGTCAACCGCTCTTCGGCCTACCTTCCTGCCGGATACTATGCCTCTGGCACCTCAGCGCCTGCCTCCGGATCACCCCAAATGCATGTAGGCGGCCAAAACTTCAACAACCTGTCTGCACTGTCTCTTTCAACCCCAGGAAACCGCTTCAGCGCAAGATCTGGCACTTCGCCTCCAGAATCGCCCTCATTGCCGCCTTCTCGCGGAGGATACCCGCGTGCACCTCCGTCCAGAGAAGGCCTCTCAGTGTACAAACGCAGCAGCGTTGCTACCCTCACCACTCCGGGAAACACACGAAGTGGTGTCTTTGGCCAAGACAACAACCCTAGCCAGCTATCCCTCAACGTACCAGGAGGCACAAACGTCCCTGGTGGCCGCACCCCCAGTGGCTACCTTGAAGACTTGTTTGAACACCACGGCACTAACGGCACCAACGGAACCGAACGATTCTAGAGGGATCTCGAGCAACAGCCGACGAAGTATCGTGTGCCCAGTGACAGCAGCACTGCGTCGCCCCGCCGTTCGTCAAGTGTGTACCGTCTTGCCTCTGCGGCACGCATGGAGCAACTGAGGCCTTGGTTTTCTTTATCTGCATCGTCAATGGGGGAGTATTATCGTCTTCGATAGAGTACAGAAGAAAAGAAAAAGAGAGAAAGAAAAGGAACGGAGCGTGCGGAGTGTGGGGCGTGTGTGTTGGGTTTAAAGAAAGTGAAAAGCAGAGTTCGGAAGAAAAGGAGCAAGAAAACACACCCACCATTGTCACCGTTCCGCGCCCTGTCCTTTTCGTTGGCCCTTGTTGAGAGGTGGCGCTTATTATCGTCCTACTTTGATCGCGCGTGCATATCCCCATTATCGTGTTTTTTTTTACCCCGGGGGGTTAGACTTGGAAGGGGGCCCTGCTCCTTTCCCCGTCTTTCCCCTCCTCCCGCTCCCTTCCGTTTGTGATACCTTGTACCAATTTGTTACTTTGTTTCTTTTTTGCAAACTCTTTTCTTCATCTCTGTTTGCTTTTTGGTATCCCCCATCCCAGTCTGCATATGCTGTGTTACACTACGACCCCCGATGTAATGCATACAAAGTGTAATGGTTGGGACGTTGGTACTGTAGCCGTACCCGATTGGGGTGCCGATTAGGCAGACATGGGATTATTGCCTTTTTTACTCATATCTTTTTATTATTTTGCATCTGCATTCTTTGGGTAGTGATTGTGTTTTTCCTTTTGAGGGGGTTGAGGAGTGGGTTAGTTGTGTTGAGGGACGTTGGAGGCGGTGGGAGGAGAGGCAAGAAGATTGTACTATGTTCTTGGCATTACGGTGAGTAATAGAATGGAACAGTCATGATAGCCAGGGAAGAAAATGTGTAATTGAACTGGAAAGAAGAATGGGCAGGGACGTTTGACATGGTTGGACAAAAAGTGGTCAGAGTAGATGAGGAAAACCCGAGTTACGAAACACATTGTTATCTAGTCTATCACTCATGTTGTACATGCAACTTTGCCAAATTCCAGATGCCTGTACGCGCGCCACGCCCCCTTTTTTTTTTGTCTATCAACCCATCATGCACATGTAGATCCCTACATGTTTTTGGAAACCCATCACATGCAAAGCAGCATTTGATGTGCAAGAATGCAAGTGACTACCTTGCCCTCTTGGCCATAGCTTTGCGCTTCCTTGCCTCGCCGTTGAGGTTGGATGCCGTGGCGTTCTGGATGGCGGCTTCGTCTTCAGGGAGGTCAGATGAGTCGAGGAGGGGCTCGTCAAGGAGTTCCTTCTTGCCCAAGACACGTCCGACGGACTGGTTGTAGGCGAACTTGGGGAGCTTGAAGAGGAGAGTGTCGTAGATGGTGGGCTTGGGTTCCTCGTTGGGCTGGGATATTGTTAGTCTACATATACACGATTGAGTCAAGGGGGGAGGTGTGCACATACGTCAATCAGGAATTCACCCTTTTGGCCATCCTCAGTCTCGTGTTCCAAGAAGACATTACCGACAGAGTCGACGACGAGAATCTTGCCGTTTTCAGCCACGATGCGCTTCTTGGCTCCCTGGGGACCAGAAACAATCTCTGGCTCGGCCGGAGCGCTGATGCCATCGGTGCGTGCCTTCCTCACAGCTTGGACCTTCTTGGGCTTGCGGGCGTCCTTCTCCATGGCACGTCGCTCGCGACGGTTCCTGGGGATCTGCTCATCAGGGGTGTCGTCAGGCGAGTCAGTTTCGAATTGCTGGGCATTGACGGCGGGGGGAGTGTCGTCGATGCCTGGAATACCCTGGAGGCCACTCTCGTCGCCCCACGCAGTCTTGCGTGCTTGTCGGATATACCTCTCAGCAAACTCCCTGCGGCGCTTCCATCCCATGACGAGGGCGAAGTAGTGGAATCCACCACCAAAGACGGTAAGAAGACCCACAATGACGGAACCAAGACCAGGGCGGAAACGGTCGTAGTAGTATCCAGAGCCCTTCCATGCAGGGAAACCGTTCCTCAAGAAGTGATCGTAACGTTCGCGTTCGGGGCCCTGAAGCATCTTGGCGACAACCGAGAGCCTCTGGTAGGCGGCCGTGACCTTTTGCACATGAGCCTCGATTTCCCTGTTTGATGGCTGCTTGCCGACAGAGGTTCCCTTCTTCTTGTTCTTCTTCGCATAGTTGGCAACGAATGTCTGGCGGGCCTTGTCGGGGTGGAGGTCGCGCGACTTCTTGCGGAAGGCTTTGGTTAATTGGTCTTGGGACGCGTTGGGCTTGACACCGAGGAGATCGTAAAAAGTGACATTTTGGCCCTCGACTTTGGCAACTTCGTCACGCAGGCGGAAAATTTCGTGGTCTGGCGTCAGCTGTCAGCAAATAGCTTATAGGTTGTTGTAACTGGCTGCACCCATGCGCCTCGTCGCAAATCTGGCCCGAAGCAGGCAATTGAACGTAGGCACAGCTGGATTGACAAAATTAGAAATTTACACACCTTCTTTAGTCCAGGCAGCGGCGAATGCAGCGAAGATGCACAGCACCAGTGCAAGCACCGCGTGGGATCTCATGGCTGGGGGAGGTTGTGGTGGAACTGCTCGCAGGTGATAGGGAGCAGATGGTCAATAGTCGTGCGGTGAGACCGCTGGGAGAAGGGAACGTGGCCCAATGGCTCTAGGCCTGTAATAAATGAGACAGCGGCGTTGCAGCTCGCTGCAAGGGGATAAATATGCGCTCACTTGCTAGCACTACTCTTGAGATTTCCGCAAAAGTCAAGGTGGCCTCCCATGCTCCAATGAAACCCGCCCATCTCAGAACCGACTAAGGGGGCTGACGGCTCGCTCGGTGGCTTGGGTGAGGGCAGCACGACCCTGAGCCACGGGATTCGCGGCAGGGGCAGGGACAGCCAACAAAAGTTGCCATACCGGCGACGACACTCATTCCACTTCCTTCGACACCACACTCTCTTCTCTTCCTCGGCCTCTACGCACGCCGCGTCACCTTCCCAAGCCTCGTGCGACTAATTCTCATCCCGTAAGGCAGCCGTTTACTACATTAATTGCCCCTCCTCCCCCTGCACTGAGGACACATCTCCAACCCGTTCTTCTCCTCCTATATCGCCAGCAGCTAACCACAGTTTCGTCTGTAGATTTCCAAGACCAGCAATAGGCCCTTTTTCAATCCCGACGACTGTTTCCAGGCACCACCACCCACCTTCCACACACCTCCCAACTACACACCCTCCACCATGTCGCGTTTCAGCATTCCCATCGATGCGCTAACCTCGCGGATGAATTTCGGCGGTCGCTTTGACAGCCTGCGCTCCACGTCGGTCTCGTCGCGCTTCGCCAATCTGCGACCCATTAGCGAGTTTTTCGATGTCAAGCGCATGTCCAAGCCCGCCAACTTTGGCGAAGTTCAGAGCAGAGTCAACTACAACCTGGGCTACTTCTCCAGCAACTATGCTGCCGTCTTTGTCATGCTCAGCATATACAGCTTGCTCACCAACCTGATGCTCCTCTTTGTTATCTGTCTGGTCGTCGGAGGCATGTACGGTATCGGCAAGCTTGAGGGCAATGATCTTGAACTTGGCAGCTGGCGCGCAACCACTTCTCAACTATACACCACGCTGTTCGTCATTGCAATTCCTCTCGGTCTCTGGGCCTCACCCTTCACCACTGTTCTCTGGCTCATTGGAGCAACTGGTGTGACTGTCGTGGGCCACGCCGCATTCATGGACAAGCCAATCGAGTCAGCTTTTTCCGAGGAGGCGGTCTAGGTGGTCGGCCGCGAACTCCTTACACTATGCCCCACTGGGGAAGACCACCAGGGGGCTCGTCGGGTGTGGGGAGATACTTTGAGGGGGTGGACGACGTGCATAGATTTCAAGAATTGTCAAGCGATGACGAAAATGGGGGTGTTACAATAGACGGGGCGTTTGAACCGGCCTTGAATGGCAAGAAGATTGATCCAGATGAGCTATACTTTAATGATATGGATATTAGAGCGTGGGAAAGGAGGACATCAGCTTTAGCGGAACCTACGCACGGGCCTGTGCATGGTTATCGAGGTTATCATGAAGAGTACTTTGGCGGACCGGGCGAAACGATCAACCCGGCCGAAGTGGAAGAGATGCTCTTTCGGCGGGTACTTGACAAGATCCGCGTAGCCCGGGCAGCAGGGAATACAGATGTTTCACTCAGTGCGGAAGAACTCGACGCATATCAATCACGACTCTATGGTGCACGAGCCCCTGCGGTACGTCCCGAGCCGCAACCTCGACCTAGCAGTGCTTCATCACCCAACGATACCGCTAGTGTTTTGAGCTATGATGCGACTGGGAAGCATGATGCTTTGTCACGTTCAAAGAAGAGCCAGCAGCGAACGTCGATGCTCGGCTCCAAGTCCAAGAAGGAAAAGCGGCCGAGTACGCACAAACGTACGTCGACTGCATCCACGACAGAAAGTCATGCGATGCCGCCAGGCTTCGTCGTGCCTGGTCCAGACGGACAACCTACTTATGCACCGATTAATGCATATGAAGGCAGTCTGGTCCGTGGACCAGGACCAGTGCATCCAGTATCCCGTTCGGCGTCTGATAATGGCCGCCACGTAGCAATGCCTCTGCACCGCGCTCCTTCCATCAATATGCTAGGCTCATTTCCGGAATCAGTTTACGACTTTCAGCCTGAATCGCCTCCGGTGCCAGACAATCAGACATCATATCGACAGGCAGCCTACGAAGCTGATGTGCCAGGTGACGCCCACACCAGATCATCGTCTATTCAGTCTGCCCGCCTTGTGCCGTTCCCTGTGGAGCCGTACCAGTATCACAACTTTAGCCCAGCCTCGTCTTCATCGCCAACCTCGCCTCAACCGCAATACACTCGAAGTCTTAGCTCGGTGGTTTCGGAGGCCAGTTATGCATCGGTTCCACGGCGTGTTCCCCCGGCACCTCCTCTAGCTCCTGCACCAGTACCAGTACGGCGAGTGGCAGATGTTGTTGTCAGTCAAGAAGGACGCAACGATGTAGTAACTCCGGGCACGCAGCCTTCTGGCTCCGCGACTGCTGTGCAGGTCCAAGGAAAGGCAAAAGACGGTAGCAGTGGTCATGGAGGTGAGCGACGGCGCAAGGGAGGTAAAAGTAGTAAGAAGAAAGGCTGAGAGTATGATGATGTGCTGCTACCTCGTCACGAGTCGAATCTTGATTCTCGATGGCTTCCCGATGTGGCGTGTTGGATTCAACTATCTGGTATCTTGGTGAGCGTTGGATGACAGCAGACTGGAGTCAGACGTAGCCACGTATGTAGTGGGCCCTATTGTATTCGTGGTGTCCAAGTAACTCTATCTTTTAATTTTCTCCACTACTTGTGTGCTGTCCCGAACAGTCAGCCGATTTGAGCGTGCAAACGGCACCAGGGCCGTCTGAAGAGGGCAAAGACAGCATGCAAGAACGCGTCCATGTGCTGGATCGAGACCCCTGCACGACTTGTTGAATACCATGTTGCGTATGCTGCATCTGCAACGGTTGGTCTCGAACGTTTGTCCTGCATTTCTGACCCATTCGTGGCACAGGGATGGTGAGCGCGGGCCTGCACAAGGAAAGGATGCACAACGAAGACGTTTCTTCTTTCCACTACCATGCGAGGAATTTTTTTCCTATCATCTTGGCTGAAAACAAGGAAGCGGGACGGACACTCTGGCAGCGTCTTTTTGTCGTATACTACTACATACACTGGCTGTCTAGCGGGTCGTGCATAAGGGTTCACGCACAACATCGCACACGTGCATGTGCACAATGGCTTCGGCACAAGTCGCCAGCGGGCCCAGTTGGGGGTGCCGGGCGGCAACGTACCTGCAGGGATGGATAGTAACGTGAGGCCAAAGAGGCCCCAAGTCAGCAAAGAGCGGTCAGTTAGTCCCTCCAAGCGTGCTGCGAGTCTGCGACGATCATTCCTCAGCTCCACAAGTTCGCGCGCATATCTTTCACCAGCCCGAGCTGTCACCCGTCATTCTCGACCAGCCAATTCGTTACCCCAACCGTGCGAACAAGACTGTATTTATGGTCCCTTTGCCGCGTTGACGTGGTCCTTGTCAAGTCATTCACTTCTCCACCCGCTGTGCACGGCCACGCATCTGGTGCCATAGCTTTGTTTGGGCGACGATACATACATATAGGGCTGTCACCGATTCTTCTTGCCTGCTCGCCTCGTAAAAAAAACGGGGCTAGCTAGCTGAGCCGAACCGACCGCCCAAGAGCCCGACATCAGATTGGGCGACAGAAACGAGGCAAAGAAGAAAATACCAGTACAGACGACTGAGAAAGAGACCGACAGGATTGATTGAAGCCCAAAAGAGACCCACTTTCTTCACCGGCATTACCACTGTCTTTTGAAACAAGGGCGCCGTCCAAGGCTTTTAGTGAATATCTTGCGCTGGCCAACCCGCAACTCTGACAACAACAACAACAACCACCAACATAAAAAAACAGTCATACTTGCAGTTGTTTCACAAAGGCATCGCCACATCTGGGCCAATCCGTCCCATCACAATCGGTCACCACTGCATCTGAATGCGCTGGGCCGATAATTACACTTTACAGCACCGCATTCCGCCTTCGGTTGCCCGCGCGCACGCCTCTACTAAACAAGGTCCCGCCTCCACAAAAGGCGCCTTGCCACTCACTGCCTGTCTCCGACCAAAACCAATCCTCCTTCTTCCTGCACCTGCATCTTCATCCTCATCCTCGACTCCGATCTTGACCCCGGGCTCCAACAATTCAAAGCACCCACGCGCCACCATGGGCAGCAGCTGGAACCCCTTTTCCGTGTCGCCCAACCGGCGCTCGTCGTCGTACCGTCCGGGCTACGCCTCGTCGTCGTACTCGTCGTCGTCGCGCCACCACAGCTCGACATCGCGGTACAAGCGCTCGCCCCGCGACAACTACATGCAGCACCTGTACAAGAAGCTGCAGCACTTTTTGCGCGAAATCTGGCGCTACGCCCAGCGCCACCCTTACAAGGTCTTCTTCATGATCATCATGCCCCTCGTCTCGGGCGGCGTCCTGCACAAGCTCGCCCGCCAATTCGGCGTCAATCTCCCCCAAATGGGCAACCAGCCCCAGCACCGCGGTAGCACCGCCGGCGGATACTACGGCAGCCAAGGCTACGGCCGCGACACATATACCTCCCGACGGAGCGCTCCTTCGACAAACGCCCCTGCCAACGGCGGCGGCGGCATGATGGCCAGCCTGCAAAACATGGACATGGACAAGGTCGCCGGCGGCATCGGCGGTCTGGCAACCCTGGCGAGTATGGCGTCTAAATTCGTCTAAGAGACGAATAATTCCCAGTTCCAGCAGGAGATGAAGGGTTAACCAAATTTTTTCTTCTTTCAATCTAGGAACCGCGGAGAATATCTTTACCATTGCCAGAGTCGTTGGCAGCTTGTCTAGAGGTGATATGGGATCGTTTTAATTTCCACTCCAAACGGGGAAGAAGAGCTTGGGGACTAGGGTGTCAAAGAGATGGTGCTGGTGCTGGTGGTGCTGATGGAGGGGAGATAAGATGAGAAGAAGAAGGAAGAAAAAAAAAGGAGGGCTAGGGAAAAGAGATGGGGAAGATATAACATATACGTGGGGCTTGTGTACGACTTTATGATGGATTACGATTTGGAAAGAGTTTTTTTTTTTTGGTATTCGTTTGGATCTATCCTAGATTCATATTTTTCTACTTGTTTGTTTTGTTTTAGTGCCAATTTTTCTTCTTCTTTGGCTTTAGAGATATCCCTCCCTTGTGGAAGAGGGTCAGGCTGGTTAAAGTCCTTATCCCTACTTTCATGAGGCCGCAATTGCAAAATCATTCAACTTTTGTTCTTTAGTTTTTCCACGCTGCTCATGAGATGTCACTTTCTGCCCCAAGTTCAATGATGCCATATCGTATCAAAACGTCATATCGTATTCGTATCCCAGACCCAACCTTAGAGCAGATACAAAAAAAAGGTCCGAAATCATTTCCCCATCTCCAGGATATCCCATCGTCATCATTTAGTAATCATCATAACCTTAAGCTCATCCATCTCGCGCCCAAACCCTCCCCAAAAGCCCAACCTCGTAATCTCCCCCTTAGGCAGAAACCACATTAGCAAACACCTTAGCGGCAAGACTACTCAACAACCTCGCCTTATCCGCCTGCGGCATCTCCTGAAAGACCGCATAGACACTCTTGCCCTTGGCATCCCTAACCGCGCCCAATCGATTGCCCGCGACAGCCCCCGCAACCATACCGGGAAAATTGGCAACAATGAATCCCATAGCGCCACCGCTGAGCCCACCTACTAAACTCCAGAATTTGCCTGTAGGATGGGCCTCTGCGTCCGCCATACCTTCTTCGCGCAGCATCTCCTCAAAGATGCCGCCGAACTGCTCTTCGGAGAAGCGGTTGTGCGATTCTTCCGTTGTGCCTGCTGGCGCGGACCCGAAGCCGAAGGCAGACCAAGGGAAGCCTTGAGCGAATCCTGTACCGGCACCCGCGTTGGCGTTGGCATCGTGAGGTATCTCCTCGTCAAACTCCGGGTCGGGCGTTGCGGTGGTGCCTGTGAAGCTGTTGTATGTACGGGCGGCGTCGTAGTCGCGGCGGCGCGTGGCGTCCGAGAGCGTGTAGTATGCGTCGTTGATTTGCTGGAAGCGCTTTGTGCGGCTTGCGCGCTCGGGTGAGTCTGAGGGCACGCGGTCTGGGTGGTGCTTTAGTGCTGCTCTGATGAGGTGCGCACAGTTTGTTAGAGAGTGGACATTTTCTTGACGTGTGACTGTAGTAAAGGCAATGGTTTACTTTTTGTAGGCATCGCGGATTTGCTGTTGCGAGGCTTTGACGTCGACTTCGAGGACTTTGTCTGAGATTTTGTGTGAGATTGCAGTGACATGGGGTGGATGTGTATAACTGCCTTACAGTAGTCTACTGAAGATGCTGTGCAGTGTTAGCTGAAGGCCTACCCGTTAGGCTGCTATGAAGCTCACCCATGATGCAAAGGGGCTTGATCGACTGAAATCTAGAGATACGGTTGTCTAGAACTTAGGTACGGAGTAACTTCGAGTGGGGCGTTAGGTAGATTTCTTGGTCTGAAGAGTGATAGGTGGTAACGTGGCGCATGGTGGGAGTCAAGATTCAGGTACGCGGGTTCAGATGGCAATGACGTAGACGCGAACTTGACCCACGTTTGCACGTGAAGCAACCACTTTGTAACTGCACCCCAAAAAAGACCTGCCCATACTACTAAGTCGTGTAACTAATACTAGCCTGACCTAGTCGAACAAGAAATATGAAACAAATGCCCAGCACACAAAGCTACAGAGAAAACGCTGCAGTCCCCAACTATCAAGTACCAAGATGCCAACATTACAGACAGCACATAAACATGGCATCCAGAGCTGACCACTTTCTCATACACAGACTCAATTACAATGAGATAGCAATTATGATCATAGGTAATGTGGCGCCGCTCCTACCCACCAGGTATCATACAACAAGCCAATCTTCCCAAACCTTCCAGCACAACCCCGAAACACTCGTTCGATATATCCAATATTAACTTTCCTCCAAAATTAGAACAAAACATGCTAATTTAGCTGTACATCAATGTCATGCAGTCTAGCAGGCATGTTCAACGTCGGAAGCTAGAGCTCAGTCCAGAAAAGGCATCAGGCGAATGGCGTCCACCCATTAGTCCAGCAAAATCCACACTCTCGTTGCTAACATGTCTCACGCCTGGTGTCTGTGCAGCAGACAAAGCTTGGCCTTGGGGCGCAGCAGACATGGCAGCAAATGGGTTCGACTGGCCGGGTGCTTGCGTGGCTGGTGCAGCTGGCACCGGAGCCTGTGCACCTGTTGGTTGAACTTGTTGCTGTGCTGGCTGCTGAGATATCGCCTGTGGTTGGTTGTACAAGGAGAGAATCGAAGCGTTCTTATCAAACGGGTTGGAACTTTGTTGCTGGTACAACTGTTGTTGATTCTGGAAGCTTTGCTGCTGGTTCTGATAATTTTGAACAGGGGTCTGGGCTTGGTAACCAGATTGACTTTGCCAAGGGTTTGCTGGCTGAGTCGAAACTTGACTTTGTTGTTGTTGTTGTTGTTGCTGTTGTTGCTGTAGCTGCTGTTGCTGTTGCGACCATGGGTTAGGCATTTGCTGCTGAGGTGCAACTGTCTGTGGTTGTGTTGCTTGCTGCTGGAAGGGCGATTGTCCGAAAGGATTCGAGTTTGCGATATTGGTCGGTGTGAATATTTGGCTTTGAGACGACTTTAGGAAGGGGTTTCCTGGACTTGAGGGGCTGGACATGGACTGGTACTGCGGTTGCTGTGTTGCCATGAAGGAGTTGTACTGCTCAGGTACCTGTGGCATAGAGGGTTGCGCGAAAGGTTGGAGATATGGGTTCGTTTGAGCGTACGAGGTTTGTGATTGTCCATAACCGCCAGTTCGGTTTGGAAACAGAGGTTGTTGTTGAGGCTGTAAGCTCGAGACTTGCATACCTTGGAAAGATTGCTCGAGGCTCTGCTGCTGTTGCTGCTGTTCCCAGGGATTTGGCATATATCCAACGCTTTGCTGTCGTTGTTGCTGCTGCTGCTGGGGAACCTGCTGCTGGGTGTAACCTTGGGATGCCTGCGATAAGAATGGATTGTAGGAATTTGAAGGATATGACTGCTGTCCTTGAGCTCCTCCATAGAATGCCTGCTGTTGAGGAGCCTGCGCCTGTGCGTCTAGAGCATCAAAGGGATTTGTGGACGATGAGGCGGCGGGTGGATTGTCGAAAGATAGGCCGTTGGCCACGGGCTTCGTAGGCGGAGTTGGTGTGGTACTTCTTGATTTGACGGGATTTTGTTCTCCCAGTCGGATCAGAGCCTCGACTGCTCGATCGAGGTTTCCATTCAGACCCTTTAGTACAGTGGAGTTGCGCTTTTCGTCTGGAAAGCCCATGTCCCGAAGCGTGGCTAATTTGGAGTCCATGCCGTCGCCTGATGTATGTACATTTGAGCCAAACACGCGGGAGGGCTTGTTTACTCGGGGCGGGGACAAGTCTTGTCGGAATTCTTCCAGGCCTGGGGAGATGGGAGGTGTTATGTTGCGCGGCGAAGTTGCGGCTTTACGCAGCCCGAATCCAAAGCGACCACTTGGCTTCGGTGGTAATGGCGGCGGTCGGTCTTCTGAGCTCGTGCTACCCGTGTTTTGTCGTGTGCCTGGCCGTGAATCGTTGAGGTATATTCTCTGCTCGTACTTTGCCCTGATGTACCGTTCCATAGCACTGTCTACCTCGTCGATGTCGATGGGTATTTGCGGCTTGACGTTACGGGGGTTGTATGTCTTGTTGGACTCGACATTGCCGATGCGCTTCATATTCTACAGCATTGATCAGCACCCAGATGGGCATACTGCGTGTCGCGTCTCTTACATCAACTTGGGCATTGTCCCACTTGTCCATGCTCAACGACTTGACTTTGGAGATGTGCGTGCCCAGCTTGCGATGCAAGGCTGCGCATCGCATGCACAGGAAGATGCCCAGCTACAGCACATGTCAGCGTCCGGTTCGTAGTCGGGAGATGGGTGTCGGGCCAAGGAATGTGGGAGACTCACGCTCCAGCTTGCCCATCCTGCGTAGCCGTTGTTAGCGTGTGTGTATGTGTGGAACGAGATGCGCCTGGGGACTGCATACCTGGATTGCGCGCGCCGCAGTCTGCGCAGTTTCCATTTCCAGGAACAGACTTGATGAGTTCCTGTAATGTGCGCTCGTTACGCGCCTGCTGGCGTTTGTTCAGGGCAGACGCCATGTCGTGTCGAGAGAGGAAGCGGTTGGGCGTCGGAGGTAGAGTCGGGAGATCGGTTGAAGGTGCACGGGAGCAATGCGCGGGGAGAAAGGGGGCTCGAGGGACGGCAGGTGGCGCGTTGGTAAGATGACTATGCGAAAAAAGACGTTTCCATGGCAAAGGTGGACATGAGTAGAGAAGGGGCAGATGGTGAAGGGGCACTTAGTTCAAACGCAATGACGAGTAGCCCATCTGTTCCATCTTCACACACATGGCATCCCGCAGAGCTCCAGAACCCTGCGTCTCGGCGGCTCGGGCTATATACAGCACCACGCCCCTGTCTGAGCTTTGCTACACTCCACCAGAGGCGTCGTCATGGCCACACGAATGGACGATCGGCTACGGGCAGCACAGGGACGATTTGCCCACGCGACAGCGCCTTGGTGGGTGGCATTGGACACGGCCTCCATACATACGCCTCTCCCAAGCCGCCGACACTGCCGACACGCAATGCAAAGGCCCGTTAGCTGCTGATGGATTATTACCAGACACGCCTGCAGACTCAATGCTCATCTCCCGCTCCTCTGGGCCAGCAGCACATGTGTACAGTATGTACATGGACTGTCCGCTGTGTCAAGTCGACTACGCGGCTGGCACGCGACATGCATCTGGACAGGTAGGTGCATGTGTCGTCTAGTATGTTGTACTCTACTTAACGGGAGCTCAAGCATGTAGGTATGTATGGTCACGCAGGTGGCTTCAAGCAGCATTGAAAAGGATGCAAAAAGCCTAAAAGTGCCGGGTTCATCTAAGACGCAAATATGACAACTATAGAGATTGCAAGCTCGATATAGCCGTTGATTAATCGTCCATTTGTATGATTGTGTGTAAAGAAGGAAAGTCGAGTCCGAGCTGCAGTGAGAATTTCAACGGCACACTGCCAAGACGGATGACAAAGCACGTGGCCCGAGCACAATGGATTTTCTCCCACCTCAAAAAAAACAGCTGCTGTCTCTTCTCCCTCGCAACAACAGCTGGAGCTGCGTGTACCGCGAGCAGCACGTGCTTGCCATGACCAACGATTCATGTCTGTCGTTTGGCGAGGCGCTGCTGCCCTACACAGCCCATGCTGTCAAGCCACCATTGCCTGCTCCCAGGTTCAGCTCTCTATGGCCTGGAAGCAACATTTTCTCTCGGTGGAAGATTAATATTGGTTTTTAGCAGAGCCGTGTCTTCTCCACCCTACCCATTGCCGTCTTCTAGATGTGTAGGACTATATTTTGACATACATTCCTTTTCCCAGATTGCATCCCGTGTGAAACTGAGCGTGTACCCGTCACAGGCTGGTCAGCCATCAAAGTACACGCTCGTCTGCATCCAGGCTGCCCGTACCGCGCTCAACCCCACTGAGCAGGTTCCAATCCGCCAGAGGGACAACTTTGGGCGGGTGCAAAGCCGAGTGCGCTTGGTGCGGCTATAGTATCTAGTGCCTTCAATGCCATGGCCAAATCATCAATGTTC
This sequence comes from Bipolaris bicolor, assembly GCA_026262445.1. Classification (NCBI taxonomy): domain Eukaryota; kingdom Fungi; phylum Ascomycota; class Dothideomycetes; order Pleosporales; family Pleosporaceae; genus Bipolaris; species Bipolaris bicolor. The sequence continues at coordinate 707,921 of JAODYD010000011.1, read as the reverse complement.
TGGTTCATGGACTACGGTGCACACGTGATCACACCATCTTGTGAAAGTGTACGCGGACCAACCCTACGGTCAACAGTGCATGTGAGTCCAAAGGATCCGCCACGTTGACGGCACGGCAGACGCCGCCTTCGGCCAGCCCAGACATATCGAGCTCAGTGTCAGAAAAAATAGACACGGCATCTTCACCACAACCGCATCTCACCTTTCCAACAACGGCAGGCAAACGTCCACACTGTGGGTCGATGCACAGTAGCATGGCGACCCGGGCGGTCAGGAAACCCTTGAGCCTTGTGCTTTACCACAGACGGCCGAATCAGAACAAATTACACCTGCCTAGCCCTCCTTGTTAGGCTTAGCGAGCCAGATTCCGACCGCAGCTTCCACCATGTTCACTCATCGCCGACCGTTCGCTCCTTCCATACAGGGTCTTGTGCCTTGCTCTGGCCTTGCACTGAACAAATTACCTTCGGCCTCCTACGTCCGTCTTTCTAGCCATCAACTCCACTCGATTATTACTTCCCAGCAATCACATCGCCAGCAAAATCAGTGGCACTTGCATGCTCTATCACATAGATCTGCCAACATCCTGAAGTGATCTAAAAAAAAAGGGATCAACGCGAATGAATGCAATGACTTCTATCGTGCCATGACGTCCCTGGGCTGAATTTTGACAATGCAGTCAGCTAGGGGCAATATAGAGACACGAGCAAAACTACCATTTCGGCCCCAGGGAGCGTGAGGCTGAGACACTCCGTATCTTCAGGCGTCATTCGATTCACCCGTCGACCGGTAATGATGCAGTATTGGATGGACATCTACTTTTGATTGGCTACACGTTGAATATCTTGTACGGACGTACCAATAGCACCCTTTCATCTACTCGATCGTCATTCTACTGTGGATTCGAGCACAGGCTTTCATGTACGATGTTCCCCAGTTCCCGTACTAGCCCGACGCACAAGCCGGGCTGCAATGACATGGTCAGCTTCTACGATGACAACCCCTGTCCATGCAGTTGTTCCGTAATACCTGACGAGCAGCTTGCTATCCACAGTGCTGGATTCTAAAGTCTGCCGCCATTTCTCGCTGATCGTCCCCTTTCAAGCACATAGTACTCCACACTAGCTTACCCTATTTCCCAAAGCCGTCAACGTCCCTAGCTTTACAGCAAGCGAAGGATGCTGATGTCTTGTATCGCCTCAAACTCTATGGTGCCAACCCCACCCTACACCTAAAAGGTACTTGTATCGGCACCGGGCGACATCATAAATACTAATCCTGCACCCCAATTCTAGAGCACATCAAATGATACTTCACCAGGCCCGACTGCTCAATATACCATTGAGCATCCAATACAAACTCACCCAGTCCTTTCTTTTCAATCATCAATTCTTGTGACCCAAACAAGGGTAATAACGATTAATTCTGGAGTTCTGGTACAAGGAAACCTCAGTTCACGTGTAGAATTTCATCGCTCTCACTGTAAGCATAGATGGATTGAAGAAGCACACTGAAACTTACCGTCGAAATAGACCTATACCGCTTAATAGAATCGCTCTATCGCTGCGAACCACTCGGCTAACCTAGGGTCATACTGTACCACTCCACTCATGTGTACTGAGGACGTGTATCATAACCAGCGGGTCAATCCGCCACAGCCAGTATCATCTACCAAGGAATCGTCTACACATAGTGGGCAAACCTCAGAAACCGACAAGAACGATTGGTCCGACGTCAGTGACCGCAGTGAGCGACGAAAGATTCAAAATAAACTGGCTCAAAGAAGATTCCGTTAGTAACATGTTCCAGCCTCGAATGCTTGAGCTAAAGGTGGTGAAGGTGACAGGATAAGGGAGCAGAGGGAGGAGGCCGAACGAGAGGAAGAGAATCAACGAAAAGCCGGAGCCTCGTACGCACAACCAAAGCCCGAGGAAATTGGTACCGATCATAGTCTTTCGGGGTTACCCTGGGGTGGCATTTCGATGAGACACATGGTCGAACAAGGAAAGCAAAGACGTCGAGGCTCACAAAAAGACGTGAACAACGGCTCTACTCATCATAATGCATCATCCGCTGAGGATAATAGCAGTAAGTGATGATATGGTATGACCACAATTTTGGTCAGTGTTCAAGTATACTGACATTTTAGGGTGGACCTTCCTTTAAAGCCGAAAGGGCAAACGCATATCGATCTGATCAACCCGGAACAACGGCATGGACTCAGGGATCCAGAGCTCTCAGTATCCTGTGGCACCGCTTTTTTCCCGCTGTAAGCGCGAGGCCAAAGTCATGGGTGCTTTTGGGGGTGTCGTGGTGTTACTACCAAGTATTGGAAGCATTTGATAATGCCCGCAGATCGCCAACTCCTTCTCCACCAACACACTTGCTACACCGAACAGTTTTGGGGGCTTGTCTCAATTCGGGGCTCACATCAATCACTGCTCGGTCATCGTTGTTGTTGTTCGGGGGGCTGTTCCGCTTCGCTCACACGCGCGGCGGTTACTCGAAACCTCTGAATGGCCCACTCCGGATTTTCTCATGCAAGAGGCGCAAGTTTGCCCCGCCTCTTTTAATTAAAAACGTTGCTGAAGACCAAGTGCGAAACGTGATAGAATGTGTCGTGTGTTGGAGTTCGTGGATCTGTCATAGCCTGAGGTATGAACGGTCAGCGCGCTTTGATAGACATGGACCGCTTAATCCTTGATAAATCGCATCACCATTTTCTCATGACGGCGCATGTCCGATGGCTAAGCCTCAATTGTCTTCTAAAATAAACATCATCTAAAGGCTACAGGATGCAGAACGACGACCTCAGCTCGAGTGGAAGTTTGCAAGCTACCTAGGCCTGCAATGTGCGACCCAAGGCACTCTCAGCGGTGTGGGTGTCGTCGACGTGCGGCGCGCATGATATACCCATTAACGTGGTCAGAAGCTTGACCAGAAGCGTATTACTCCTCCCACTTCAGTCAGCCTTATACCAGGCAGAGGTTCAGCTAGCGACTGATGGATGCAGGGGTTCGGTCGTGCCGCGAGGCTGAGCAGAAGCTAGACCTAACTACGTCAGTTCTCAGCTTTCTGCCATTCCAAGTCAGCGCTGCCTGCAAACCCGGCAGAGTGTGCTGCCTGGCTTACCACTACGCTGATTATCCGAGACAGCAAGCATCCTCGCATACTGGCCCTAGGTGCGTATTCGCGTTTGCATCAAGTTGTTGTTCCTGCTGCAAGTTGGATCACGAGCCTCGCCCCCACTGCGGTGCGCGAACATTGTGCCTTGCATTATCACTCCAAGTCAGCCTGCGATAACTGAGCCCGACCATTTAGCGGCATTTGTGAGATGAAGGTACGGCGGCAAAATGAGATAATTGTCTGGACAAGGCAATCCCTCGCTCATCGGCCGCCCTTAATTTAACCATATAGGGAAAGGGCTGTGTCGCTTCGAAGCAAGCAGACCTGGGCAGTACGCCTCTTGATGCGGCGTCATTGGCGCATTGCCAGTGTTGCCCGTGAAAAAAGTGGATATTATGAAAGTTATGTTGTCCGGAAACAGACAATTGACGCAACAAAGAGACCAATGTATGCGGACTTGCGGCAAACGTCCGTCACCATGCCACCACACTCGCACCAGTAAGCCAGGCAGAAATGCGGCGTCGACATCTTTTCTCCTCAACTTCGGCTCTGCCCGAGCAAGCCACATCCGCTCCATACGTCTCAACGCTCTGAGGCACGGATGTGCTCCTCGTTAAGCGCCGTCATGAGATGGACCGTCTTCTCTGCCTACACGATGGATCAGCTAAGGTTGTGGCGTGGAGCCCGGGGATGCCGGGCTGGTATATAGTCCATCAACTGGGCTTTTAGTATGGAAGCACCCCAATACGAAGACGCTCCATGTCAGCAGAGCAATTCTCAAAACTCTCTCTAGGAGGGGACATGGTAACCACTCGTGCCGGAGCTGCAAGGGCAGCGAGAGCCAACTCACAATCGTCTAAATCAGAGCACTCCAACCAAGACCAACCACTGCCATCCGTCGAGCCTACTGTTTCTCCTACACCTTCACTTGTTATATCCACCAAGAATCTACAGTACAATGTCTCGGCTTTCGACAACGACCTGCGTAGGAGAGCGAGGAAGGGGTTGGAGGGCAAAGACATCAGAATGAAATACTGTGCCATCTCTGAGGATGAAGAGAGTCCGGATGGAAGCCCTAAAAAGTATTTCTATCTTGATGATGATATCACAGTAGCCATAGGGGGAGAGTTGCGGAGACCGAGATGTTCATGTGGTGCAAACGAAACTGGTATCGCATGCAAGGTATGCTTCTTCATTAACATTACTATGAACACCAAACTAAACATTAACTGAAGCACATTTATTGGGTTGGAGACCAGATCATGTCGACTGCCTACGACGATATGGTCAAGACACCTCTTCATCTTTCACCAGACGGCTCCAAGATCGAAGACGTAAAGCCGGATAATATACTGGACACCAAAGGCCTAGTAAACATTGCCAACGATCTGAAGTGGGTTTATCGAGACGACGAAGTACCTGAAGATGACGAGGATATGAGGGAAGCGATCACTGACATGCTGTCTTGCTTTGCCCCTCAAGAAGAATTGCCTGGCGAGTTCAAATGGCCCGAGTCGCCACTGACATCTGAGCGTTCGAAGAAGTACCAAGATCTGGCGGACCTCATTACCGAGTATGCCAACAGAGACGCTAGCTTGTATCTTCGGATGCGTCGAATCATCGATCCAGACTTTGAAAGTCGCGTCTTCTTCGAGAAGGTCGACAACCGTATTGAGTCGGCCTTCAATGCGTTGGAGGAATACGTTGCTAAGGGCCCGACCACGAACTCATTTCCGGATGCACTCCGTTTTGATGTGCCCAGCTGTGCAAAGAAGCTCAAGGCACTAGTCTGTGCTATTGAAGATTTTTACCAGAATCACTCGCACGTTGAAGACGTAGCTGTTCGTGCAGCTGGAGCTCTGATCAAGATCCTCGACCGTGTCACAGACCGCAATGAGAACGCTTACGAGAACATCACATGGGAGTGGGAAGCTCCCTCTGACCCCAATCAGAGCAACCTATACGTCGCGCTCATTGGAGCCTATGATGACGGTGACTCGCCGTTTGTCCTCGACGCCCTTGGGTCTTTGCCACAAGAGGCCGTGTATCGCAATCATTGGGAGACCCTACAGGACATTGAGAAGAAGCTTACTGAGTCTGGCGCCTCGTTGCAGTACATCAACATCTTCCGTAACATTGTCTACGAGCCTCGCAAGAGGCCCGGATCCGAGGTTCGCGAGCGAGAACCGAAGAGGGCGATGCAGTAATGGCTGCAGTCTGATCAACCACTTTCACGACTCAGGTGATGGGAGTCATTGGTAAGTCTTTTTTGAAGTGGCGCATGGTTTTTTCGTTCTCTTCAGCGTAATGGCGTTGGCGGTATTTTGCGTTTCCCGCACCTTTACCATTCCTTTCTTCTTGTCCCTTTCTTGCTCAGCTAATTTCTTCTTGTCTTTCCCTGCCAGTTGATGGCCGTTTGCAGTGACGGTTTCATCGCACTGCCTTTCTCTTCTGAGGGTCGCCTGACTTTGGTCTGTCTTCGCAACCTCATTTTCCCCACTTCCCCTCCCCCTCTCTTTCTGGCCCACTGACTTCGGCATGCGAATCCGCCGAATGATTTAACCACTATTTTCATCTTCTATTCCCTTCCTTTCTCTTCTCTTCTATCCTTGATCCTTTCTGGATGCTCACCAGTACACACTTTTTTCGGCTGCTCATCCGGCCACTCTTCTTGGGATTTAATTCACTTCTTACCCTCTTTGTAAATGTATTTTGAGCAAATAAGATTTAGCCTCGATTTAGCGGAACCTATTCTTATCACAACCTCGTTAAGACAAAAAGACGCAAGTGGTTGGCCAGATAACTTAACCTTGCCGTCTCAGAGTATTGGTGATGTAAGTGTGAAACTCGGTATCGACTAACATCGAACAACGCCATGTTCCGTCTAGGCCATGACCATCAGCTGAGTCCAGGCCCCGCAACCATTACATAGCCAAACTGCGACGTCGAGAGCGGCTCCAGGGAGTTAGGTGTTTGTCCGGCTACAACTATCTCTGCAACAACGCCGAGCCACGCAATGTGGAGCTGATGCAGCCCATGACAGAGCGTCATGCATGGTCAAGACGAAGGCTGAAGTTTATGCAGTGCCGGCAGGGTGAATTACAGCACCCTGCAAGGTGCTGTGTCAGACGGCTCTATACACCTGTAGAAGTCGTAGAGCACTGCCAACTCAAGCACTACCTCTGCCCGGATGTGGGAGGCCAGCGTTCGATGATGAGCAAGCCAGGAGAATCGGCATTGGACGTCTACAAGAGCCGTTCATTGGAGACCCATCCATGTGTAGTAGAGCTACTTCGTCATGGGTATATGTAAGTCGCCGGCTAATCCGGTTTGCTAACGTCGTAGTGCACACTAGGAGTACACACCCTTTCACAAGCGTAATCCTCTTTGTTGTACGCTCATAGTGAGAAAGGGTAAGCCAATACGTTAGCCAGTGCCGCAATGTGCAATACTTTCTACGTTGCAGGGGCTCTTGACAACAAGAAGTGGAGTTTATACACTCCAGCTACTCATTCCGACTGCCTGATCCTTGTTGCCAGCCCCCCGCAGTAAGCGATGTAAGTGACCGAAAGGATGCTTCCGTCAGAAATTCCGCCGCCCCCCGTCACCATGGAGCTGCCCACTTAGACTGACCGCATGACTTTCCCAAGATAACGAGCGGGAGCTCATGCACGTTCACCCTTCAGAGGGGCCGAAGGATTGAGAAAAAAAAACAAATAAAATAAAATAAAAAAAAGGACTAAAAAAAGAGAAGCTGGAGGCGCAAGGCTCCCCGAATGCTATGTGCAGGTGGCCGATATGATATATGGGCCGAACGAGATGCGGATACATGGACAAGTAAGCAACAGCAAGCATGTGAAGTGGCAAGGTGGCTCGTAGACGAAGCTTGTGCCAGCTAGGAAATGGAGCTTGGTGATCGTGATAGTCGTTGTGGACACCTGAGGGTGGGCCGACTGGGCTCTACTGCGGGGAGCAGCGGTTAGGCTCGAGTTGCCTGCCGACGTGGTTGGTCGTGGGGAGCGACGACTGCATCCTCCATCCACATGGCTGTCCAAGCACTGCGGGGAAACGAGATGCGCTAAGCCTGTTGCGGCGCTAGCGCAAAGACTATCTTGTGGGAAACGCAGCTAAGACGTGCACTGCTCCTCCGATATTACTCTCCTGTCTATCATTCCTGCTTTCCCTTCCCTCTCCGACCTCTTCATCTTTGCCTATTGTTGTTAGTCTCCTGTCACACTACTTTGCTTCAGTTGCAATTCCCCCGCCAGAGAGTGATTCGCTTATCACGCCATTAACCCCGCTGACGTACGACACTCTGAGGACCCTGTCTGTGCGCCTAGTGCCATATCAATCATCCCACCCGCCTTGCCTTTCCTCTCTATACTCTTTGTTCCAACTCTGCACACCACCCACACCGTTTCCGCTCTGCTGTTACTAGACCACATACGCACCCACTCATATACGTATACCGTCACAAACTGATCAGCATCGCCCTCTCCAACAATGTCTTCCAACGACCGAAACTCCCCTCCCCTCCACTCTCCAGACCCTCGTCGACGGGCCTCAATCACCAGCCAGACATTCCATGACCTGTTTGGTCGGTCAAACAGCATTGCAGGCATACCATCTGGTGTACAGCAGTCCTCGGGTCCCATTACTACAGCTGCTGCCAACGCCCAGCGGCGAAGGCTCTCACTGACCACGATTGGTCTAGGGGCCTCGCCTGGCCAGACCTCGCCCTTCCTCCAAACCCCGCGGACCCGCACTGAGAGCATCTCTAGCGCCAATTCTGGTTCTGTCGATGAGAGTCCTTTCGAGGACGACTTCGGCCCTTCGGCCAGCAGCAACCCAGCAACACCATTTGCTCGGCGGCTGAGCTTCGGAGCTCGTGCAATGCGGGACGTCAGGCAGGGCAACGGAGGCGTTGGGAACCCAAATGGTAGACCACCCATCATCCATAAAGCTTCCTCTCCCCCGACTGGTCGAGGTCGAGGTCTGTCTTCATTGTCACAGTCATTGCCCTCATCCTCTTCACTGCTCCGTCCCTTTACCCATTCCCACTCCCGGCGATCCACATCCATTTCGTACATTTGGCCATCAACTATTGCGGAATATGCCGAGACTGTACTTGGAAACTACTCGCTAACGTCGTCTTCAACAGGCGAGGGCTACAATTTCGCTGAGAACCTCCGATCACGAGCCGAGCGGGGATCCATTTCCGGCCCCCCTTCGACGCTGGGAATGGCTGGCCCGACGCACCACCGTGCCAAGAGCGTTACAATCATGGAGCCTCCAGTTCGTGAAATGCCCAAGCCCAAGGTTCCCGATGCCATGCAGGAGCGGATCCTCAAGGGTGACTTCTACATGGACTAGATTATGCACAATCGTTTGCCCTTCGATATCTCCGGTAGGTTCTCCGGTGGGATTCTAACAGCTGCGCAGTGACTAACTTCTGTCGTGACTAGGACCATCTACTTGACAGATGAGACGTGAGAATGAATCCGCGACCTTGTACCACTACTCTTCCATCTGTGTAATCGAGTATCTTATGTCCCAAGATCCTACTCGCTTCTAGCTTTCGTACCGCTCATCTTTCACGAGCGGTCAAAACGGTTCTAGCAATTGTTCTGAATTGATACAAAGAGGCCTTCAAATACGCACACGCGGAGGAAACCCTAATTTGCTGGACCCCGGTCACGACATACTTTCGGCCGCTTCTTTATACATAAACACACAGCCCCTGTTCGGTGCTTACAGTCTTTTGAACGTTATTCAAACTGTTGAGATGGCTGGGCTTAGCCGTCATGATTTTCATGCCTTCATCTCAGGAGGTTTATCCACCGGACCCATCTCCCACGACATATCTTCCAGGCGTATTGACTATTATTACGATATTTTGCTTTATGTCTGTTTTCTTTCACATGCGTAGGGACGGGGCGTACCGGTTTTGGGAGATGGGAACCAGATTGTTAAGCTGACGTCATGTGGCATACATTGGTGCGGCAGGGACTCTGGAGTTGACATACATATCACACGCATGGTAACAAGGCATATCGCCCGGTATGGAGCATTATAGTATCTACAGAAATTGTGGAAATTATCAGGACAGTGTAGTACAGTTAAAGTATCACATGGAATTACAATTGGTATGAATACATGCGTATATGAAGTACCCGTGCTACGTACATAATCTAAGCTACAGGTGTACATACATATGTAGGATGAGTCCAAAGGTGGTGTGCTGACACGCGTAATCAGTCCCACTTAATGTTTCACATAAGCTCATGACAAGTGGTCATCAGCGTGGGATGGTGTGGGTACAGATGTGGCAACACGTCGATCATGTCGGCCTTTTTTTTTTACGCAGTTTGTAAGAACACCGGAAAAATGTAAGACTATTTCCATGGTTCGCGTCCATATGCACAATGTACCCCCACACATTACAGTAGCGAAAAAAAAAGGAAGGAAGTCCCAAAATTTGTAGTTTTAGTCGATCAAAGTTACTCAGATTGCGACTCCATACACATGCCAAACTACATGAATTAAACATGAAGAAAAATACAAAGATGGAAAAAAAAGACAATTGGAATATTGATAGGAAGATGCTCTCGTATCGTATCGTATCGTATCGTATCCTTCCCCTTCTTTGCTCCATCTTCCTCCACTCTCCTGAACCCCAATACTTCACAATGCAGTCATGGTATAGTACCCCCCCCCCTCCCCCCTTCCCTTTGCGCGGCCAAAACGAAAAGAAAAGGAATGACGCCAGTGAAATGCTTTGGACACACACGACAAACAAAAATGGACAAACTCGCTGGAAGACAGGACCGCATTATGATGCCGCTAAACAAGGGGAGAAAGCAGACGTTCAAACAAAACAAAGCAGACATTGAGAGAGAAAAAAGCACAATTGCAAAAAAGAAAAGAAATGTCTGAATCATGTCTCATCTCATCTCGCTTCCCATCTCATCCATTCATACATGAGAGAGTAAGTGCGTCTCCGTGAACCCCCACCCTCACCCCACATGCTAAAAGAATGTGCAATCTTTGTTGCCCGAACGCCGGTGGAGCAGAAGAAGAAAAAGACCATGTTTTCTTTTCATCTTCTTCAACAATAAAATCTGCCTTTTTAAATAAGAGGACCGGCCATCATGGGACTCATGTTCCTTGTATTGGCAGTTAATGTAGACTCATACGGTGTTTGTGTGCCGTTCACAGAGCCTTGTCTAGGACGGTAATAGCTGTTGGCGTATGCTGGTGCGGGACCCGTATAGGTTCCTTGTGTCGTCGGAGAATGGAGACCGGGAGAGGAGGGGTTGTGCAAGTTGCGGTTGCTCCGACGCCGGCCAAGCACCGGTGATGCGGAGCCGCCTTGTACCGTGCCCGTAGAATTGATCGACTCGTTTGAATTGCTCCTTATATGTTGTGCCGTTGTTGGCTGTTGCATCTGAGGCGAACCAGCAGGATTGGCTGGACGCTGGAACCCTTGCGTGAATGGATTGGTACGTGCAGGGACGCTGTTTTCACGCTGTCCGAGCGCCTGTCGTCTCGTTTCAATGAGTTCACGAGCTCGCATGTTGCGTTCATCCTGTGACAATTGGGCGGGACGAGCAGCAGGCTGGCCAGGTGATTGTACATTTTGGGTTGGTGATGGAGGCGGTCGACCATGCTCACTCGCACGCAGAGTACGCGTTGAGGCTTGAGCGTTGATCTGACGCCTTGAAGGCTGAGGCCGGAGGTTGAGACGAGATGGCTGAGGTCTCGCACTTGGTTGCTGCCCCCCGGTTTCTCGAACGTTGACACGAGAATTCGCAGGTCGCAAAGTGGCGACAGAAGACTCATTTCGGAGAAGCTGGCGAGAATTGCGGTTCCGCACGCCACGTGCTTGTACGAACGCAGCCCAAGGGTTGCCTCGGGCGGCAAAGGGTGGCAAAGCCGCACCCTGAACGTGCAATCCCATACCAGCGTGAGGAAAGGAGTTGACGCCAGCAAAATTGCCAGAGTTCCTCCGGCTATTCGCTGAAGAGGGGCGAGCACCGACACGGCTTTGCGGACGATCAATCATATCCATAGCCGCAGCAGCCTGTGTCTGTGCTATGCTATCGATAGAATGTTGAGACGTGGGAGTAGACGAACCAGGAGTCATGGTAGAAGCATTGTTATTCGAGCTAAGAGAAGAAGCACGATCAAACCGGCTCATATTACCGTTATGTGACATCGCTGGAAATCCCGGAGACATGGCGCTTCTCCGAGGCGGCGACACTGGCATGCGAGGGTCCATAGCAAGGTTTGAAGTGTTGTCCATCAACGGTGTCCTCAGACGCGCAGGGGGCAGGAAAGGAGAGTATGCCTGTGCCGGGCTTGGTCGGTTCCTATTCCTCGTACGGGGACGAGAAAGTGGGGTAATGGCTCGTGGCTCGACATCGATCAATGCACCTGCCATCTGATGCTGTTGGAGAGCTTGTTGATGCGCAGCAAACATCCAACTAATACGCGGATCATACTCCCGACGCTGTACACGAGGAGCTCCTCGTGCATGCCCTTGCGAGGTGTCCGAGTTGTCGTCAGTATCTGCCTCGTTTGTCCCGTCAACTTGAGCAGCCCCACGATTGACGAAGCGGGCGGTGGGATTTGAGAAGGCCGCCCCGTTTCGCATATGGGCTTGTGAGCGGCGTGTTCGCAAGGTATTCATGGCCAGCTCTATATCGCCATCTTGATCCGAGTCATCGTCGTCTGCTTCACCATCCTCATAAGGGGCTGCTGAGCTAGGAGGAACAGACGGTCTTCGACGCAAGCCACGGGAGGCATTCAAGACACGAGGATTGCCGGTTCGTGAAGGGGGTCGGATCGGGGCACTAGGCCGAGGACGATCTGCAGTAGGTGTTAGAGAACCGCCCATTCGGCTTCTGTCATTTGAGTTCGCAAGCGGTTCCCACCCAACGGTCGTTCTTCCTCCATCACTGTCATTTTCATCTTCTTCGCCCATTTCATCGTCTTCATCCTGCTGCAGCATCCATCCCTCTTCTCTCAGCAAGGCTTGAGTGTCTTCGTCAAGCTCCTCCTCATTCGAAACGTCAGTGGCTACTGACGAAGCTCTATCATGGGAGGATCTTGAACCATTTGCCCGATGTAGAGCACGAGTTTGAGCCGAATTCCTCACTCCTCTACGAATAGGCCCTGCATCTTCTTCATCCTCGTCTTCTTCCTCTTCAACGACGCTTGAGCGGTTGGACGACGTTTCAGATTCGACGATGCGGCGTCTTCTGGCATTTGTTTGTGCTCTGCTACCGGAAGGTTGAGGCATGGGGCCAGGTGTGGATGATGCATCGCTTGGTGAGCTGGCTGCTTGGACGCCACTATCGTCGATGAAGTCGTTCATAGAAGAATCTTCATCTAGTCCTTCTTCGTCTTCCTCTTCGACTGTGTCCATCTCATCACCGTAGATGTCTGAGACTATACTTTGGGTGTAAGAGCGCCGACTGCCAGCTTCGCTGTGTGTGATTGGCCGGCGTCGAGCAAAGGCGGCTGCGTGAGGTGGTATTCCAGCCTCCAGGAAACGGCGCATCATTACTGAGTCGTCAGGAGGGTATGCCCCCCAATCTCCCATACCGTCGTCGTAGTCGTCATATTCACCATTCTCAAAGTCCATCTCGGCGTCGATGTCTGTGTCGTGCTCTGACATCTCGTCCATGTCACTGAAACCTGTGAAGCTGTCGCCCCATGAGACTTCGCCCGTTTCGTCAAACACCAGTCCACATTGAGTGCAGCCACCATCTTCCAGTTCCCAAGTGCAGACCGGACAGCGGTCAACACCGTCTTCTTGATCACGGACGACTTGCAGCGACGGGCCTCGTTGATGGTGGGCGAGCCTGAAGCAGCCCTTGAAGAGACCTCCAGTGCGGGGGTCCTCATTATCCTTGTCCTGCTGCACAGCGTCTGCCTCGTCGCTCTGCCACTTTTTGTGTTCTTCGAGGCTCTCGCCTAGCGGGAGTAGCTCGGCACGAGATATGAAGAGACTTGTCATGTCCCGTATCTGGAGTGCAGTGTTAGAGAGGGCGCACCCTGTGCATGCATGGCTGGACTTGACTCACCACATAGGCGGGGGCGGGCAGGTCCTTGACGACGATGCGGCAGTCGGGACATGTCTTGCGGGTCTTGTTGCTGACGAACCAGGTGCAGAGACACTGTGCATGTTAGCAATGGGCGGCCACAGAGCAGCGAGGGGTCTGCTTACTGTGTAGCAGTACGTGTGCCCGCACGATATGGTGAAGGGCTGGTAGAGCAGGCGGTCGCAGATCTTGCAGGTGAGGTGGTTGCGGAGGCCGTCAAACTCGGACTTGAGGGCCTTGAGTTGCTGTGGCGGGCGTTAGTACAGACGGTCGTGGGGTTGCATTTGTGGGCAGAGCAGCGCACCTCTTCTGCTTTGCTCGGCTGGGGCGCCTCGTCCTTCTTCATCAGCATCTTCTGCTTGAGGCTGTCCTTGCTGGCGGCGCGTGTGGGCCGGTCGGCGTCGGCCAGCTTCGAGGCAGAGCGACTGGCGGTCGGAGTGCCGCCGCGCCCAGCCCGTGAAGTCGAGGACATGGCGGCCGACTGTGAGGGTATGGCGGTATGTGAAGGTGTGGTGGCCGACGTGATGGACGACGACGAATTCTTGGGGCGAGCGGTGGGCGGGGTCGGCGACGCTCGATTGTCCATGGCGGCGGGCGATGGGTCTCTCTTTTCACGGACTTGGGCAGCCGGGAGATGCTAAGATGGAGCATCTGCTCACATGGGACTTTGCCCTTGTAGAGAAGGACTAGGAAGTATGGCTGGCAGTGGTTATGCATGCAAGTGCGGGCCTGCTAGTCGAGGTATGCTGGCGCTCGGTCACCTCTGCCCTTGCTCCCCGTCCATTTGCCGCAGCAGCCGTTCACTTCCACCCTCACCTCGTTCCGTCTTTAGCGCCAGCCCCGAATCCCCGTCGTCAACCACCACCAACCATTTCCTCGAGCTATATCAATTCCATACCATGGCATTATCCTATTGGGCCGCCCCAGTCTGTGACGGGTCCTCAACACCAATGACGTGGGCACGCGACTCGTAACGTTGCCCTCGCCAGCGTCCCGTTTTGGCCCCGACCAAAGAACAAAAGAGTTATCAACAGAGCGCCCAGGGCGTGCGACCGTTGTCGAATGGGACTGTCCCTTGGCCTGGAGCCCCGTTTCTTCCCACCCATGGCTGTGAGGAGCGCGACGGTTGTACTTGCTATTTGCTTCGGCCTCACTATCCTATCCCACAGCGCACCTCACGCCCAAACCCTGCATAAATCTGCAATTCGCTACTGCCTGCACTATTAAAATATTATCCTAATCCACAGTGCCTTTTGGAGCCCAGTCTCTTCTCTGACCAACAACTACAGACGATACTGCAAGGCGACCTACAGTGCTTTGCCGGACCGTGATCGATGGAAATCGAGTGGCCGTGACTTGTCCTCGATTTGCAACTTGCAGTCACAAGTTTTGATCTGCAAGGTTGATCCTGCGACGAGTCAAGGCCGAGCTATCTTGTTGAGCAGCTCAAGTACATGTTGAGACATACCTACTCTACGGTAAGTAAATGGACAAGACATAGTTGCTTTTTTTCCTGAGCAAACTCCAAACGAGGTAGACAGTGTTAGTGATGGATATGCAGTCTTTTATGTATAAGTTCTGTTGAATGCCGAGCTTCAGATCGCCATTCGTCATACGAAGAGGCGCACAGTCCTCAGCCCAAGATGATCAGAGCCAGCCCATGCTAGCCATATTTCCCACGAAATACCAGGCATCCGCTTGGATCAAACCCTAGCGATACTGTGGACTAGAGACTTGGCGGTTATAATCACAATCTCTATCTCTGTATCATTTCCTACTGCTTGCCTAACACTGTGATAAACGTGGTGCCTGGGTTTTATCTGGTGCCTCCAAAATTGGCGTACACGTGATAGTTCAGAGTACATAACACCAGCGACCCACAAAACACATTAGAGAAAAAGAAGAAATTAACAGAAGTCATTGAATTAAGATGCTTTGACGCTCGGATTGGGTCCCGCTGTGTGACAGGGTAGTGCCCGTTGTCGTGCATGCACATGGGGTAGTAGACCGTCTTATCGATAACATACCTCCGCAGCCTCATTCCAAATGACCGCCGTCCGACTTTGTCTCCGCGCCATTCATCCTGACACGTACAAGCGACTCTCCACCTAATTCACTTTGGACGTCTGGAATCGCGCAGATCCTAGAGATTCACAAGATGTCAGAGAAACCCACACCCTCGAAAGCGAACGAATGGTCCGGTGACAAAGCCACCAAGTTCGACAAGTACGCCACTCTGTTGATCGAGCTGCAGCCACATTGTGGGGAAGAAGAGCAAGCAACTGACACATTCTTACAACAGCAAAGCATTCAGCGAGTATTACGATCCATGTCAGGAGGCGGCGGATAGAAGCATACGGTGTTTGAAGAGGAATGGCGGAGAGAGGGCTATGTGCTCGGACTTTTTCCAGTGAGTCGGAATCTTTTAGGAAGAAAGATGCTGTGGCTTCGGCTACGGTTTTAAGAGTTTCAATCGATGTGAACTGATGCTGACGTGTATATACACAGAGCATATCGGGATTGCAAAGAGCAATGGGTACGTTACCTCCGCCGACTGCGCACCACACACTCCTACGACCGTCTCTCAACCATTTGTATCGATATTGACAAATAGTTGCTAACATTTCTATAGCAAGCTGCAAGGAAAGAAGCTAGAAAGAACAAGTCATGGTTTGGGTGAATTGATGACACCGGAAGTTCGAATATGAATAGCTGTACAATATCTCCTCTCCGCATAAGCACGGCGTTTGGGCACGGTATTTTGATGTTAAAAATGGGCAATTATAGCTTATCGCTTGGTTAGCTTGGTTAGCTAGTATGTATGTCTAAACTGGTAGCTCAATGGTCTGCGAGATAGCCAGACGCTACCAGTATGTACTAGTCAACAGAGAAGGGCAGACTAGCAGCCAATGTATATTAGAAAAAAAGTACTTTTTGTGATTGCAAATATAAGTTGAAAACTACGACATCCACCCAGGAGCTGTGTCCATCAAGCACATTGCACCGAGGCAGCCGCTGCTCCTTGATGAGGTCAGCTATCCAGGATCCCTTCACTTGGTCACGATCACGCCATCATCCGTACATGCAGCTTATCCACCTGAAGCCCTCGAAGAGGCAAAGACGTGCCCGATCAATTGGTCGTACTCGTCGTACTTGCCCTTGCATGATGCACGAGGCTGTGCACTGACGATCTCTCTACCCCACCCCACCACCCCACTAAAGCTACCCCTCCATTGTACCCTCTTTGCTCACTCCTGCCAACCATCTTTCCTTCACCTCTCCTCTCGCTCCACTTATGAGACCTATCTTCAACGTTTCTTCTTTTAACCGTCTCACAACTCGAGCTTTCACATCAACTGCACGCGCAATGGGTGTTCAGAAGACCATTATCCAAGAGGGCAACGGCCCATCCCCTAAGAAGGGTGACACCGTTACCATGGAGTACACGGGCTGGCTGAAGGACGCCCAAACCGACAAGGGCAAACAATTTGACAGCACAACTGACCGCGGTCCATTCCAGACCCAGATTGGTGTCGGCCGTGTCATCAAAGGCTGGGATGAGGGTGTTGTGCAAATGAAGCTTGGCGAGAAGGCCAGGTTGGACATCACCAGCGACTTTGCTTACGGAAGCCAGTGAGTGCTCGCTATGTGAAAAACTGTACACCCACAGATGCTGACGTGTATACAGGTCATTCCCTGGTCTGATCCCTCCCAACTCTGACCTTATCTTGTAAGTCATTGTTCCTATACGCATGTACTTGGCACACGATATTAACTTCTTTACAGCGAGGTCGAGCTTAAGAAGATCAACTAAATCGCGGATAAAGGATAAGGATGGTGGGAGGCGAACGCGGCAGTCGTATCCAGGCTGCAAGCAGATGGCTTATGGAGGAGTGGAGGCTATGCTGTAATCGAGAATCGAATCTTGAGCAGCGGGTTCGTCGCCGCGGCATCATGACTCCATAGTCTTCTCCTCTCTTTAAAACCAACCACCCTCCTTTTTAACAAGCAAGTCATTGTTTCGTCCCACATTTCATCCATGCGTAGCTGTGTCCAATACCTCCACACATGCTTCTCTTTGAAGATTCAATCTCTTCAATGAGCTTTTTTATTTGTACAACGGTCTACTCATCTAAATGCCGTAAAGGTGCAATGCAGTTTGGGAAGGAGGTGCAGGTTTAAAGTAGAGCGAAGAGGTGCTGGCGGCTAGCAGGGACCCGCGATCCTAGTGCGAACAGCTCTGGACGTTGCCTTAGAACAGGTGCCATTTTGTGAATGGTTTTACTACCTCACATCAATTATCATGGCGCAATCCCATAGCTTCAATGGGTCCGTTTGGTAAACGCTCATCATGCACACTGGAACCCCGCGCCGATGCGAGCCCCACCATAAGGCATTGGGTAATGCATGCCGTGACATCACGACTAATGAGATGAAAGCTGCTTTATGCGGCGCTTAAAGCTACATGGAAAGGTCCGATGGCGCCGCTGGCTTTCCACTTAGTCTAAATGATCTGTTATGCTCCTACTACCTCGAATCTTCTGCACTTCACGTACTGCCTTCCGTAACATTAGCAATTGCCCATCAGTGACAGTATTGTTGAAGCTCTCCTCTACCTTTGTTACCCCGCTATCCACCATGTCAGCAAGCACACTCGATATCAATTCGACTTTCGACCTGCCGAATTCGCAGTACAAGATTCCGAAAATCGGGTTTGGTGTCTACCTGTCACCCAAGGATGTATGCGTCAAGTCTTGCAAGAAAGCCTTTGAGGCAGGCTATCGACACATCGATACGGCGCAATACTACGCCAACGAAGAGCAGGTTGGACAGGCATTGACTGAAAGTGGGCTTCCCCGCGAGGACATCTACGTCACGTCCAAAATTATGAGCCCTGGTGAGGATGTCGAGTCGACATACAAAAAAGTTGTTGAAAGTGTTGAGAAGCTTGCTGGGAAGGATGGCTATGCGGATCTTTTCCTCATCCACACCCCGAATGGAGGCAAAGAGGCAAGGAAGACAATGTGGCTGGCACTGAAGAAGGCAAAGGAGGCAGGAAAGGTACGAGACATCGGCGTCAGCAATTATGGCATCGGGCACATTGAGGAGATTGCAACCATTGACAGCAAGGATGCTATCCCTGCTGTAAACCAAATCGAGGTTTGTGTTGACCCCCCCCCCAAATTCAAACTACCCACATACCTGACCGACTACACCAGCTCCACCCCTGGTGCCAGCAGCGCGAAGTCGTAGAATACTGCAAAAAACGCAACATCGTAGTCGAAGCCTACTGCCCCATTGTCCGCAACGAAAAGGCAAACGACCCGACACTCGCCACCATCGCGAAGAAACACAACAAGGAACCCAACCAAATCCTCATCCGATGGAGTCTACAAAAGGGATTCGTACCGCTGCCCAAGAGTGACAATCCTTCGAGGATTGTCGGCAACGCTAGTATATACGATTTTGAGCTCGACAAGGATGACATGGCTACGCTGGATGGATTGGATCAAGGCGCAGACGGCGCAATTGTCCAGGCTGTTGATAATTCTTAGGGTGTAGGAAGGGGAAAAAAAACAATCTTCTACAGAATCGGTCCAATTTAAAAATCCAGCATCAACTTTCTAGCAACGATGAGCTTTCGTCTTTTAAGCGCCACCTTTGGCATGAGTGATCAGCTGTCCTTTTTAAACAACATTGGCATTTAGCTTAGCTTTTGTTTTAGAAACAGAGTAGTTATTCCAACACCAATCCATGAGAAGATTTTGTTGTTTTAGGCTCATACAGAATTTTGCATTTGGAATGGGATCCGAAAAGCTATGAACCAAGCGATATCAATAGACAAATTGCATACAGTAAAACGTGCGTCTGTTCTCCTAGTTGCCCACCAGCAGCAGGCCTACTTTGTGTATCTTATCAACCCCACCACTTGGATCGGCATGGAAAATCTTTTTAGTGAGATGTAAACGCATTTATGGTTTATTGGTTGGTTTCACGCGATATTCTAAGATACACGGCAGTTGTTCATGTCGATTTCCTCCCCGCAGCCGGTTTTTGATTGCAGTTTGTAAATTGAATAAATTTGCAAGATGCCATCGGTTTTGTAGTGTAGCGGTTATCACTCCGGATTCTGATTCAGGCGTCAGAGTCTTCCGGCAACCCCGGTTCGATTCCGGGCAAGACCTCATCGTCTTATCCCTTTTTTTGCTTTTTCCCAACACCCTTTTTGACTATCCAATCATGGATTAGGAACGGGAGGGGGGCACAGGCGTTCTTTTCTTTTTTAACTGAGTTTGAAATTTTTTGCTGAAGCGTTTTTTGGCCGGTGTAACGCGGCTTGGTATGGTAGAGTTACGGATTACTATATGGGTCCACTATATCTAAGTGAAAGCGTAGATAAGAAGAGGGTGGGGAGGAAGGTGAGTAAAAAAGAGGAGGTTCGCAAGGCTGCGCAAGCTGCCCGAATGGAGAGGGTGACATGCCGCCTGGTACCACAGAGGAGCACCGCAAAACACAAGAAGGAAAAGAGAAGTTGGTAAGTAAATGTAAGGCGCCATGTCGCTAAACGCTGGTAAAAAGAAAATATAGCGAAGAAAAAGGAAAAACGCACCGGGAAGATTAGATCTATCAACAAAAGAACTTGTAGACCTTCTTCCACCTGGGCCACTTCTTCTTTTCTTCACGCTCTTCCTCGATCAGAGCCTGGATGTTGAGTTCCCGGATACCCGTCACGAGATCCATATTGTGCGAGCGAACGACCGAAGTGCGGAACCAGAATTTGTAGGGAAAGTAAAAAGCCAATGTGACAGGGAGCGCGAGGTAGACGCTGAAGAAGCGTTGGAGGCGCTGGGAGGTGGACAGAACAGCCATGTCGATTGGAGCGATGGAGACGTAGAACTGGGCGACGAGGACGAGTATGTTGAGGCCGAAACCGATGTAGGAGCCGATGAGGCCGGGTTGCGAGCGGAAGGCGAGTTCGCTGAGGCTGTGGCCTTGGACTTTCCAGCCCTGGCGGAATCGGATGTGTGCGAGACAGATGGAGGCCCAGGTGAAGACGGCGGAGAGGGCGGAAAGGGCGAGGAGCCAGTTGAAGGCTGCGTCTTGGAGGCGGCGCTCTGCTCCGGCGAGGAAGGCGAGGAGGCCGAGGGAAGAGGCGAAGGCGATGGAAACGAGAGGGCGGCCTTGACGGTCGATGTACGCGAAGATTCTGGGGGCTTGGTTCTGTTCGGCCAGCGCTGCGAGTGTGCGTGAGGAACCGTAGATGGACGAGTTACCGACGGAGAGGACGGCAATCATGATGACTGCGTTGAAGACGGAGGGCAAGCCTTCGATGCCGGCATTCTGGATGGCAATGACAAAGGGAGAGGCGACGGCGTCGACGTTGTTCTTGTCCTGAAGGAGGCGTGGGTTGTTGTATGGTACGAGCAGACCGACGACAGTGAGCGAGACAATGTAGAAGAGGGAGATTCGCCAAAAGACTTGCTTGACGGCCGTGGGAAGCGACTTGCGCGGGTTGGCCGTTTCAGCAGCAGCAAGGCCGACGAGCTCAGTACCGGAAAAGGCAAAGGCGGCGTTGACGAAGACGCTGCAGAGACCTTTGAAACCGTTGTTGAAGGGTCCTGGGTCGCGCCAGTACTTTCCTCCAATGTAACCGCCGTCTGGACCACCGCCAATGTTGATGATGATTCCGAGGATGATGAAGCCAATCACTGCCGTGATTTTGACGATAGCAAAGACAAACTCGGCCTCACCGTATCCCTTGATACCAAACAGATTGATGACGACAATCAGGACCAAGAAGATGGCGACCCATGCGTTGTTGTTGACCGCATCGCCGTTCCAATATTCAATGGTGAAGGTGGCAGCGACAATCTCGAGCGGGAGCACAACAAGCCATTGTAGAGCGTAGTTCCAACCCATGGCAAAGCCCCAAGCAGGATCCAGGAAGCGTGTCGAGTATGCGGAGAAGGAACCAGCAACGGGAAAGAGAACGGCCATTTCGCCCAGTGCGTGGACGGTGGTGTAGAGCATGACACCGACGAGGCAGTAGCATATGACGAGCGACGCTGGACCACCATTTGCTAGTGCCTGACCAGAGCCAACAAACAGACCGGTACCTTTTTGATAGGTTTGTAATCAGCGGATGGACGAGGTGGTTGAGTGGGAGAGGAAGGCATGCTTACCAATGGAACCTCCGATGGCTATCATCTGCAGGTGGCGGCCCTTGAGCCTTCGAGCAAGTGGCGAGTTTGCAGTATTTGTTGCAGCAGCCTCTGGATCAAACATGTTGCTATCAGCGCCGACGGTTGTCTTTGGCGTCATGGTCATGGCGAAGTTGGGGTCCCGCTTGAAGCTGTCGAGCATGCGGCGGCCGAGGCCTTCATTGTAGCGAGAGGACTCGCCATAGTAGTCGGATCCCTGCGAGGCTCTCCCAAAGCTCTTTTCGGTCCCGTACATGTCGTCGTCCATGGTCATCGGGGGTCGGGCAGGGCAGCAGGGCGCCGGACAGGACGGCACAGGGCAGCCAGACACGCGACACAAGGCAGAACAGGCAGCGCAAAAGAGGGACGGGTGCGAGGCGATTCTGCACGGTGGTCGGTGTCGCTGCAAGTTGCGGAGACTGAGATGGAACTGATTGCTTTTTTGCCCCGGGCGAGCGGGCGCAGGGACCGGGTTATTACTTATGAGAGCAGGCAGTGGTGCTGACGGGCAAGGCAGCTCTGAGGGTACCGGTCACTAACTGCATGTGTCGGTAGGAGTGTACATACATGGCACACTAGACATGTCAGTCCGGGGCCAAGGGTCAAGGATGGTCGAGGCAGGCCCAAGTTGCTGGGAAGGGCTGGATATGGATTGACCAGGTAGTGGGGGTGCCATGTCCCATCCCGGCCTCGACACCATCCATTCATGCAAGTGGGCCGGGGGGGAGGGCAATTCACATGGCCACGCATCGCCGTCTGGACGTGGTGTGTGGATGGTGGTAGGTATTGGGGTGCGTATATACATATCATATCACGTCCAACCTCGTATTCTCTGTCTGTGTCTCTGCTTCTTTTCTCTTCGTCTTCGTCTTCGTCTCCCTCCTCTCGCGATGCTGCAGCCATGTGCCAACTGTTTTTAGCCTTGGGCCATCCAGCCGTGCTTGGCTTCGTCGCCTCCACTAACCTCCAGCCGTTCGAGCGGATGGCGCCAAAACAGCCAATCTCGGTCGCCTAGCTGGATTCTCTCATTGCTCCAGATTTGCGGCTCGCGTGGCCGCCGGCGCTACCAGACGGCCTCGGTGTCTGTCTGTGTCGGTGTCGGTGTCCATGCCCATGCTACCGGTCGCCCTTATCGCCATGTGCTCGCGGGACGGTCGAGTCACGGGTGCGTGGGCGGTGGCTTGCCCCTCACCTCCCTCGCTCCCAACCAACACCCACACCAACTGATATGGACAGCCACCAGCTATCGCAAGATTGCATCCATCCAACTTTCCAGAACCCGTCCTACCCGGCTCACAATGGATGCATGCTCCTTCGCAGCGCGTCGTGGTGGGACGGCTAAAATCACATTGCGTCTTACGCACTCGGCCGTGGCCCTTGACAGCCGCCATCACATGCAGGTACGGTCCACAATTCGTCAGTAGCTGCTTCATCCCTCTCCCGCTTCATAAAACCATCCTCGGTCTGTCCAACACCACGCCACAATAAAACGTGCCTCGCCTTACCTAAGCACGCATGCTCGCAATGCGCCCGACAACGGCCCGTCTCCAACAACCACCACCCTCCGTGCCAGCCCCGCGCAACCTCGTCTGGAATCAAACACACAACTGCGCTCATCTCAACCCGCAACACACACACACACACACACACTCTCTCTCTCTCTCACACACACACAAGGCCAACCGTGATTTCCATCCTTTGGCCCCCCACTTTCTCTCTTATCAAACCTGAGCACTAACCGTCTCACCATCCATCACGGGCCTAGCCACCATCTCTTTCGTCGCTGCCATTTCGCTTACAGAAACAAGAACACGAGAGAGACAGATGTCAGTCTTGCCATTGCTATCGCAATGCCCGCCAACGGGACGTTGCTCCGCAGCCGGCATGAATCAGACGCCAACCTCTTTTGGTATGCCTTCCCATGCCGGTTAGGTCAGTGGCACGCCCAATTGATAAGGCCAGCCACCACCAGGCGGCCCTCCATGCAATTCCTCCCATAACCTCTCTACTGCGTCCCGGCCCAAATAGCTAATCTCATTACGTGCCTCTGCAACCCGGACAAAAACCAATCTCATGCACATGTGAGAAAAACTCCATTGGTATATACGTACTCCTCGTGTTCCCACCCTCCCCTGAGCAAGTCCGCCC
This sequence comes from Bipolaris bicolor, assembly GCA_026262445.1. Lineage (NCBI taxonomy): Eukaryota > Fungi > Ascomycota > Dothideomycetes > Pleosporales > Pleosporaceae > Bipolaris > Bipolaris bicolor. The sequence goes on along the minus strand of JAODYD010000011.1, from coordinate 684,337 downwards.
CGAAGATGATCGACAGATTACCCATGCCGTAACCCATGCCCTTTTTCTTTTATGTAAACTCCGCAGCCCGCAGGCGCCTTTTTCAAGGGCAAAAAATAAATACCGCCCCCAGAAATCATTTGGGGCTTATGCAACTGCACTTGGGTTGCACATGCAGGTTCAAGGTCGCCGTTTTTCTGACGCAAGTGGCGAGATCGGCGGCTCACCACTCGTCTACATCTACTATGTGATACCAATTGCCAGTACACTCATTAAACTCTCTCTTGTTGACCAGAAACCAATGCAACGGGGCAAGCACAAACACACATTATCACGGTATTATTGATAATCCCAAGTTGATATTCGATCTCCCCCCCTCC